>JBBDGP010000939.1:1230000-1365000 GCA_037952835.1 Lithobates septentrionalis | reverse complement strand
CATTTCCCTGTTCTGCCTAGCAACATGACATGGATCTACTGCTCCCAGTGATCTCTGTCATGTTCTAGTGAGCCCACCCCCCCTGCAGTTAGAACACACCCAGGGAACACAGTTAACCCCTCGACCGCCTGTCCAATCTATCCACTGCAATGGCGCAGTCACAATAAAAATCACGGATCGCCACCTTTACTAATAAAAAAATAAAATAAAAATGCCATAAATCTATCCCCTATTTTGTAGACGTGATAACTTTTGCGCAAACCAATCAATATACGCTTATTGCGTCCCCGTCCCCCCAAAAAAAAAATATGTAGAAGAGTATATATCCGCCTAAACTGAGGAAGAAATTTGTTTTTGTTTTTTTTATATATTTTTTGGGGGATATTTATTATAGCAAAAAGTAAAAAAATATTGCTTTTTTTTTCTTAAAATGTTCGTTCTTTTTTTGTTTAAAGAGCAAAAAATAAAAACAGCAGAGATGATCAAATACAGGGGATCCCCGGGTTACAAACAAGTTAGGGACTGTAGGTTTGTTCTTAAGTTGAATCTGTAAGTTGGAACAGGTACATTTTTTAAGTGTAGCTCCAGCCAAAAAAACTATTTTTAAGCTTTTTGGATAGCATAGGGAAGGGTTAACACCCCTGTAACATTTGTTTTGCTGTGTGTGCCCCTGTTCAGAAAATTTCACCTCACTTACTGTCCCAATGACAATTGGATTTTGAAAATTTTGGGTTGTTGTGGAAACAAGCCTTGGTGATAAAGCATCAGTGGAGGTACCTTTTCCCCATAATAGCTCTTAGGGAGTGAATTTCCCTTCCTAGGGGTAGATTTCCTCTCACTTCCTGTTGTCTCCCTCCGTTTGTAAGTAGGAGTCGTTTGTAAGTCGGACGTTTGTAACTAGGGGACCCCCTGTACCACCAAAAGAAAGCTCTGTTTGTGGGGGAAAAAGGACGTCAATTTTGTTAGGGTACAACGTCACGCGACCGCACAATTGTCAGTTAAAGCGGCACAGTGCTGTATCACAAAAAAGGGCTTCGTCAGGAAGGGGGGTAAATCTTTCCGTGGCTGAAGTGGTTAAAACACATTGACCGAGCTTATGTATCTGTGGTGACATGTTCACTTTAAGTCAATCTGTACTGCATGTCATACAGTCACAGTAAACAATTGTATGGCTTTAAAAGCTACCCCTGGTCAAAACATATATTTAAATTTTAAATGGGCCCCAGTGAATGTTAATCCATGCATCAGTCATGCATATTTTGAAATCTCATGATTCTTTATACAGCCTGTTGGAGGTAAATGTTCTGCCTATAGGAGGTAAATGCCCTAACTAAAGGTACTTGGGAAAATTTCAGGTCCAGTCTTCTTTGGTTAGCTTAGGTTTTTGTCTTTTATGCTTGGGCTTTATGAAAACCTTTGTAATTTTGTAAACCGATTAAAAAAAAAAAAAATAAATAAATAAACTGCAACAAAAACTTAAACAGATATGTGGATCTTATGGTGCCAACCATAACACCAAAGAAGAAAGGAAAGGCACAAATGTCTAAAACACATACTTTGTTTTTTTTTTACGACGTGTCGTTAAAAGGTTGTAAAACGTAACCTTTACATGCAAGCATATGAACTGGTCTAAGAGCCAAGCAGCATTTCCAACAACAATCCATGCAATTGGTGCTGATTGCTTGGACTTTTTTTTTTATAGTAGTTGGGCCTGCTTCTGGTGCCTTTCCCAGTAAGGTGCATCTGTTTTTCTGGCCTTTTATGGTCCATTTATCCGGATCTTTTTGGACCTTTTTTGAACTTCACACATGACTTAAAGGGCAGTCCAGGGAGAAGTTCCACCACTTCACCACCAATTTTGAGTTCTTTTCCTATTTCTGTTATTTTCGTCTGGGCTACTCAGAATATTATCCAATTGGTTGCAGTGCTGTTCACACATGGTATCTTCGGCTCTCCATATGGTCTCCCGATGAACCAGTTGCAAAATGCGTTGAGACAGTTGCGCACATTCCTGTACCACCGACCCTTTAATTGTTATATCGCTATGTTTCCAGTTTTATGGTATTTGTTTTTATGATTGTCTGGGCTGCTTATATGCTTGCACGTTAAATGTTATGTCTTCTAGCCTTATAACAACATATTGTAATAAAAATGTGTTTTTAGACATTTGTGTCCTTCCTTCCTTCTTTGGGGTTATGGTTGGCATCGTAAATTCCACATATCCATGTTTTTGTTTTGGTTGCAGTTTAATATTTGGATGTGCTGCCATATATAGTGTTCTGTGCTCTTCATCCCTTATTTTTGCTAAAAACAAAAGGACATCATCCATATAAAATGTCCATAAGAGTAGCAATAGACATAACTGGCAATATATATATATACAATATGTCCAACGCTTCTATAAAGTTTAAACAATAACAGAGTACAACCCCTAGAGTTCACACGTGCATCAATACCCTGTTTTTGTGGCATTTATTTAGCATTTGTTTAGCCTGCCATGAATATTACAATGGCACCACTGGTGTTGCACAGTGACAATGCGGTCTTGAGACTAAGTACTTAAAGCGGAGTTACACCCAAAAGTGGAACTTCCGCTTATATGCTTCCTTCCCCCTCCGGTGTCATATATGGCACCTTTTTTGGGGTGGGGGGGGAACCCATTTTTGACAGGTTCCCTTCCCCACTTCTGAGAGATGGGCAGCGGCCTGACCTCCTGGAAGTTTGGCCCCCCTCCTCCTTCCTTGCCGCCGGGCCAATTAGTGCAGTAGGGAACCAGCGGCTTCACTACCTGGTTCCCTTACCAGGAATGGCGGCAGCAGCACCCGGGAGTTGATCCGAAAATCAGCTGGGGTGCCGACAACGCGGGCTCCCTGGACAGGCAAGTGTCCTAATATTAAAAGACAGCGGCTACAGTATTTGTAGCTGCTGACTTTAAATTTTTTTCACCCAGGCTGGACCTCCTCTTTAATTTTTGCTTAAAGATGTATCTGGATTCCTCTTCAATGAGGATATTCTTTTTCTTTCACATTGTCCTCCTCTTAAGGCTCCAAAGGTGGCAACCCTCCATTTTGTTGATGTACTGCAGGCAGCTACAGCATCCATTTAAAAATCAAACTCTTGCCTGAGGAAACTAAGATGGCTTTTCCTGTCATGCTATCCATTAATGCCAGGTAGATTCAGCAGTTAATTTCTTGTGGCTCTATACTCTGATGGGGGAAGAAAGCCGCCTCATTTCCTTTAAACTTAGTGTGCCTAGCAGTATCTCTTTATCTTTAAATCAATAAAACAAGTGTACTTCTACACCAATGTTTAAGGAACTTGTTCTCCAATCTTTAAATCAATTTTCTTCATCAATATCCACTCAACTAATGCTGATTGCATCATTTGTGCATATGTGAGGCTACCTAAAAAAACATTGACAGTTTTGTGACTGAGAGCAGGTTTGGTAAACACTGATCTGCTCACTGTAAACATTGATAGCATATTGGTACCAATTGAACAACGTATTTCAGGCTAATACCACTATGTGCTGTAACCAGACACTGAATGTGTAGCATGCCCCATGACACCAATATTTTGACTCATCCTAGAGTTATGACTGACCTGGCAGGCTTTGACTAATGTTGTGTTTGTGGCTATTTATATGTGGTTTGAGATGTCTTGTTTATATCCAATCTGAGATTTCTCCTCTTTTCACCAAAAGCCAATCAGTAGCACTTGGTATGATTATTGGGGCGCTGATTATGGCACTTACAATTACAACCCTTACATCGGAGGCGTTGGAATTCCGGTGGCTAAACCAGCAGCCACTATTGAAAAGAATGGTACACAGACAGTGACAGTATCAGTATCTCAAGGTAAGCCTATTCTATTAATTTGTGTTTTCATAGCTTTGTCAATGTTGTCCATAAGTAAGTAAATATTTCCTGCTGGTTTTAGTTGTATACCAAAATGTGATCCCGGGTATACTTTTTTATAGAGATGATTTTTATGTGATTATCGAATGTCTATCTAGGTATATAATCTAAATAAGTAAAAAAAAGTGGACACTTGGTAACTTTTTAACTGAACAGTTTTTCGTTTGTTTTTTTTTTCATTCTGATAGACTCCTGTTAATATTACTTTTTTTTGTGTGTTTTTTAATTTGTCAACTTTTATTTTTGTTTCCGGATGTTTTTTTTTTTAAAAATCTCTCTAACAATTTTTATTCACAGCTCTAGATGCTCGTTTGGAGGTTGGCCTTGAGCAGCAAGCAGAATTAATGTTGAAGATGATGTCCACACTTGAAGCAGATTCCATTCTACAAGCACTGACCAATTCATCTCCAACATGTATGCATATAACTGTTATAACTTTGCACTGTGTGTATGTGTATATATATATATATATATATATATATACATATATACACACATCAATATTATAGCATCCTAGCAGAATATGCTTACTTTATTAGATATCTTTGATGAACAGACCTATCTTATTCGCTGCAACGTACAGCACTTCACTTTTTCCACATTTTGTTATGTTTCAGCCTTATTCCAAAATGGATTAAATTCATTATTTTCTACAAACCATATTTGATAATGACAACGTGAATCATGTTTGTTTAAAATCTTTTCAAATCTATTAAAAAAAACAAACAAATCCCATGTATTTTAGTATTCACAGCCTTCGCTCAGTACTTTTGCTTGATGCACCTTTGGCATCAATTACAGCCTTAAGTATTTCTGAGTATGGTTCTACAAGCTTGGCACACCTATTTTTGGGCAGTTTCTCCCATTCTTCTTTGCAGGACCTCAAGCTCCATCAGATTGGATGGGGAGCGTCTGTGCACAGCCATTTTCAGATCTCTCCAGAGATGTTCAATCGGGTTCAAGCACCAAGTTCCTGAAGTGCTAAAACCTGAAAGTAAACAGGAGGGTGTATTTGAAAAAAAAAGGACACCCAGTGCAGCTGCCGACCACTGGAGAATGGAAAAAAGGATATACAAAAACTAAGGCAGTGCTCTATGGGAAGAAGTAAAAAAAAAATATTTCCATATATGTATTACCATCATAAATTGTATACAACTTGGATTCAATAAAAATCAATTTATTGCACTTAGAGCCCAACAATGTCCATAGGGCTACAAATTTTAGTGTGGACAGCAGTAGAAAAAAATTATAATTATACAATAAACAAGGAAAGTTTTAAAAACGGTACCACCAAATCATCTTGAAAGAGAGGGGTTAACTGTTCTTGGGAGGTTCACCATTCACTGTCAATCGGTTTAAATCTGGGCTCTGGCTGGAACACTCCAGGACATTCACAGAGCTGTCCAGTAGCCACTCCTTTGTTATCTTGGCTGTGTGCTTAGGGTCGTTGTCCTGTTGGAAGATGAATCTTCGCCTCAGTCCAGAGCATTCTGAAGCAGCTTTTCATCAAGGATGTCTCTGTACATTGCTGCATTCATCTTTGCCTCACTCTTGACTAGTCTCCCAGGTCCTGCTGCTGAAAAACATGCTGTTGCCACCACCATGCTTCACTGTAGGGATGGTATTGGCCAGGTGATGAGTGGTGCCTGGTTTCCTCCAGACATGACGCTTGCTATTCAGGCCAAAGAGTTCAATCTTTCATCAGATAATTTTTTTCTCATGGTCTGAGAGTCCTTCAGATGCCTTTTGGCAAACTCCAGAAGGGCTGTCCTGCCTTTTACTGAGGCGTGGCTTCCTTCTGGCCTGATTGGTGGAGTGCTGCAGAGATGGTTGTTCTAATAGAAGGTTCTCCTCTCTCCACATAGAAAAGCTGGAGCTCTGTCAGAGTGACCATGGGGTGCTTGGTCACCTCCCTGACTAAGGCTCTTCTCCCTCAATAGCTCTGTGTGGCCAGGCCGTCCCGCGCTAGGAAGAGTCCTGGTGGCTCCAAACATCTTCTATTTACGGATGATGGAAGCCACTGCGCTCATTGCTGTAGATATTTTTCTGTACCTTTCCCCAGATCTGTGCCTCGATACAATCCTGTCTTGGAGGTCTACAGACTATTTCTTCTACTTCATGGCTTAGTTTCTGCTTTGACGTGCACTGTTAACTATGAGACCTTATTAAACAGGCGTGTGCCTCTACAAATCCTGTCCATTCAACTGATTTTACCACAGGTGGACTCCAATAAAGTCGTAGAAACATCTCAAGGATGATCAGTGAAAACAGGATGCACCTGAGCTCAATTTTGAGTGTCATGGCAAAGTGGTGGATGCTTATGTACATGGGATTTTCCTTTTTTTTTTTTTTTATTAAATTTGCAAAGATTTCAAATAAACTTCTTTCATGTTGTCATTATGGGGTATTTGTAGAATTTTGAGGAAAATGAGTTTCATCCATTTTGTAATAAGGCTGTAACATAACAAAATGTAGGAAAAGTAAAGCCCTGTGAATACTTTCCAGATACACTGTGTAGGCCAAATTACACAAAACAAACTGCAATGCAATATACAGTTTTCTTGCAATGCATGATTGAGTTGCTTAAAGTGGATAGAATTAAGTTAGCCTTCTGTAAAGTCTACAGATTAAAGCAAGCCATTCATTATACAATTTTCTTTCATTCAACCACAGGTTGAACGGAAGTGTTCCCTCTCGCTGTGCTATTAAATTCGGACAACAATTTGGTTTCGTAAACCAAAAAAAGACAGGTTGGTTGTACTGAAGTTAATTGATGAATCACTTCTGTACAGCCAGCCTGCCCATAAATGAAATCGAAATACTGCCAGTCCCTGCTGAACCAGCCAAATTTTGATCAGTTTATGGCCGGCCTAACCCTCTGCACACGTTATCTGTTTTTAGAGATATTTTGCTGAATCATTATTAATAGTAGGACCTGATGTTTGAATATAGTGCTTTTTCTTTTTCTTAGTATCCCAGCCTTCCAGTGGTACAGACGACTCATTGTTACGTGGGCTAAATGCAGCCAGTCAGACAAGCCAGCTTATTGTTCAGTCATCTTCCATTCCTATGCTGAGTGCCTGTTTCAACAAGCTGTTTTCTATGCTGCAAGTGCATCATGTTCAGGTAGAGAACCTTTCATTACATACATTTTGAATTGATTTGTTGCATCTACTGTAAATCCTTTCTCTCACTAGGATTACAGCTACTAAAAAGTCTAATGATAGAAATTACTTTCTAAAGCTAGCCACTTTCATGGTCTGTTAATCTTGCTAGCGTTAGCAAGTACCATAGGATTGTCTATTAGTTGGCTTTGCCTTGAGGTATCTGGTTTCATTTGAGCATATTTTTATTTTCTTAATTGTACAGCACAGTACACGGGCTTGAATATGCACAGATCCTGTGTTATAGTACGGTTCTGTCAGGTGACTGAATACTTGAAAGCTTCTGTGGACATGACCCATCCCTATAACCCTACCCCAATCCATGGGTCCTCCGTTTTTTGCTAGTATGATGGACCTGCTCTCCTTTACCTTGGAAACTACTCTTGGCTTAACTAATTTGTTTTCTCCTCTAATTATTCTATCAACTCTTCACTGCCTTCTAATAACAATAGAAACAGCGCATCCTCTGTAAAACCTTGGGAACCATACTTGGACTTTATGCCGTGGTGTGCTCTGTAATGTTGCTTTGGGCATCGGATACTGTGTGAACACTCACCCTGGCACTTTGTGCAGTGCATGAAGTCAGATGCAGGGTGTTTTACAGGTCAGGGCTTGTGGTCAATTCCTGTGGAATCCAGACCCTGAAGACTTCCTCCTAGGGGTATGCCTACCGAAGCCTGGACAGGTAAGAGAGGATCGCCCTGTATCTCTGAGCATTACTATAGAAAACCAGGATTGTTTGGAATGTATTCACTTTTATGGAGCAAAAGTTTCATACTTGGTGCTAAAATTCAACCACTTATAGCAGGGGTCTCCAAACTATGGCTGTCCAGCTGTTGCGGAACTACACGTCCCATGAGGCATTGTAAAACTTAACACTGCCAATCGCTCCGTTTTGACAGCTCCCTGAGCAGAGAGCTGCAGACTGTCAGTCACAGCTCTCTGCTCTGCTCCCTCCTCTCTCATTGTAGGTTTGTGGTGGGGGTGGCCGGCTCAGGCTCTGAATGGCTGTCACAGGGGGCACAGACCTGGCAAATTTATGGGTTTAACTGGAGATTTCAAGCCTTTTTATTTAAAATTATTCAATTTGCCCAAGGACAGTTAGACTTCCCAAATTTCACATGGAATCAGCAAGGTCAATTATTGCATCTGAGACGACTGGAATACTTGGCATCCATAGACATCCGAGATGCCTTTCTGCATGTTTTCATTTATCCACCTCATCAGTACTTCGTAGTAGGAGACAATACTGTCCAGTTTGTTGCACAACCATTTGGCGTAGCCTCTGCTCCCAGAGTATTCACAAAGGCACTTGCACCTCTTCTTGCTCTTCCAAGAACTCAGGACATCCAAGCCACAGGTTTATTCAGCCTTCTGCTTAAGCACTCCTCTCCCTTCCATCTGTCTGCAAGTGTCCACAGGACAGTTCAGATGCTTGAGACTTACCGTCTGGTGATCAACTTCCAAAAATGTGCTCTCCAGCCTTCTAATTACCTTGAGTACTTGGGTATGATCCTAGACACATGTTAAGGCAGAGAAAAAATACTTTCCCTGAGCTAATGCTTGGAGGTTCAGGTCAAAAGAATACCCTTCTGTGAAAATCCCCATGAGTGTTTGAAGTCTCATCATAGCTTCCTTTCAGGCTGTGTATTTCCCCCAATTTCATTTGAGAGCTCCTCAACACATCATCTTGTTGACCTAGAACTAGCATGCTCCTTCTCTCAACCTAGCCATGCACCTGTTCAGTCAAGCATAAAATTCCCTAGTTTGGGTGATCTCCAGCCCAGCCATGACTTTGGGTGTCCGAAGGTGCAGGGCCAATTGTTCTGAGCTCCAGGACTTCCCCAATCTGCGCAATCAGACAATGCCACAGCTGTGGCCTACATCAAGCGCCACAGGGGCACCAGAAGTCATGCAGCCTTAAAGGAAACAATCCAGATTGTCTCCTGGATGGAGACACTGTTCAACTATCTCTGCTGTCCAGGAGTGGACAACTGCCCCCCCCCCCCCCTTTACGGCAGGTGGTGGACGTCTATTGGTCTTTGTGTCTGCCTGGACCTAGTAAGTCAGACATGAGTGGGTCTGAAGCATGATGTCCAGAGGCTATTACTTAAAGTTTTGATGCCTGCCCCCCCCTGCTTTTTTGCATGCTTTTTGGTTTAACACAATTGCGTTTTTACTTTGCAACCCAGGAAAGGCTGTCGTCCCAAGGGGTTATCTTTACCCATACCCGAGTTCCTCAGGGAGCGATCGGCTCAGTTGTGGACATGAAATGGCCAGCAGACATTAGAACTCCTACAAATGTTTGGGTGCTAAACCTTCAGAAGTCCGCCTCAGTTCTGTGCTTAGGCTTGGTACTCATTATGTCTGTGGTAAAGGTACTGCTTCTGCAGGAACAATTCCTCGTTTCCAGTCTTGGGGAATCCCTGAGGTCATTGGAAAGTTCCTTGATTCGGACCTGCATGAAAGTGCTGGGAGGTTGGTCGGTATCTTTGGTTCGGTTCCCTATGCCCATTTTCAGGCCAGAGTTTTTTTTAGAGTGGACCCTAAAACATTTAAAGGGTACCCAGTCCTTGAAGGTCCTCAAGTGACAGGAACCCGCCGTGGTGGGTGAAGATTGGGCTCTTAGTTTCTAAGGCTGCCCTGTGCCTGGACGGGTAAGTGAATTTACTTATTGTGGGGTGCCCCCCAGTGATTGCAATAATCAGTCAAGCTAGCTAGAGGCTGGACACCTGTGTGCGGTGGCCACAGGGGGCAGGGGTTGGGGTAGCTGTGGGCTTTTGCAAAGAGTACCATTTTGTTTTCTTGTCTGGCTGTTTATTACTTTAAATGATGGTGCGCCATTGCGCATCTTGGTTTGCCATGGCGCATGTGTGTTCGCCAAAATGCTCAGCAGTTTGCAGTTTGGTGGCCATGGCGCACGCGGCTTTGCCACAGGCGTTGTGCGCACTCAGTGCCGCTCATGCGCCGTAGTCTAACCTGGGCGCGTGAAGATTCTTGTCATATGCGAATACAGCTGCGCCCGTTTGCCAGGATCACGCACGTGCGGAACGTCCCGGTGCACAGCCAGCTTATTTAAGCTGTGTATGCCAAGCATGCATAGCTTCCAGAAGACAGCTGGGGGACACAAAGCAGGCTCTCAACCAGGCATTTTCAGTAGGTCACTTCTCCTTACCAGGTCATGTGAGTCACCAGGTGTTGCTTGGCAGGCTAAGGTGCTTAGCAGGATTGTTGCATAGGGGCTTAGTGAGCCCCATTAAGGGGTCTCCCTTCTTGGGTATGTAAATACTAAACCGTTAACGCTTCAGGGAAAGGCACACCTGTGTTGTCATCTCCTGAGGAGCCTAGTCTTATCCCTAGTGTTGTATCCCCTGAGAGACCAGAGGCTTCCCTGCAATCTGAGCTGGTGCGCCTGTCTGGTATTGTGCCTACATTCGACACCGCTGCTTCACCCTTGATCACCAAGGATGAACTGTCCTCAGCCCTAGCCGGGTTACAGCACAGTATTGCTGGCATGATTGCCTCCATCCCTCGGGGTGGTAAGAAGCGGGACAGATCCCCCTCCCCTGAGCCTCCTAGTTTGGAGCAGGAATGGGTTGAGAATGGGGAAGTGCTAAATGCCAAGGATTCTGTGGAGGGCCTGACAGATGAGTCTGCTTCTAAGCAATCTGGGCCAGAAGATGTCCAGTTGGTTTCTGCCTCTGTCGCAGAGGCATTTGATCCAAACTCTTACCGAGATGGTTCGTTCTGCCTTTAAGTTGCCTCCTGCAGAGGTTTCTGAGCCCTCCCTGGTCCTCTTTGGGGTCCCTGAGGCCTCCCCAGGCCATACTGGCTTTCCCCTTGCACCCACTGTTGGAACAGGCGGTGTATGCTGATTGGGAACATCCTGACAGGATTTTCGTTTCTCCTCAGAGGTTTTCCTTTTTATATCCCATGTTGGAAAAGTTCTTTAGGAAGTTGAGCATGCCAGCCGCAGATACGGCAGTCTCTTCCTTAAACAAGAACTTGTCCGTTGGATAACGCACAGGGCTTGAATGACACTTTTGACAAGAAACTGGAGTCATTAGTAAAGGCTTCCTTTTCTTTGGCCAGTTCAGCTATTCAGCCAGCTGTCACAGCAATTGGAGTCTGCCAATCCTTAAAGGATCAGGTCTGGCGGCCTGACAGGCCTAACCAAGAGGATGATCCTGCTGAAAGCAAAGCAGATTTACCTTGAGCGCTGTGTTTTGCTGTTGATACCTTAACCACTTGACAACTGGGCACTTAAACCCCCCTCCTGCCCAGACCAATTTTCAGCTTTCAGCGTGGTCACACTTTGAATGACAATTAGTCATGTAATACTGTACCCAAATGAATTTTTTGTCCTTTTTTTTCATACAAATAGAGATTTCTTTTGATGGTATTTGATCACCTCTGGGTTTTTTATTTTTTGCGCTATAAATGAAAAAAGACTGAAAATTTTGAAAAAAAAACGCATTTTTCTTTGTGATAAAATTTTGCAAATTATTAATTTTTCTTCAGAAATTTTGGCCACAATTTATACTGCTACATATCTTTGGTAAAAATAACCAAAATTAGTGGATATTATTTGGTCTATGTGAAAGTTAGAGAGTCTACAAGCTGTGGTGCAAATCATAAAAAATTAATCACAGCTGATGTACTGGTGGCTTATCTAATTTCTTTGCGACCCGAACAAGCCAGGAAAGTACACATACCCCCCAAATGACCCCTTTTTTTGAAAGTAGACATTCTAAGGTATTTAGTAAGATGCATTGTGAGGTTTTTGATGTCATTTTTTTCCCACAATTCTTTGCAAAATGAAGATTTTTTTTTTTTTTTTTCCTCCCACAAAATTGTCATTGTAATAGGTTATTTCTCTCACATGGCATGTGTATACCACAAATGACGCCCCAAAATACATTCTGCTACTCCTGAGTATGGCGATACCACATGTGTGAGACTTTTACACAGCCTGGCCACATACAGAAATAGCGCCATCAGGCGTTCTAGGAGCATAAATTACACATCTCATTTCTCAACCACCTATTACACTTTTGAAGGCCCTGGAGCACCAGGACAATGGAAACGCCCACAAAGTGACCCCATTTTGGAAAGCTAACACCCCAACATATAATCTATGAGGCATAATGAGTCTTTTGAACTGTTCATTTTTTTCCAAATGTTTTTGGAAAATGTGGGAAAAAAATGAAAACGCATTTTTTGACGCAAAGTTGTGCATTTATAAGATATTTCCAACACATAGCATGTACATAGCAAAAATGACACCCTAAAATGCATTCTGCTACTCCTCCTGAGTATGGCGATACCACATGTGTGAGACTTTTTACACAGCCTGGCCACATACAGAGGCCCAACATGCAAGGAACACCATCAGGTGTTCTTCACATACCAAGAATTACACCCCGAAATACATTATGCTGAGCAAAGAGTAAACAAAAGATTACCTGTGGTTGTAGTAGCGCAGTTGTACACAGGAGGATAGCACTGGTCCAGGCAGCAGGCAGGGACTTGGTCAGCAAATGCAATTTTCCAGGCAACAGGCAGGAATACTGTCCATAGTCAGTACAGGCAGCAGGCAGGAATACTGTCCATATAGTCCAGGGTCAGTGCAGGCAGAGATTGTCAGCAGTGCCAATATATTGGTCATGGTAGTAGGCAGGTCCATGTGGTGTGGTCAGTTCATGCGACAGGCAGAGTCATGATGGCATAGGTCCTACAGGCAGCAGGCAGAAGTAGGGCCTCGTTCAGGACAGAATGGGGACAGGAGTAGAGGCTTCTCCCACCCAAATCTCTTTTGAAGCCTCCGAGTCTCCAGACCCTAATCTAGAAATGAGAAAACAAATGAAATGGTTTTCTTCATCCAGAAAAACAATTCTGGAACCCCTCACATGTGAGACCCCTGTGTTCTGAATCCCACTAGTCCAATGGCAAGGTACAAGATCAGTCCAAGAGGCATGGTCAAACAGTCCAGGGTCGGTTCCAGATCAGGCAGATGTATGTACAGAATCGGTAGGCAGAAGCGTGGTCGAATAACAAGCCAGGGTCAGTTACAGAGAAAGCAGAGGCATAAGGGGTGTGAAGGTAAATGGCAGGAAGTGAGGGTTATGTTTACCATACTTCACTAATAATTTAGTGAAGTATGGTAACGGCGGAAACAGTCAACTATGCAGAGGCCTGGTTGGGAAGGACATTGGGGACAATGATAAGTGGTGTCTCTTCTCACTCCTCGTTTGGAGCACACCCGGCATTTTTCTGACGTTTTTGGCCTGTTGGTCTGGGAGGGATTTTATTGGGAAAGTGGCGTTCAGAGAGTCTGCTAATTACATCGGATCTGATGTTTTCTGGTGGGCCGTTCGGGTATATAAGGGCAGTGGTGATTTCCTCCTGGTAGCCAAGGAAGTCAGTTGAGTTGTGATAAATTACATAGGTGTTGTATATGGCCAAATAAAATAAATCAAAACTTTTTTATACCACTGGTATGTTCTTCTAGTGGAAAGGTAGGGTTCGAGCATCTGGTCGTGGAAGTCGACACCCCCCCCCCATATACATGTTGTATTCATGGATACATGTTGGCTTTTGAATTGGGCCATTCCTCCTGGTGATCTCATCAAATGTATTGTTGTGGATCGACGAACGTCCCTTCTGTCCCTCCACTTCACAGCCAGAATTTCCTCATTCCGTAAGCTCGCCGCCTCCCCTCTTAACTTCTTGTTGACGAGGCTTTGAGGAAAGCCCTTACGGTGCCGCATGCTGGAGTCTTCTTTCTGTGAAGGTTTCGGAACAGGGGCAAACCAGAATAAAAATTGTCCACATACAGATGGTAGCCTTTCTCCAGGAGTGGGTTTATGAGTTCCCAAACAATTTTCCCACTCGATCCAATGTATTCTGGGCAATTAGGGGGATGTAGCTGGGCGTCCTTCCCTTCGTATACCATGAAGGCATAGGTATACCCTGTAGCACGATCACACAATTTGTACATCTTCACCCCATAGCGGGCCCTTTTGGTGGGATTAAATTGTTTTAAGCCCAGCCTGCCAGAAAATTTGATAAGGGACTCATCCACACATATGGGTTGGTCTGGGGTAAACAACTGGGGGAAGATTTCAGAAAAATAATTTATTGGGGGCCGAATTTTAAAAAGGTTGTCAAAATTTGGGTGATCGGGGAGGGCACTGGGTATTGTCGTTATATTGTAGGAATCTCATAATCATGAGATATCTGGTCCTGGGCATTATTGAGGAAAAGATGGGCATGTGGTAGATGGGAGGGTAGACCAATACGAACGTAATTCATTTTTTCTGTTTAGTGCCATACAGAATGTGAGGCCCAAAAAAATGTTAAACTCCTCCACTGTTGGGGCTCTCCACTCGTAGGGACGGGCATAATAGGAGGTTGGGTTACTTGCTATAAATTGTTGGGCATATAGGTTGCACTGGGCCACAATTGATGCAAGCATGTCCTCAGTAAAAATAAGGTGGAAAAAGTCTATCGGGGAAAAATTTTCTGTGTCCACTTGGACTCCTGGCTGGGCAGTGAAAGGGGGAACATTAGCTTCTCCTGATCTAGGAGGCAGCCACAAGGGGTTTTGAAGGGAATAGGGAAGGCTGGCGTGGGACCTAACCCTTTGCGACTGAGGTGACACCCCACTGGTACGTGGCCTTTGCCGAGGTACTGCGGTGCTGGTGGATGACACTGCGATGCTGGTGGATGGCACTGCCTCCTCACCAGTACGCCTTCGTCTGGCGGGTGGACTCTCATCCTCCTCTGAGACTGTTAGTGTACCACTGGTTAGGACAGGCTCGTAGTCCACGTCAGAATCTGAAAATAAGGAGGAATCCAAAGCGGAGAGCTCCCCATTGCTCTCGTTGCCTGCAAGAATATTGTACGCCTCCTCAGCTGAATATAACCTTCTAGCCATTGTTGGTGATGACAGAAGGCACTGCTGACAAGTGACACTGTTGATAGCTGGCACTCTTACGTGGCACTGATGACACTGATACGTGGCACTGGTGACACTGATAACAGGTGGCACTGGCAGATGGCACTGGCATGGTGTATGTTTTTTTTTTCACTCACAATATAAATCTCTGAAGCACAGGTCGCTCTCCCTCCTCACACACGGTCTCTGTGTGAGGAGGGAGAGCTGGCAATGAGAGATGACCTCATATGTTTACATTTGAGATCATCTCTCATTGGCACCGCCGATCGTGCTGAAAACGGCCGCTATGATTGGCAGTTTTCAGCGATCTGTGACTGGCTGTGTCCAAGGGACATGGCCAGCACAAAACTTCCCCGATGCGCGCCCGCGGGAGCGTGCATCGCAGCAGGACGTCCAGGGACGGCCACCCGGCAGATGGCGTCCGCGCTGAAGACGTCTTTCCGCTATAGCGTGGGCGCGAAGTGGTTAAAGGATTCAATACAGCAGGTTTCTCGTTTTGGCTCTCCTGTCTGCACACATGGGCAGACTTTTGTGACTTAAGAACTGGTCAGTCGAGCTTCCTTGTAAGAAGTTTTTGGCAGGGTTGCTGTTTCATGGGGAACGTTTGGTGATTTGGAAAAAAATATCTAAAAGATTTCCGGAGGGAAGAGTTCTCTACTTCCTGTGAAGAGAAAGACTAGGCCTCCCCTCGTGTAAAACCTCAGGGACCACTTCCTCAAGGTGTCTCAGCGCCAAGGTAGTTCCGTCGCCAACAGGGCGCTAGAGCCAGGGGCAAGCCCCGGGGCCAGAAGAAACCCTGGGTCCAAAACTCTAATAAACACAGCACCAAGCCCTCCTTTTGAGGGGATGCCCCCACTCTATCGGGTGGGGGGAAGGCTGCTGCACTTTGCAGAGATCTGGAGAACAGTGGTTCAGGACAAGTGAGTCACCTCGACAGTATCCCACTGTTACAAGCTGAAATTACGGGGGGGTTTCCCCCTCAGAGCTTTCTAAGACCCAGTGTTCCCTCGGATCCTCCAAAGAGAAATGTATTGTTTCAGGCACTAACTAGATCATTTAGTGCATCAAGGAGTGATTTTACAGGTTCCTGTATCCGAAAGGGGCACGGTTTTATTCAAACCTGTTTATGGTTCAAAAACCAAACTGGGACACAAGCCCCTTTTTGGGTCTAAGTTTCCTGAACCAGTATCTAATAATCCAGTCCTTTCGAATGGAGTCTGCTCAGTAGTAGCCTCACTCCAGATAGGATACTTTCTAACCTCCATCGATATCAAGGACTCGTATATTTACACGTACCTATCTTTCAACCTCATCAGAGGTTCCTGCGATTTGCAGCAGAGGAATGTAATTTTCAGTTTTTGGCTCTGCCCTTCGGGATTGCCACAGCTCCCCAGGTGTTCACAGAGGTACTAGCACCAGAACTGGGTCTTTTAAGAGCCATGGGGATCTTGGCACTCGTATCTGGAAGACCACCTCAGAGATCACTCACTACAGGCTCTAGAACAGAGCATAGCCTGCACAGTGCGGTATTTCTAAAGCTTGGGGCTGGGTCATAAATATCAAAAAGTCAGCCTAGAGACCAGCTCAAAGTCCACGTATTTAGGTCTGATCCTAGATACAGTCCAGGCAAGGGTATTTTTGCCATCCGTAAGGATCTGTGCCCTGAAGGATCAGGTGCATCAGATAAGGGGCACCAGACAACACTCCATTCGGCTCTGTATGAGCCTTCTAGGAAGGATAGTGTCCTCCTTAGAGACAGTGCCCTATGCCCAGTTCCATTCCAGGCCTATACAACAGGAGAGGGCAAGCCCTGGGTTACCCCATGATCTTGGCTCCTCGGGCGCGCTTAAGCCTAAGCTGGTGGTTGCAGGATCAGAACCTGCGAATGGGAAGATTCTTCCTCCCAGTATCTTGGAGAGTACTGACCACAGATGCCAGTCTCTCAGGCTGGGGGGCCACCCTAGAGAGGCTCACAGCTCAGGGGAAGATGGTCAAAGACAGAACGCAAACTGCCCATCAACATCCTGGAGTTGGGGGCAGTACGTCTGGTTGGTCCTGGATGGTGGAGCTTCAGGACTGCCCTATCAGGGTTCAGTCCGACAATGCCACTGGAGGGCGATACCAAGAGTCGTTCAGCTCTGAAGAGGGTGAACCACATACTAGCCTGGGCAGAGGGATATGTGCAAATTCTATCGGCGGTCCATATCCCAGGAGTAGAGAACTGGAAGGCAGAGTATAACATCTGGACCATTCCCCCCTGGCAAATCTGCTGGCGGCTGAGATAATCTGCCTTCCAGTTCTCTACCCAAAGGTGTTCCAGGAAATTTACTACACGCATTTGGTGTTCATTACAGTGGCGGCTGGTGTGTTCGAGGGGTTCCCGGGGACAAGATTACTCAGCAGTACATTTGGTTTTCTGGATTGTGAGGGGAGGTGGCTACCTTGGATATATTACAAATTGGGGCGTTAAATACTTTTACGTGGGGACTTCTCAGTGTGTCCGTTCCATATCTGCCCCTCATCCTTTCCCCTCAACCCCACCCCCCCACCCCTCCTCCTTTGCTTATTTCTATTCGCCCGCCATCTACTGCACTGATTTCCATACTTGACTATCTTGACGGGACTACCTACCCCTCCACAACCATCCTGTATTTTTCCTTTTTCCTTTTTGCCCTGGTTTTAGCTGTGAGCTTATACTCCATACATTCCACATTACGTATCCTTCTGATACTCCTGAAGAATCGCAAGGCGCGTAACATATAGAGCTAAGTTCAAGTCTGTATCACTTCACTGCAATATAGCTGTACTCCTGGATTAATTGCGACAATGTTATGATATCTTTAGGATTCCATGTAGTTGTAAATGAGTTATATACAGTTGTAAATTTAATTAGTATTTGACTTATTAATGTGGATTTTAATATTCTAAGAAATCTATGTTCATTTAATATATATATTTTTGTACATCTTGTTTGGTCGTGCCTAAAAAGTCTAAGCCCGTTTGTTTGTTTTTTTTTGTTTTTTTCAAAAAATCTTTTCTTCTCTAGTTCCATTAAATTTGCCAGCGTTGGGGATGGCCAGATGTACATCAGTTTGTCCCGAACAAGGGATCCTCTGGCAATCGGAGCAGATGCTCTCGTAGTTCAATGAAGTTAGTACTCCCTGGTTTGTGCTTTCCCCCCCGATCCCTCTCCTTCCACATTTGTTGCGCAGGATTCGGAGAGAGGGGGTTCCAGTCATTCTGGTGGCACCAGCCTGGCCAAGAAGGCCCTGGTTCCCAGAGATTGTCAGATTGGCAATAGACGGGCCATGGACGCTTCCACACCACCCCGATCTACTGTCTCAAGGTCCTATATTACAGCCCAATTTACAGTCACTTAATTTGACGGCATGGCTATTGAAGCCAGGGTGCTGAAGGATCGTGGCATCTCGGAACCAGTGATGTCTACCCTAGTGAATGCTAGGAAAGCAGTCACTAGGAAGATCTATCATAAGGTCTGGAAGACTTGTATTGCTTTGTGTGAAGCCAGAAAATGGCATCCTTGGAAATAAATGATTTAGAGAATTCTCTTTCCTACAGTAGGCTGTGGAAATCAGATTGGATTTGAGTACAATCGGAGGTCAGATTTCTCCCCTGTCGGTTTTTTTCCAAAGGCCTTTAGCCTTCCATTTGCTGGTCCGAACCTTTTTGCAGGGGGCAACTCCTTTGCTTCCCCCATTAGGTCACCTATGTGTCCTTGGGACTTTAAATTTGGTGCTGTCTGTGTTACAGAAAACACCATTTGAGCCTATCAAGGAAATTCCACTAGTCTTGCTGTCACGCAAGGTAGCCTTCCTGATGGCCGTCACCTCGGCTAGAAGGGTGTCGGAGTTGGCAGCCCTTTCGTGCAAGGAACCATACTTGATCTTTCGCCACGACAGGGTCGTGTTACGACCTGTTCCATCCTTTTTTGCCAAAGGTGGTGTCGGCCTTTCATTTAAATCAGGACATTGTTTTGCCTTTTTTCTCTCAGCCTCATTCAGGGGAAGCGAGACGACTGCTTTCCTTGGACGTTGTCTGGGCAGTCAGAATTTATTTGTCCAGATCTGCGGAGATCCAAGGTCATTCAGGCCTATGGTCTGAAATGTAAGGCTCCTCCCTTTAGGGTGAGAGATCATGCTACCAGGGGTGAAGGAACCTCCTAGGCTTTTTGCCATCGGGTATCTGTGGCTCAGATTTGTAAGGCTGCTACCTGGTCTTCAGTGCATAGGTTCACAAAATTTTATCAAGTGGATGTTCGAGCAGCTGAGGATTCGGCTTTCGGCCGCAGTGTACTGCCGGCTGCTGTATCAGGTCTGGTGGCTATTGTTTAGCAGGGTGTCTCCATCCCCTCAAGGCTCATCACATAGTAAGGGCTTCCGATGGACCGTCTCACAACAACCAAGAACCTCAGACCAATATAGGACCAATAAGTGCAGCGTTAATAGTACTGGTAAATACTTGTAAATTAATAACTCGCATGGGAAGAAGAAATGGTTCTTTTATGTAATCTGTGATGGGAAGCCTCTAATTACAACTTACAGCCTGGAAAGTACAGACATCAGGCTGGGTGACCACTTAGATGAGGAAGTGGAAAACGACAAGATGGTGAAGAGCTTCTTGTGGAATGCAGAGCAGACCTGAAGTGCTGTCATCTGGATGTCAGGGTGCGGAGATATGCATTTCAGGGCCGCCCAAGCCTGTTTCTCTTGTTTTCCACTTTCTCATCTAAGCTGTTGTCCAGCCTGATGTCTGTACTTTCCAGGCTGTAAGTTGTAGGAAGAGGCTCCCCATCCCAGATGCTTGAGCTGACCACTCAGGTCCTAAATACTAAAAGTGCCATCTTTTTTTCCCATGTGAGTTACTAATTTACAAGTATTGTACTTGTAAATTATTTTGCTGCACTTATTTTGGTGCCCACCGGTGTGTTCCCTTGGTCCTGCAGGTGTATCCATCCACCCAGTACTCCTATATTGGTCGGAGGTTCCCTTTTGTTGTGAGACTGTCCATCTGAAGCCCTTACTACATACCTCCCAACTTTTGAACTTCAGAATGAGGGACACTTAAGGTAAGAAGTGACTGGCAGCGTGCTACACTCACCATGGCAAAAGTGGGTGTGGTCTAATTTAACAGCAGGAGGGGCTTAATGGTTACAGAGTTTAGGAGAGTGCTAGATACAGAGTGCAGGGTTCTGGCGTGGGTGGCGTGCCAGAGTGCAGGGTTCTGGCGTGATGCTGCTATAGGAGCCATGGGGGAGAGCTGTTACTTTTAAGTTCACTTCAGAAGCCATGCTGTGAGTGCAGGGCTGCCACATGTCTGAAAAACACCCTGGTCAGCAATGTGTACGAGCGGGCTGTTTCCCTATACGCTGATTTCTTGACAAAGGGGCGGGTTTGAGTAGCAGTCCCGCCCATCCCCGACATCAAAGCTTGAATTTGACAGCTGCACAATTTTTTTGGCCAATCCCTGGCTGTGCTTGTTATTCATGCTTAAACTGGAAGTTAATAGATGATTAACAGATGGAGTGATGCGGGACAAAGTCACTGTATAGCGGGACAGAGGTATAAATGCCGGACAGTCCCGCCAAGTCTGGGGTTATGTTATTATGTGACGAGCCTGATTTTAACTGTCACAATGTGAGTTGCCATTTGTCCTTTCACCACAATAAATCTGTTAATATACTACACTCAGATTGTGCACTGCTGCTGTTCTTATCTGGTTGCTTAGAGATACTTAAGTCTCTTCAGGGGTGCTGCATCTGGTGCAATGAAATCAGCAGAAAGTTACCCTGAATGCTCCAAGTGGTTTCCATGAACTTTTTGCTGTTCTGCATAGACATTTATGTACACACAAACACCTTGTTTAGATATCGCAATGCTGCCATTGTTCAAAATACTGTAAAATGTTAGTTTAAAACCTATTGCATGTCTAATAAGATGTGTTTTTGTTTTTCTTTTTTTTTTTTAAAGCTCGAGTCACTCCTACAGTTATGGCTCACATTGAGCCTGAATTCTAGCTCGAATGGAGGGAAGGAAAGTGGTGGTGAGCTGTTCTTGTATAATGCCAACAGAATACCAGTCATCAATGTAAATCAAGGTAACTGAGTAGATTGGATTTTTTTTTTTCTTCTGTATCATTCTTGCTAATGCTATATTTTTTGTTTTACTGCTTTCTTTTTTTTTTTTGCTTTACAAATAAAATGGAAACTGTTTTAGAAAGGACCAGTTGCTAGGTTATTAGCTACAAGTGTAAAGAAAAACCTAGAAGTTTTTAAGGGGCCACATTCTTATATTCATCCCTGAGAAAGAGGCCATGAAACATTGTATAAAGCATTCACCTGAAAGATTCCGTAAGCAACTTAATGAGACTTCAACAGATGAACTGGCTGCAAGCTGCATAGGCTACATTCGGCCCATAAGATACCACTTTGACACGCATGTATTAAAATGTTTACTAATCTCTATTTTCATGTATGACTTGTAGAGCAGCTAATGAAACAAAATTATTTCCAGTACTCTTGGTATTAAAACAATAATGCTCTCAAAAGAAACATAAGTGAAAACTTCACTGTCACATTATTTTTGTGGCTTGTGGAGAAATGCCCTTTACTTTGATGGACTGCACAAGTAACTCATGTTACAGTCGTGGTCAATGTCTTTCCAGTATGACATTTTGGCAAGGAACTATGCGTGCACTGTAAAATGAGATCCAAATGCTACTGTTCAAGGAACCCCTTTCCATTTAAGTAATGTTACCACTGAGCAATACTATCACATTTATGATGCAGAGACTTTCAAGTGAGGGCAAACTACTGCAGGAATAAAGTACAGACCCTACTGATCTTATCATACTGTATATTCGTTTCAATTTGTTGGGTAAATATTTCTGTAAACCGTTTTACTTGAGACATGTGCTTATTTCTTTTCTTGTATAGCAGCATAAGCATTATTTTATTGACCAAGAATGACTTCTTGGTGGTTTTCTTTACTACATTTTTGTGTTCTAGTGCTATAAATCAAACAAATACGTCAATGTCATGTTATCTTTGCCTGTCATTGTTTTAAAGAAAATGTTGATACGTAAACCTTTCTTTATTTTCTATTGCTTTTCAGCATCCATTACAAGCTTTTTAACAGTCTTGGCCTGGCATCCAAATACCTTGCTGCGGACATGGTGCCTTGTGCTTCACAGCCTCACGCTAATGACAAACATGCAGCTGAACTGTAAGTAAACATTTGTGTCTAGAATCCTGCTTTCATGCAAATGATAGATCTCTTTACCTGAGAAACAGTGCTCCCCATCCTTTTGCAGTATTTATTTTAAGCAGTTTGTGTCTTGTATTGTCATTAAATGTACTTTCATGCATTATCTGTTGGCCAGAGAAGTACAGTATATACAGTATTTCTATAAGGCTGTCTAAAGTGGAGATAGATGTAAAATGGTGCTTATTCATTTCTAAACAAATGTTACTTTGCCAACTTTAGTGACACTAGGCTTCCTCGTCATACATATTGACAGATGAGCGCTGAAGTGGCTACGTGTAACAAAATTTTTCCAAAAAAATATACACACATTTTCTTTAGACACTGTATCCTGATATAATGTATGTGATCATTACAAATTGCTAGACATAAAAGGTTGTAGGCGTTCATTATAATAAAATTGTGTGAGGAGTCCTGAAGTTGGCACTGCATACACTTAATGTGCACCTATGTCCTCCTTAACACCTTTGTGTTGCATTAACGCACTGTTAGTGTGTTGTGGTGGCAGAAGCAGTGCAGCATATGGTAACACACTGCTGCATAATGTGGTGCTCTGCAGTGATAGAGAGGATTAGGTCAAGTTTTCAGAGTCTGGAGTGCGGTAGCAGCCCATTCAAAAGAGTTTTACTACCTTAATGCAGAGCACCATTAAAGTGTGAAGAGGCCCTTAAAGCCGTGTTAATGGCATCCCAGTCTTTTTCCGTAGTGTTCAATATTGAGTTGGCCCACCAGTTGGCTATACCAGTTCAACTCTTCTGGGAAGGCTGTCCACAAGGTTTTGGAGTGTGTCTATGGAGTATGTCTATGCGAATGTTTGACCATTTTTCCCGAAGAGCAGCGAAGGTGTCGGCGTACCAAGACATTTTGGACAATTTCATGCTCCCAACTTTGTGGGAACAGTTTGGGGATGGCCCCTTCCTGTTCCAACAGGACTCCACACCAATAGACAAAGCAAGGTCCATACGTTTGACAATATAGTGTAGTGCCAAAACAAATGTAACGCACTTATATTTGGTAGTGTCTAAGCCGACACTGAGTCACGGCTCATAAACCTCTAGAGCTCTGTCGGCTCCAGCTATAAAACCTGGCTGTGAGTAGACAGGCTGTGTGGGATGATGTCACTCCATAGAGGCTCTGCACTACGTGTTTCGACGTGATATCTTCATCAGGAGTGGCTCCTGATGCTGCAGCTGACGTTGAGGTGTTACAGAGGTCAGTTAGGCCCCATTCACATCTAGAATTTGACAAACACTTTTTATGTATGTTTTTTGTTGTGACACACATAGGGCAGCTTATTTTAATGCCTACCCTACACATGCTGCAAAATAGCTCATGAACTTTTTTTTTCCCCGCATTCAGTTTTACACATTTTTTACCACATGTTTTTGCATGTGTCAAAACAAATATCTGTTTGCCGCGTTTTTGGTGCTATTAACAATGAATGGCACCGCAAACGCAACGCTTGTTATTAGTGCAAAAATTAGCAGTTTTGCATGCATTTACCAAATGTGTGAATGGAGCCTAATGAATTGTTTGAAAACTTTTTAACTGCTTGTTAATGTGATTACCCTACTGTCCGTAGTCTGGGCATGCACATTTTAAAACCGCTTGCATATCCTGTAATGTACCCAAGATTTACCATTGTTTTTTTGAAATATATTTTGTTTATATTCCCAGGCTTTCTTGTCTCAGTTAATTTCTAATGAGTATATTAACATTTTACATACTGTGATTTGAATGGCTAAGTGTATTGCATTTCTACAGTAACTCCTAGGTCTTAGCATAGATGTTTTTTTATAAATAAATATGTTCCTCTGTGCATTAGCTGGACCCAGCAGCACTATTGGAGCTCAGGAAAATACTGCCCAGTTACTGGTATCCGATCCAAATCTCCTCCATGTCCTTGTGAAATTCCTCTCAGGAACAAACCCTCATGGGACCAACCAGCACAGTCCCCAGGTGATATTTATAGTGTACTTTAGCTTCTGTAATGCAGTTTTTATATATATTTTTTATATTCTTATAACTGTTTGTTTTTATTTATTATTTCTTTTACGTTTTTTTTTTTGGATTTTTTTTTTTCTTTTTTCTCGGTTTGCCTTAAATTGCTGCTGATATTCCCCAGCTGCTGTAAGCCACATCTTGTACCATAGTATTGAAAAAAAAGCCTTTTTTCTCATGCAGGTTGGACCTACAGCTACTCAGGCAATGCAGGAGTTTTTGACACGATTACAAGTTCACCTCTCTGCTACCAGTCCTCAGATGTTTAGTGAATTTTTGTTAAAGCTCGTACACATACTTTCAACAGAAAGGTACTTGTTGCTAAGCTTGATTAGATTTTAATATGAGTTTCTGTTCTTCTGTAATATTTACTAGAATATACAAATCATTTGTTTTTTTTCCTCTTGTAGAGGTGCTTTTCAGACTGGACAAGGACCACTGGATGCTCAGGTGAAACTCCTAGAATTCACTCTGGAACAGAATTTTGAGGTGGTCTCTGTTAGCACCATCTCAGCAGTCATTGAATCCGTTACCTTTCTTGTTCATCACTATATCACCTGTTCTGACAAAGTTGTGTCCCGGAGTGGATCTGACAGCTCTGTTGGGGCTAGGGCTTGTTTTGGAGGCCTTTTTGCAAATATCATTAGACCTGGTGATGCCAAAGCAGTTTGTGGAGAAATGACGAGAGATCAGCTGATGTTTGACTTGTTAAAACTGGTTAATATATTGGTTCAGCTGCCACTGTCAAGCAACAAAGAGTTCAGCGCTCGCGCACCTGTCGTGAGCAGCACAACAGACAGCGTTTCTGATGAGGAGAAAGTCTATGCAGGAAAAGACTCGAGCAGTAACTCTTCTACTATACAAAGCACTACCACATATGTGGCAGATTTGGTGCTAGCCAACCAACAAATCATGAGCCAGATCCTCTCAGCCCTTGGTCAGTGTAACAGCAGTGCAATGGCCATGATTATTGGTAAGTATATTGGCCTCATTGAAAACCAAATTAATATTTGTTTGCTTGTTGCACTTGTGTAGTGTGCTTGTGTACTTTCTATGAACTAGCAATCAGATAAAGTGTTCAAACCCGCCTTAATGTTTTATTGTTATGAAGGCATAGGCTTTCCAAGTGTTGTAGTTAGTTATTTTAATTCTGTATCTTCTGTGAACAGTTTTAGCCAACCATTTGGCTATAGCATTGTTCATTTAGAGGCTTGTGAATAATTTAAGTCTGTGTAATTGACTTGAAGCTTGGGCAAGGGAGCTGCATTTGGCTCCCCCTCCCTTGGACAGTTCAGTACCTGTCTAAAACTGTAGCTTTGACGCCAAAAAGAATACACTCAATCCTTGTCTTTTTATACTTGTCTTATAACCAAAGCATTGTTACATTCCAACTCCACTCCAAATAAAGTTTGGGGGGGGGGGGTTTGCTGTCCTTGTCAACAATTGGATATTTTTTCCCTCACTTCATGCCCTGATAACATGCGTTACTGAAATAGTCCATAGTGAAAAATGTCTTCAAGCATTGTCAAGGGTTCTGACTTTCTCTACTATATTCAAAAATCAAGAAATAATACATTTGGGCTTTAACTATAAGCGTCTTTTCATAAAGGTATCAGATGTTGTGTTTTTTTTTTTTTTTTCAGGTGCAAGTGGTTTACATTTAACCAAACATGAAAACTTTCATGGAGGGCTAGATGCCATTTCAGTTGGAGATGGGCTCTTCACCATTTTAACAACTCTTAGCAAGAAGGCTAGTACAGTTCAAGTGATGCTGCAGCCAATTTTAACTTATATGGCATGTGGATATATGGGAAGACAGGTAAATGGACATTTTCTCCTTAATAGATTAAAAGCACATTTTCCTTTTTATATATGGTTTGTTTATATAAATGTATTTTCCCTTTTAAAGAAATATAATTTTGATCTTTGGCTCTTTTCCACTTTATAAATCATAGTTTATTTAATGTTCCATAAAAGAGAATTGCAGTTAGATATAAAAATCTATTTTAATACAGTTTTGAATCATATCCAAGTTTGTCTTGTCAGCCTAGAATCCCTCTGCACAGCTGAATTCAGTCTGCAAGAGGAAGGGGCCACACTAGGAGCCTGTGAGGCTCTGCAGCATGCTGTCTGCTTCTGGGGCTTCTGCTAACTGGGAGAGAGAGCTAGACATGTTTTTACCAATGTTCTTGGCCCAGCTTTGCTACTGTTAAAATGGTTTTAAAGAACTTGCCCATACTATCTAGTTGCTTAAGTCCATGTTTTAATAGTATATAAATTTAAAGTGTATACAAAGTCGAAGTCTTTTAATTTTTTTCCCTAGTTTTCAATAGAATGGTGAGGGGTCTTGTCTTGGTGACTGTTGTCACTTGGATGGAAAGTGATTGGAAATCCTAACTGTTAGGCTCGGTTCACACTGCAGCGATGCAGGAACCCTGCGAATCCAGTGCGCGTTCCCACATCGCATTCATCTTGCAAGCAGTTCACACTGCCCTATGCGAACTGCTGGGTGTGTCAATACAAAGTTAAGACTCCCATTTCAGTTCGCATATCGCAGTGCTAACTGTCAATTTGGACAGGAATTAAATCGCATGGGTGTGCAACACCCATGCTATCCGATTCTGGTGCAGAACAAAAAAGGGTCCTGTGCGAGTTTTTGCGCTATAAACAAAAGAGCGACAATTTTGAAAAAAACATAATATTTTTTACCTTTTGCTAGAATACATATCCCGATAGTTTAAAAAAAAAAAAAAAAAAAACTTCTTTCCCTCAGTTTAGGCCGATATGTATTCTTCTAAATATTTTTGGTAAAAAAAAATCGCAATAAGCGTATATTGATTGGTTTGCGCAAAAGTTATAGCGTCTACAAAATACGGGATAGATTTATGGCATTTTTATTTATTTTTAGTTTACTAGTAATGGCGGCGATCTGCGTTTTTTTTTTCGTGACTGACATATCGGACACTTTTGAAATATTTTTGGGACCATTCACATTTATACAGCGATCAGTGCTATAAAATTGCACTGATTACTGTGTAAATGTGACTGGCAGGGAAGGGGTTAACACTAGGGGGTGACTGATGGGTTAATTATGTTTCCTAGGGAGTGATTTTAACTGCAGGGGGTGGGGACTCACAAGGGGAGGAAACCGATCAGTGTTCCTCTGTACTGGGAACACACCATCGGTCTCCTCTCATCTGACAGGACGTGGATCTGTGTGTGTACGCACACGGAACCACGGTCCTGTGTTCATAGGCAATCGCGGGCACGCACACCGGGTCCCGAGCAGCGCGGTGGGCGCGCCCCCTAGACGGCCGGGAAGCCCAGGAAGCCCAGGACATCATGACGCCCCTCCAGGATGGGAGATCCTTCCTGCGGATGTCATATTACTATAGCCGGGTAATGAAGTTGTTAAAGCATACAAGAACTTTAAAACAAGCCACCACGCGCCTCTGGTTGTACTGTGGAATAATTCAAAAAAATCCTCAACGGGCTACAGTTTTAGTTGTTTAACAGCTTCGAAACACCTGTTGTGTAGTATTTTCAAGTTCTTGCAAACAAAAAGCAGTTAAGCCAGTCCATGCATAACCCCTGCCTCTGACTGTCTGCCTCTGACTGTCATGCCTCTGTTTTTTGGTAATGTCTTAGCCGGATGGATACTTTTTTCTAATCTCTGCTGTGGAAAATCTCAATTTTTTTTTCTACAGTATTTTCCTGTTCAATCAAGATAATTGTATACCACATATATTTTTGTTTTCTTTGGTAACCTCAGTCAAGAACTATAATTTCAAACCAAGCTGCTTGATCTTGTCTCTTCATAGCAGCTATCACTGATCCTCAGCAATGTTTTGGAGGCGGTACCCAGATCCTGCTGGACTGAAGAGCACAGAGCTTTAGGTCTAGCCTGGAATGGATCACCAGGGTGCTGGACTCTTCCAATGGTGCTTTATAGGCTTTATTGTACTTTTGTAGCCACAGGGTCCTTCAGGTCCTGAGCTGTGGAACTGCCTTAGCTGCAATCCACTCTGAACACACTCGCTATGAGAAAAACTATGGTTATGGCGAAGATCAGCCTGGTGAGTTCTTTTTGGACACTGAGCTCTGCATTGAGGCACTTTCCAGACCTTCAGTTTTTACTCAGTCACAGAGCATAGTTTCATGGCAAGAACAAAGGCAGGGCCCCTGGTGTGACCCATTGTCGATCTACTCATAAAATGGCAAAATAGAATAAAATAGAAACACAAGGTCTCTTACTCTGTATAACTTTGCAAACCATTCCTACATGCAACTACACTGGGGTTTTGAGGGTTATTGGGTCTGTGACCTTCCCTCCCTTTAGCTCTCTTTCATAGCGCCATTCACACCTCATTAGCTACATAGTTTTCCTTCCTACTGTAGAGCCATGGCACAGCTCACCAAGTGACTCAGTCACTGACCCACATATATTGAGTATGTAACATGTTCCAGCTCCTGCTGCTAGTTTCCCTATTCCCCCTTTGAGTGAGTGGATGGGGAATCTACTCCCTGCACCTGCTGATACAATTTAAAAGAAGTGGAAAAACAAAAAAACACTGCGCTAGGTTGGTAAATGAAGCAGCAACATACAATGTGACAAACAAAAATATAAAATCTATAAAAAATGTAGCGCATAAAAAATATGTTATGTGGTCGTCACAAACTCCTCAAGTCTATAAACCAGGTGTAGTGGAATACCACAAAGAATGGGGTGGGGATGAGGTGAAGTCCATATAAGTACAACCAAAGAGAAGTGAAAGTCTCCAAATGAATGTGTACATAAAAAGTCACTGGTAATGGGAATGTTCCCAATGTGGACAGAAGACTAGGTTGGTCAACACACGGGTACGGCTTCAACCTGCAACAGCGTCAAATCAAAGAATGGTAGGCATGAACTCTTACCGGATCCTGTGGACTCCCCTGTCATATGACATGGAGTCATGTAGGCATTTTGCCACTCAGGGCAAGTAAACCGATATCCAGACCGTCGGGGCTCGCAGATGTCAATTCCCCAAATCCTCGTGGAGTCGTCAGACGGATCTTCGCAATGAGTATAGATGAAAATTAGCCAACTGGAATGTGCAGTAGGTAACGGAGATGGGGTGTTTACTTCCCGGTATTATGTAAAAAGAAAAGAAGAGCTTCCCCATGGTGCAGATAAAAAAGGGTGGTATATTTTATTGTAATAAAACCAGATACATAAAAACAAAGTGATCACTGTAAAAGGTCAAGGGCAACTTGAGAGAAGGTAAGGAAGCCCTTTTTATGTACACATTCATTTGGAGACTTTCACTTCTCTTTGGTTTTACTTATATGGACTTCACCTCATCCCCACCCCATTCTTTGTGGTATTCCACTACACCTGGTTTATAGATTTGAGGTGTTTGTGACGATCACATAACATATTTTTTATGCGTTACATTTTTTATACAATTTAACCACTTTACGACCGCCTCACGCCGATGTACGTCGGCAAAGTGGCACGGACAGGCAAAATCACGTACAGTGTACGTGATTTGCCTTCCGCGGGTGGGGGGTCCGATCGGACCCCCCCCCGGTGCCCGAGGCGGTCGTCCTTTGTGCCCCGGCGATCGGTGGTGAGGGGGAGACCATCCGTTCGTGGCCCCCCCCTCGCGATCGCCGCCGGCCAATCGAATCATTCCTTTGCTGCTGTATGCTAAACAGCAGCAAAGGAAATGATGTCATCTCCCCTCGGGTCGGTAATTTCCGTTCCGGCCCGAGGAGAGAAGACATCAATGTGAGTGCACCAACACACACACACACAGTAGAACATGCCAGGCACACAAAACACCCCGATCCCCCCCCCCGATCGCCCCCCGATCCCCCCCCAATCACCCCCCCCCCCCCTGTCACAAACTGACACCAGCAGTTTTTTTTTTTTTTTTTTCTGATTACTGCATTGGTGTCAGTTTGTGACAGTTAGTGTTGGGACAGTGAGTATTACCCCCCTTTAGGTCTAGGGTACCCCCCTAACCCCCCCTAATAAAGTTTTAACCCCTTGATCACCCCCTGTCACCAGTGTCACTAAGCGATCATTTTTCTGATCGCTGTATTAGTGTCGCTGGTGACGCTAGTTAGGGACATAAATATTTAGGTTCGCCGTCAGCGTTTTATAGCGACAGGGACCCCCATATACTACCGAATAAATGTTTTAACCCCTTGATTGCCCCCTAGTTAACCCTTTCACCACTGATCACCGTATAACCGTTACGGTTGACGCTGGTTAGTTTGTTTATTTTTTATAGTGTCAGGGCACCCGCCGTTTATTACCGAATAAAGGTTTAGCCCCCTGATCGCCCGGCGGTGATATGCGTCGCCCCAGGCAGCGTCAGATTAGCGCCAGTACCGCTAACACTGACGCACGCAGCATACACCTCCCTTAGTGGTATAGTATCTGAACGCATCAATATCTGATCCGATCAGATCTATACTAGCGTCCCCAGCAGTTTAGGGTTCCCAAAAACGCAGTGTTAGCGGGATCAGCCCAGATACCTGCTAGCACCTGCGTTTTGCCCCTCCGCCCGGCCCAGCCCAGCCCACCCAAGTGCAGTATCGATCGATCACTGTCACTTACAAAAGACTAAACGCATAACTGCAGCGTTCGCAGAGTCAGGCCTGATCCCTGCGATCGCTAACAGATTTTTTGGTAGCGTTTTGGTGAACTGGCAAGCACCAGTGGCCTAGTACACCCCGGTCGTAGTCAAACCCGCACTGCAGTAACACTTGGTGACGTGGCGAGTCCCATAAGTGCAGTTCAAGCTGGTGAGGTGGCAAGCACAAGTAGTGTCCCGCTGCCACCAGAAAGACAAACACAGGCCCGTCGTGCCCATAGTGCCCTTCCTACTGCATTCGCCAATCCTAATTGGGAACCCACCGCTTCTGCAGCGCCCGTACTTCCCCCATTCACATCCCCAACCAAATGCAGTCGGCTGCATGAGAGGCATTTTCTTTATGTCCTCCCGAGTACCCCTACCCAGCGAACGCCCCCAAAAAAGATATTGTGTCTGCAGCAAGCGCGGATATAGGCGTGACACCCGCTATTATTGTCCCTCCTGTCCTGACAATCCTGGTCTTTGCATTGGTGAATGTTTTGAACGCTACCATACACTAGTTGAGTATTAGCGTAGGGTACAGCATTGCACAGACTAGGCACACTTTCACAGGGTCTCCCAAGATGCCATCGCATTTTGAGAGACCCGAACCTGGAACCGGTTACAGTTATAAAAGTTAGTTACAAAAAAAAGTGTAAAAAAAAAAAAAAATATATATATATATATATAAAATAAAAAAAAATAGTTGTCGTTGTTCTCTCTCTCTATTCTCTCTATTGTTCTGCTCTTTTTTACTGTATTCTATTCTGCAATGTTTTATTGTTATTATGCTTTATCATGTTTGCTTTTCAGGTATGCAATTTTTTATACTTTACCGTTTACTGTGCTTTATTGTTAACCATTTTTTTGTCTTCAGGTACGCCATTCACAACTTTGAGTGGTTATACCAGAATGATGCCTGCAGGTTTAGGTATCATCTTGGTATCATTCTTTTCAGCCAGCGGTCGGCTTTCATGTAAAAGCAATCCTAGCGGCTAATTAGCCTCTAGACTGCTTTTACAAGCCGTGGGAGGGAATGCCCCCCCCCCACCGTCTTCCGTGTTTTTCTCTGGCTCTCCTGTCTCAACAGGGAACCTGAGAATGCAGCCGGTGATTCAGCCAGCTGACCATAGAGCTGATCAGAGACCAGAGTGGCTCCAAACATCTCTATGGCCTAAGAAACCGGAAGCTACGAGCATTTTATGACTTAGATTTCGCTGGATGTAAATAGCGCCATTGGGAAATTGGGGAAGCATTTTATCACACCGATCTTGGTGTGGTCAGATGCTTTGAGGGCAGAGGAGAGATCTAGGGTCTAATAGACCCCAATTTTTTCAAAAAAGAGTACCTGTCACTACCTATTGCTATCATAGGGGATATTTACATTCCCCGAGATAACAATAAAAATGATTAAAAAAAAATAAAAATGAAAGGAACAGTTTAAAAATAAGATAAAAAAGCAAAAAAATAATAAAGAAAAAAAAAAAAAAAAAAAAAAAGCACCCCTGTCGCCCCCTGCTCTCGCACTAAGGCGAACGCAAGCGGCGGTCTGTCGTCAAACGTAAACAGCAATTGCACCATGCATGTGAGGTATCACCGCGAAGGTTAGATCGAGGGCAGTAATTTTTGCAGTAGACCTCCTCTGTAAATCTAAAGTGGTAACCTGTAAAGGCTTTTAAAGGCTTTTAAAAATGTATTTATTTTGTTGCCACTGCACGTTTGTGCGCAATTGTAAAGCATGTCATGTTTGGTATCCATGTACTGGGCCTAAGATCATCTTTTTTATTTCATCAAACATTTGGGCAATATAGTGTGTTTTAGTGCATTAAAATTTAAAAAAGTGTGTTTTTTCCCCAAAAAATGCGTTTGAAAAATCGCAAATACTGTGTGAAAAAAAAAAATGAAACACCCACCATTTTAATCTGTAGGGCATTTGCTTTAAAAAAATATATAATGTTTGGGGGTTCAAAGTAATTTTCTTGCAAAAAAAAAAAAACTTTTTCATGTAAACAATAAGTGTCAGAAAGGGCTTTGTCTTCAAGTGGTTAGAAGAGTGGGTGATGTGTGACATAAGCTTCTAAATGTTGTGCATAAAATGCCAGGACAGTTCAAAACCCCCCCCAAATGACCCCATTTTGGAAAGTAGACACCCCAAGCTATTTGCTGAGAGGCATGTCGAGTCCATGGAATATTTTATATTGCGACACAAGTTGCGGGAAAGAGACAATTTTTTTTTTTTTTGCACAAAATTGTCACTAAATGATATATTGCTCAAACATGCTATGGGAATATGTGAAATTATACCCCAAAATACATTCTGCTGCTTCTCCTGAGTACGGGGATACCACATGTGTGAGACTTTTTGGGAGCCTAGCCGCGTACGGAACCCCGAAAACCAAGCACCGCCTTCGGGCTTTCTAAGGGCTTGAATTTTTGATTTCTCTCTTGACTGCTTATCACAGTTTCGGAGACCATGGAATGCCCAGGTGGCACAAACCCCCCCCAAATGACCCCATTTTGAAAAGTAGACACCCCAAGCTATTTGATGAGAGGTATAGTGAGTATTTTGCAGACCTCACTTTTTGTCACAAAGTTTTGAAAATTGAAAAAAGAAAAAAAAAAAAAGTTTTTTCTTGTCTTTCTTCATTTTCAAAAACAAATGAGAGCTGCAAAATACTCACCATGCCTCTCAGCAAATAGCTTGGGGTGTCTACTTTCCAAAATGGGGTCATTTGTGGGGGTTTTGTGCCACCTGGGCATTCCATGGCCTCCGAAACTGTGATAGGCAGTGAAGAGTGAAATCAAAAATTTTCACCCTTAGAAATCCTGAAGGCGGTGATTGGTTTTCGGGGTCCCGTACACGGATAGGCTCCCAAAAAGCCCCACACATGTGGTATCCCCGTACTCAGGAGAAGTAGCTAAATGTATTTTGGGGTGCAATTCCACATATGCCCATGGCCTGTGTGAGCAATATATCATTTAGTGACAACTTTGTGCAAAAAAAAAAAAAAAAAAATGTGTCACTTTCCCGCAACTTGTGTCAAAATATAAAATATTCCATGGACTCAATATGCCTCTCTGGAAATAGCTTGGGGTGTCTACTTTCCAAAATGGGGTCATTTGGGGGGGTTTTGTGCCACCTGGGCATTCCATGGCCTCCGAAACTGTGATAGGCAGTAAAGAGTGAAATCATAAATTTACGCCCTTAGAAATCCTGAAGGCGGTGATTGGATTTCGGGGCCCCGTACGCGGCTAGGCTCCCAAAAAGTCCCACACATGTGATATCCCCATATTCAGGAGAAGCAGCAGAATGTATTTTGGGGTGCAATTCCACATAGGCCCATGGCCTGTGTGAGCAATATATCATTTAGTGACAACTTTTTGTAAATATTTTTTTTTTTTTTTGTCATTATTCAATCACTTGGGACAAAAAAAATAAATATTCAATGGGTTCAACATGCCTCTCAGCAATTTCCTTGGGGTGTCTACTTTCCACAATGGGGTCATTTGGGGGGGTTTTGTACTGCCCTGCCATTTTAGCACCTCAAGAAATGACATAGGCAGTCATAAACTAAAAGCTGTGTAAATTACAGAAAATGTACCCTAGTTTGTAGACGCTATAACTTTTGCGCAAACCAATAAATATACGCTTATTGACATTTTTTTTTACCAAAAACATGTGGCCGCATACATTTTGGCCTAAATGTATGACTAAAATTGAGTTTATTGGATTTTTTTTATAACAAAAAGTAGAAAATATCATTTTTTTTCAAAATTTTCGTTTTTTTTCCATTTATAGCGCAAAAAATAAAAACCGCAGAGGTGATCAAATACCATCAAAAGAAAGCTCTATTTGTGGGAAGAAAAGGACGCAAATTTCGTTTGGGTACAGCATTGCATGACTGCGCAATTAGCAGTTAAAGCGACGCAGTGCCAAATTGGAAAAAGACCTCTGGTCCTTAGGCAGCATAATGGTCCGGGGCTCAAGTGGTTAAAAGAAGCCTGACTGTGCAGGACGCTGCCCACAGGGCCGCATCACTGATTCCGTTTCCTGTAAATGAATTAACTGCAACTACCGTTGGCCACCGCTGCTGATTGATGGTAGTTATGAATGAACTGTGAGGACCCTAATGAGTGCCTTATAGTTCATTCTAGGGCTGCAACTAACGATTATTTTCATAATCGATTAGTTGGCCGTAGGGCTGAAACAACTAATCGATTAATCGATTATGAAATCGATTACTATTTTCATAATCAATTAATCGGCCAGTAACATAATGGGATTAAAAAAAAAACTAAAATTAGCTTTTTATAGTACAAAAAGAATAATCGCTACTGTAAATATTACTTTCACAGTTCTACAATAAAAAAGGGACCCCTTACAGTAGCGATTATCTGTTTTTTTTTTTTTTTTTTTTTTTGTTTTTTTTTTATACTATAAAGGGCTAATTTTAGGTTTTTATTTTTAACCCCATTATGTTACTAAACGTCTTGGACCTGGTTCACAACTATGTGTTTTTTGGTGGTTTTTGCAGGAACGCACTACAGTTCATTTACATGGTTTCCTATGGGACACATTCACATCTATGCTTTTTTTTATGTAATGCATTTTTGCAGCAATTTGTGTTTTTTTTAATCTGCCCAACAAATTGGCCAAAAAAAATTGCAAAAACGCAAATCGCAGCAAATTCATGTGTGCAAAAATCAAAACGCACAGCAAAAAGCACTGCAGAAACAGATCAAAGGCAAACTGCATAGGTGTGAACTGAGCCTTATGCTGGTCACACAGATCAATTTTCAGACGAGAATATTCAGACGAAAAATCTTTGTACATTCAATGAATGAAAGAATGTTTGAAATTTTCACTTATTTTTAACATTCTGTTTTTAAAATCAATGTCATTTCTGAACGAAAACCACATAGACTGTCTGAAAATTCCTTTGACCAAAAAGTTTTCCATTTCCAAATTTTCCCGTAACTGTGGTTGAAAATGAACGTCGATTTGACCCCACTATCAGAAAATCGAACGAACGTTCTTAAAATGACATTTTTTTTTAAGGAAGACATTGTTTTTTTAAATTAAAAAATTTGATTTCTGAATCCGATGTTATTAACCAGATTCACCCTTTAATAGTATATACAGCATATCTCCGCTAATAGTATACACAGTATATCTCTCCTCTCCCTATCTCTTTTGCTCCCTAACCATATAGTTGTTTATATTTACCACTGCATAGAGATATTTAAGAATAAATTGCCTTTTTTTAAAACTACATATTAACTAAATTATACACCACACTATTTTTTAAGGTTATTAACCGATTAATCGAAACAATCGGCCAACTAATCGATTATGAAAATAATCATTAGTTGCAGCCCTAGTTGGCCGATTATTGTTTTGATTAATCGGTTAATAACCTTAAAAAAAAGTGTGGTGTATAATTTAGTTAATATGTAAAGTATAAAAAAAGGCAATTTATTCTTAAATATCTCTACATGTAGTGGTAAATATAAATAACCAACTGTATGGTTAGGGAGTAAAATCTTTAATCCACTCTGAGAATAATGGACAGAAGAGATATACTGTATATACCGTTCGAGGTTGAATCTAGTAAATATCAGACTCGGAGGTAAAAAAAATTTCAAATAAAAAAAAGTTAGACTGTTTTGCAGATTTTCAAACAGAACTGTAATATATTGTATGCTGGCCATACAAAAACAATGTCTTCCTTCAAAAAAAAATTTCATTTTAAGAATGTTCGTTCAATTTTCCAATTGTTAGTGGGGTCAAATCGACGTTTGTGTTCAACCACAGTGACGGGAAAATTTAGGAATAGAAAACTTCTTGGTCAAAGGAATTTTTAGACCGTGTATGTGGTTTTCGTTCAGAAATAACATTCGTTTTAAAACAGAATGTTAAAAGCAAGTGAAAATTTCAAAGAACATTCTTTCATTCAGCGAATGTACAAAGATTTTTCGTATGAATATTCTTGTCTGAAAATTGATCTGTGTGGCCAGCATAAGGCTCGGTACAAACCTATGCAGTTTGCTTTTGATCTGTTTCTGCAGTGCTTTTTGCTGTGCGTTTTTGTTTTTTTTGCACACGTGATTTTGCTGCGATTTGTGTTTTTGCATTTTGTTTATGCTTTTTTGGCCACTTTGTTGTTGGGCAGATTTAAAAAAAAAAAAAACACTAATTGCTGCTAAAACGCATTACATGCTTTTCTGCAGCTTCTCCGTTGAAGTATATTAAACCAAAAAAAGCACAGTTTTTGCATTGAAAAAAGTCCCTGACCCTTTCCAAATACGCAGCAGCTGAAAAAAGCATAGCTGTGAACGTTAAATAGTGACTTTCTGTAAAAAGCACCAAAAAACACACAGGTGTAAACCAGGCCTAAGACGTTTAGTAACGTAAAGGGATTAAAAGAAAAAAAATTATCCCTTTATAGTATAAAAAGAGCAAATAATCGCTAATGTAAGGGGTTCATTTTTTTTTTTTTTTTACTGTGCAACAGTGAAAGTAATATTTACAGTAGCGATTCTTTGGTTTTTTTTTTGTACTCTAAAGGGCTATTTTTTTTTTTTAACTCCATTATGTTACTGGCCGATTAATCGATTATGAAAATAGTAATCGATTAATTTCATAATCTGTTAGTTGTCGATTAATCGATTAGTTATTTCGGCCCTAGTTCATTCACAAGCCCTGCTGCATTTAACAGACAGCCTGAATGAAGGTACAGCCAGCAAGCTGCGGAGCTTCTCTGCAGAAGCCTGACATTGCGCCCCTGATCCTCTGATCACGGGTGCAATGCTTTCCAGGCTTCTGCAGGAAAAAAAAATATATTTATTTCTGTAAAAATATGTGCATTTATTATTTTTTCTTAAAAGGTGAACTCATCCTTAAAGGCAGGGATGTACAACATGCAGCCCAAGAAGGCTATGAACGCGGTCCCAACACAAGGGAATATCATCATTATTGACACCAGTCAGATTTGGCTTTTTGTTTCTCCACTTTTTTGTGTCGTACCAATACGCATAAAAGAAATAAATGTGAGAATGCCTAAACATTTGTAATTGCAACAATTTTCTTGGAGAAGGGGTTCCAAAATTTTTGGCCATGACTGTAAATCAGTGCGTGTTGGAAACCAGGATGACCAATAATTAAATAATTAAGGCGCCTCCATAATGTGTATCAAGCTACTAGTGTCCTGGGAGCATCTGGGACAGTTGGGAGACACGACTCAACCCCAGGAGAACAGCTTTTGGGTTGTGTAATGTACCCTATGCAAAATAAATGGCTAGGTTTGTTTGTAAATTGGGGGGGGGGGGGGGGGGGGGAGAGACCTCCAGGAATCCTTTCCTGTCCATTGACCTTCATCCTAAGGTATCAAAATCTGGTCTCCATTTTTGTATGCAGTTCAACTGGAATTTGGAACTGGCAGCTACCAACAAGGCAGAGTATACGTCTCCATTCAAATTCTTTTTTTTTTTTTTTTTTTTTAACAGTTACGTTTTTATTTATCTCCAACGGAGAAAAGTTTCAGTACAAACATAAAAAAGAAGTACATTCACAAATATATATATATAAATATACATATATCCATACATATACATAAAAAGCAAGGCACATCAGTTCACATCTTAGTTACAAGTATTCATATCACTGCAAAGTTATATTTTAGGAGCAATACCTCCTCCTCAAAGAAAAAAGGTATATTTTAGTGGTAATTTTAAGTGTATTCTAAATATTTCTTAAACGATCTAGTGGTGTATAAGTTCAGCGAGTTCTCCCGGGGGGGATCCGCATCAGTGGCCATTCATCTAGAAACCCATGCACCCCAAATTTTTTCAAACTTTTTGGGACATTTCCGGTTCATAAATGTGAGCTTATATAGCGGGAGGGTCTTATCAATAAGTGTTTTCCACTGTCCCACTGTTGGGGGGTCTGTCTGTTTCCATTTGAATAAAATGGTTTTCCTTGCATAGAATAGAGCGTAGAAAACGAATAGCCTCTTATGGGTGTTTGCGATAAGGGTATCACAGATCCCCAGGAGAAGGACTCGGGGATCCAGTGTAAGTGTCAGGTTCCCAATTAAATTGATGTACTGCACCACCTCCCTCCAGAACTGTTGAAGAAGGGGGCACGACCACACCACATGTAAGAAAGTACCTATATCCGTATTGCATTTTGGGCACCTATCAGAGTGAGAGGGATATATTTTTGCAAGCCTTTGGGGTGTGTAGTATGCCTGGTGAAGGAATTTTAATTGGATGTACCTGTCCCTGGCGGATATCATCAAAGGGATATATTATTGGACTCCCTCTTCCCAGTCGTCATCCGTCAGGGAGGGCACAGCCAGCTTCCATTTGTTAAATAACCTAGTCCTATGGTTATCAGTTCCCAGGGACACCCGGAGATACAAAGAGGAAAGGATACGGTCCACATGTTTGGAAATAAGGAAGCACTCCACCATATGTGATTGTAGTTGAATTTCTGAAGGGAATTGAGCCTGAATTGCGTGTCTCAGCTGCAAATAGCGGAAAAACATTTTGGTAGGGAGTTGGAAGGTATTACGCAATTCGTCAAATGTAAGGAGTTTACCCTCTGGCATAATATGCTGTAAGATTTTAATTTCATATTTAGCCCAGACTGCTGGGTCTGGGAATTCAAATTCTTTTTTGGTTGAGTATCGGGGGAACCACCATTGTGAGAATCGAGGAGGGGCTATATGCCAATGATGGCGTACTTTGAGACAGGTTTTGCAGAAGTGTCTCTCTTGCATTCCAAAAGTGGCACATCATGAGCCAAATTCAAGTACAAGTTCTGGACAGGTATATGTATTTGGTGCATTTTTTACCACTTTTGGAATGCATGAGAGAATTTATCTTAATGAAATCCAGGGACTGTGTCTTTATCATACAGTTGATGAAGAAATAAAATGCCTGAATTTTTCCAACATTCAGATTCCTCAATCTTGTTTAATTCAGAGAGATTAGGGTCGTTTCATATTGGGATATATTGCGTATGCGCTTTATGTTCAGTTATAGTTAAAGAAGGAAATAGAGAATTAGTGGTGTCTCCCAAAAATAAGCATGTCATCTGCATATACTGCTAGCTTGTCCTCACTAAGGGATCTACAGAATCCCACGATATCTGCTGATTGTCTAATGGCTGCGGTAGGTGGCTGGAGAGCCAGTGCAAATAGGGGGTAGAGACAGCCTTGCCATGTACCACCATGGGGAGAGAATAGGTCTGAATTAACTCCATTAACTTATTATTATGACACAGGTCATAGGGGCCGAGTATAAAATTCTAATAGTGTACAGTAGGGGGCGCTAGAGATCTGAAAAAACATATGTATCTGCCACTAGATACACACACTAGCTAAATCAACCACAGTGAATTAAATAGTGCTGTTTGTGCTAAACTAAAATGATAACAAACACATAATTGATAATACAAATAAATATAAAGAATGCAGTAAAAAGTAAAAAAATCAACAAAATTCTTTGTGCAAGTGAAATAAATAAAATCGTGATGTTTGATCGTCCCAATCCATTGAAAAGATCAGAGCAAAACAGTTGAAACCAACATCAAAGCAAACACATGGATCCTCAAAGATGCAACAATTCTTGCGATGATATAAAGATTCCGTCACCCAAGAGGAAAAAACACCTGAAGGTATTAGATATCTGCTTACCAGATACCAATGACTTCTTTAACTAAAAAGAAAGTCATTAGTGCTTGTACAGGATTGTGCCTGTTCACATGAAGGCTGGAAGGCTGGATGGTACTTTAGGCATAGATCCCTCCCGTCCCATTCATTCAGGATAGGAAATGTGAGAAACAAAAGGGAATCTTCATAGCGTAAAACCGTTTAATATATAAAACTAGAGAACAATAAAATAGCCAATTGGCCTCTTACATTGATCGGTGCCTACCCGGCACTGGGACTGCTCGCATGTCAGGGTGAGTGGAGTCAGGAACCCTTCGCATCACATCGCACATGCGGCGTGCGTTCCACCCCGTGCGTCTAGCTAACCAGCTGATCCGGAAGTAGGTGGGACGTTTCTGGACATGTGACCACGTACCGCTCCTACTGGTCACATGTCCAGAAACGTCCCACCTACTTCCGGATCAGCTGGTTAGCTAGACGCACGGGGTGGAACGCACGCCGCATGTGCGATGTGATGCGAAGGGTTCCTGACTCCACTCACCCTGACATGCGAGCAGTCCCAGTGCCGGGTAGGCACCGATCAATGTAAGAGGCCAATTGGCTATTTTATTGTTCTCTAGTTTTATATATTAAACGGTTTTACGCTATGAAGATTCCCTTTTGTTTCTCACATTTCCTATCCTGAATGAATGGGACGGGAGGGATCTATGCCTAAAGTACCATCCAGCCTTCCAGCCTTCATGTGAACAGGCACAATCCTGTACAAGCACTAATGACTTTCTTTTTAGTTAAAGAAGTCATTGGTATCTGGTAAGCAGATATCTAATACCTTCAGGTGTTTTTTCCTCTTGGGTGACGGAATCTTTATATCATCGCAAGAATTGTTGCATCTTTGAGGATCCATGTGTTTGCTTTGATGTTGGTTTCAACTGTTTTGCTCTGATCTTTTCAATGGATTGGGACGATCAAACATCACGATTTTATTTATTTCACTTGCACAAAGAATTTTGTTGATTTTTTTTACTTTTTACTGCATTCTTTATATTTATTTGTATTATCAATTATGTGTTTGTTATCATTTTAGTTTAGCACAAACAGCACTATTTAATTCACTGTGGTTGATTTAGCTAGTGTGTGTATCTAGTGGCAGATACATATGTTTTTTCAGATCTCTAGCGCCCCCTACTGTACACCATTACTTATTTGATGTTTCATTCAAATTAAGGGGAGCAGCTTGTATTTGTGACCTTTTTTTGAGTTTTTTGTGTGTTTTTTACACTTACCATATTCATTTTTCTATATTTATTACCACAGGCGCGAAAGTACTGTCTATTTATAAAATTCTAATACCCTTCTAATACATTTTCTAAAATGAGCACCAAATTCAACTTTTGAAGGGTTTATCATATAAAGTTCCATTCTATGCTATCAAAAACCTTGGCTGTATCTATTGAGCAATTAGCCTTATTACCGGTATTGGCAGTAGGAACTTGTAGATTGAGGGACAAGCTTAGACCTAATTGGTATGAAACCAGAATAGTTTGGGTGCAGCAGTTTGCCAATAAGTTTAGATAAACTCCTTGCACCTAACATCTGACGTGAGTATTGAAATCTGACGATACGATTCTGAGGATAAGGGATTTTTATCTGGTTTTAAAAGTACCACTTTAAATTGCCTCATTCATGGATTGTGAAAGTGTGCCAGTTCCGTTATGTCTCATTAAATACGGTCAGGAGTGCCAGGAGAAGAACCTCCCCAAAAGGTTTGTAAATATCCTATGGTAAACCATCAGCTCCTGGGCCTTATTATTGGTGCTACTGGAGACTGCAATTTGAAGCTCCTCTAGTGTAATATGATCTAAAAAATCCTGGTCATCTTCAGAGAGAGTAGGTAGTGCTATGGAGCTCATTAAATGCTGTAAAGCAGTATCCACATACAAGACCTTATTACTATATAAATATTTATAGAAAAAAAAATACTGGCTGTGGCAGGTGAAGTATGAGCTCTACTGTCATTACTATCACATAACTCCCCAATTTAGGTCAGAGGCCGTTGAGATCGAACAATGATGAACCTTTTCTGCTCAGCTTTTTAATAGATAGAGAGGCATGATACAACCAGACAGATTGATGCCCTTGTGAAAGGGGTTTGGGAGGTATCTAATTTCAGCTTGAGTAACTGCTGCATTTACTAGCTTCCCACTTCCTGGAATCCTTCTTAATTTTTGAGATGTGCGCAATGAGGGCACCCTGTAGAATGACCTTTAGGCTCGATTCACACTAGCGCGTTTTTTGATGCATTTTGCAGAAATGCACGGGAATTTTTTAACATGGGTTCCTATGGAACATGTTCACATCAATGCTTTTTTGTATCTCTGCGTTTTTGGAAAGGGTCGGGGACTTTTTTTCATGCAAAATGCAGCGTTTTGCATGTAATGGATTTCAATGGACAAGCATCAAAACCGCAAGTGCACCGTTTTTGCACCGTTTTTGCACCGTTTTTGCACCGTTTTTGCACCGTTTTTGCACCGTTTTTGCACCGTTTTTGCACCGTTTTTGCACCGTTTTTGCACCGTTTTTGCACCGTTTTTGATGCGTTTTTGATGCGTTTTTGATGCGTTTTTGATGCGTTTTTGATGCGTTTTTGATGCGTTTTTGATGCGTTTTTGATGCGTTTTTGATGCGTTTTTGATGCGTTTTTGATGCGTTTTTGATGCGTTTTTGATGCGTTTTTGATGCGTTTTTGATGCGTTTTTGATGCGTTTTTGATGCGTTTTTGATGCGTTTTTGCCGTTTTTTTTTTTTTTTAATTTTTTTTACATTTTTTTATTGGCTAAAAAAAACTGTAAAAAAAAAAAAACGCAAATCGCGGCAAAAACGCGGCTCAAAAACGTGGCAAGCATGGAAAAAAAACCTCCAAAAACGCTCAAAAGCAACATGCATAGGTGTGAATCGAGCCTTAATGAGTCCCAGACTATGAATGAATGTGCATAATGTTTACTTGCAGGAACTCTTGAAGGGGGCTTGCACTATGCTGTCACGGGAGGGGAGAAGGTTCGACCAAAAAGGATTAACTTTCCAGTATCCTTTGGTGTATGGAGCTGTTGAGGTCATAAGGATTATTGGAGAGTGATCCAATAGCCCCTAAGAGTATTCAGTGTATGGAATAACTGTAAAAGGGGAATTTCTAAATGCTAAGTTGATGCTCTGTGTACCAAAAATTTCTCCGTGGGGTGTTTCAACCTCCCAATATCAGTGAGATTTATTTCTTGACTTTATAAAGTGAAAGGAGTAAATGTAATAAAGTTTTGATTAGTAGCATTATATTAATCCAGGACTGGATTCAGCTAATTAGAATCCCCTAGAACCAACAAGGGGAGTTAGGGCTTATCAGATAGGAAGTGCAACAGGCCCCAGAGTACCGTGGGCGAGTATGAAAGAGGAATATAAATACAGGCTAGAATACATGTTTGCATAAATAAAACACAATCTAAAAAAAAAATAACCCATTTGGTCCTCCTTGGCCTGTCTGCAGGTAAAATCCCCACTGTTAGCAATGAGTATGGACACTCCTCTGGAGTAGGTAGTGTATGTAGAATGACATTTAGGTTGGTATAAGATTGCGTTTCAAGTAGTAAACTATGTTGGAATAAAGTTGTTTCTCCTGCTGGCATACCACAGAGGGAGAAAAACCTTTGAGTAGTGAATATAGCATTTCTCTTGTCATCACGCAAACCCCTAGCATTCCTAGAAATCGCTACCTTTCCCTGATCCATTGCTTGTATGGAGGTATGTGATTCAGAAAGAAATAATCAATGAGGGGGTCATGTAAAGCTCTGAGATACCAGAATTCACCAAAGGGAATGAAGGTTAGAACAGTTACTTGATCCCAAATTCTAGAGTGGGGAGGCAAGCCGGTCATCACAGGTCTGATGTATGATGCAGCTGAAACTATTTTTGTAGAAAAGCGACAAAAACTTACCAAAACAGTACATGGTGCATGTCTAGAAACCAGATCAAACCTGCTCTTTGGAGCTACTACACGACTGCCATCTTGTAGGTGAGCACCAGTGGAACTTGTATAGAAAGACACAAATCATGTCATGTAGATCAAATGGTAAAGCCAGCTTGGAGTACAGAAGATCTCCTGTGGTAACTAGAAAAAAAGCAGGGTAGGTATAGCACTTCTTGAGCATATGCTCTAGTGATGTATCATGGTTGCCCAGAGGAGCGAGGATGCTGCTAATGGGCATCCAGCCACTTAGAAGCTGCTGCAGTAGAATTGCGTATTGCCTTGAACCATTTTGAGCAGCTTCGCTGGGTACAAAGTGGAGTGGGTAATGTCTATCTGCCGTAGGCACATAACAAGTACTGCGCTCACGGATTCTGTACCTTGACAGAAAAACGACCGCTTCGATCCCGCCACTCAGATCAGTATGTTGTGTGTGTGTGTAATATATATCCATCTATATATCTATATATATATATATATATATATATATATATATATATATATATCTATCTATATATATATATATATATATATATATATATATATATATATATATATATATATATATAATATTTAATATTTATTTATATATGTGTATATATATTTGTAGTAATTTTTTTTTTTTTTTTTTGCGATCTGGTCATCCCACTGACCAAAATATAAGAAAAAGTCCAGAGGATCGCTGCACTTAAAATGTCTTTGTTGAGCCAAAGTTCAAACAAACATTACATAATGTGTAAGTTCATTACGTTTCAGCCTCACAAGCTTACGCCCTTCTTAAGATCAAACACACATGTAAAGTCAGAGCTACACACATGGCTTAAATACCATCATTTCAAACATTTGGAATCAATTATTTGATTAGTAATTGATTGAATACAAACTAAATCCTTTTCTTGTACATCCTTATATCACAGGTGGGGAAATGGTTAGCCAAAGGTAGAATCCTCCCATATTTCAACAGAAGCCTTCAACACGTTAAATCTGTCAAAGAGAAACATGTACATAATGTATCGCCATCTAGACATCACATTGAATGAATTATCACATAAATGAACAGATATAAATTCAGATCTGTATTCAACCCCTTGGGGGCAATCATATCAAGAAAATGAATCCAATATACTTCTTGCTTTTTTAAAATAGATTCTCGGTTACCACCCCTCCTATTCTTATTAATCCCCTCCAGCACCATGAATTTTAATTGAGAAATCGAGTGTCCTTTCTCCAAAAAAATGTCCTGCTAAAGGCAACTGTACAAATTTGTCTCTGAAATATTTGTCTTGCTATCCTATCAGAGACAAATTGGTACAGTTGCCTTTAGCGAGACATTTTTTGGATAAAGGATACTCTGAAGAAGGGCGTAAGCTTGTGGGCCCGAAACGTAATGAACTTACACATTATGTAATGTTTAAACTTTGGTTCAATAAAGAAATTTTAAGTGCAGCGATGCTCTGGACTTTTTCTATTTATTTGGACACAGACACTGTATGCCACCAGAATAAAATTAAAACAAAACAATCCAAATTAAATAAGTGCAGAGATTCAGCTTTAATTCAAGGGTGTGAACATAAATATCAAGTGAAAATTTTAGGAACTGCAACCATTTCATTTTTTTACACAGTCCCCCAATTTGCAGGTTCTCAAATCTATTTGGACAAATTAGTATAATCAAATAAAATGTTAATTTTTAATACTTTTTTTGAGAATCCTTTACTGGCAATGACTGCCTGAAGTCTGTAACCCATGGACATTACCAAAGACTGGGTTTCCTCCTTTCTAATGCTTTGCCAGGCTCTAACTGCAGCTGTCTTAAGTTGTTCTTTGTGGGTCTTTTTGCCTTTAGTTTTGCCTTCAGCAAGTGAAATGCAGGCTCAATTGGGTTGAGATCAGGTGATTGACTCTGCCATTGCAGAATATTCCACCACTTTTCCTTCGAAAGCTCCTGAGTTGCTTTCACAGTGTGTTTTGGATCTTTGGACGGCGCTTCACAGTTCAGATGGACAATCAACTTTGCTGCATTTGGCTGAATCTGGGCTGACAGTATATCTCTAAACACTGCAGAATTAATCTGGCTGCTTCTGTCTTCTGTCACATCATCAATAAACACCAATGACCCAATGCCACTGGAAGTCATGTATGCTCATGCCTTCACGCTGCCTACACCATGTTTTACAGATAACTTTTTATGCTTTGGATCATGAGCTTTTCCAAGTCTTCTCCACACTTTTTTTCCCCATTATTCTGGTAGAGATTAATCTTGGTTTCATGCGTCCAAAGGATGCTTTTCCAGAACTGGACTGGCTTGTTTAGAGTTTTTTTTGGCAAAGTCTAATCCTGGCTTTTCTATTCTTCAGGCTTATGAATGGTTTGCACCTTGTGTCGTGAACCCTCTGTATTTGCTCTTGTGAAGTCTTTTCTTGATTGTAGACTTTGACAATTATACGCCGACCTCCTGGAGAGTGTCTTTTACTTGTCTGAATGTTTTGAATGGGCTTTTTTTTTTTTTTAACCATAGAGAGGATTCTGCGATCATCCACCACTGTTTGTCTTCTGTAGATGTAGAGGCCCTTTTATGTTACTGAGCTCACCAGTGCGTTCTTCTAACTCAGAAGGTACCAAATTGTTGATTTGGGCACTCCCAATGTTGCTGCTATCTCTCTGATGGATTTGTTTCATTTTTGAAGGCTTACAGTGGCCTGTTTCACTTGCATGGACAACCCCATATGAACGCATGATGTAGGTTCACAGCAATAGATTCCAAATGCAAGTACCACACTTGTCATCAACTCCAGACCTTTTACCTGCTTAATTAATGAAGAAATAATGGAGTAGCCCACACCTGGCCATGAAACCTCTTTTGATTCAATTGTCCAATTACTTTTGGACCCTTGAAAAGGGGGGCTATTCTTAAGAGCTATAATTCTTACATACCCTCAAATTAAACCTGAGAGTGTGCACTTTCATTACTTTTCCGTTATATAACTATACCTTGAATATGTTTTGGTAAATACCTGAAAACATATAAAATTGCCTGTGTCCAAATATATATGGACTTAACTGTGTTGGTCTATAGATAGATAGATAGATAGATTAGAGAGAGAGAGATATATCTCTCTTGAAATGAGCAGATAGTTTTTCTTTTATCAAGCTGTATTTACACGGTGCAACCTAAAACATCCAAGTGAAAGATGGATAGAACACCAACATGTCACACAAAAAATTCAACAATCGCTGAGTTGGAAATAGGACCACCCCCGTCCTAAAAATGACTTGTAAACTCAATCCGGTATCACTAATCACCTTTTCAATGGCACACAAAGCTTTTTAAATTTCAACTGTGATCAGCTGTGGTCATTTTGATTACCTCAGCATTAAAAGAGCATTTCAGTCCCTGGTAGTACAACTAAAGCAAACAACTATGGGTGTCAAGGCCCTGTCAAAAGATCTCCGGGATAAAGTGATGGACGACCAATAGTTAGGAGATGGATACAAAAAAATTCAAAGGCTTTATCAATTCCTAGTAGCACAGTGAAGTCTATTAAGAATTTGAAGGTATTTGGTACAACACAGACCCTCCCTGAATCAAGACATTGCTCCAAACTGTATGAAGTTTGAAAGAGCCAAGAGGAAACTGGTCAGAGAGGCTACCAAGAAGACTACAGCAATTCTGAAGCAGTTGCAGGAATTTGACAAACGGTGGTCATTGTGTGCATGTGACAGCAATATCACAAGTTCTCCATAAATGTGACTTGTATGGGAGGATTGCAAAAAAGACCACATGCAGTCACAACTGAGCTTTGCCAAAACGTACCTTGAAGATTCTGAGGCCACATGGAAAAAAGTGTCATGGTCAGATGATACTAAAATCAAATGATTTGGCCTCAACACTAAACAATGTTTTGCGGAAATCCAATACAGATCACCATCCAACTTACACCATTCCTACAGTACAGCTTGGAGGTGATAAACTGTTGTGGGGGTGTTTCTCTGCAGCAGGAACTGGAGCAATTGTCAGGCTAGAAGGAAGAATGGATGGGGCAAAATACCAACAAATTCTTGAAGAAAATCTGCTGCCAGAAAGTTGTCTGGAGAAGGTGGTTTACCTTCCAGCATGACAATAACTCAAAGCACACAGCAAACATTACCACATAGTGGTTGGAGAAAAGGGTGAATGGCCTAGTCAGCCCAGACCTAAACTCCATTGAAAATCTGTGGAATTACTTGAAGACTGCAGTCCACAAATGGTCTTCATCAAATTTAACTGAACTTGAGCAGTTCTGCAAAGAGTGGGCAAATATTGCAAAGTCTAGATGTGCAAAGTTAGTAGAGACATATCTCAACAGACTAAAGACTGTAATTAAAGCAAAAGGTGGTTCAACAAAATACTGACACAAGGGGGTGATCCCTTTTCCAACTCTGATTCTGTTTTTTATTTATTTTTATTTTTTTCTGACATGTTAGTGTGACATCTTTCACTTGGATGTTATAAGCTGCACTGAGTAAATACAGTGGGATAAAACAAAGTAGGGCTGCAACTAACGATTATTTTCATAATCGATTAGTTGGCTGATTTATTGTTTCGATTAATCGGTTAATAACCTTAAAAAAAAAAGTGTGGTGTATAATTTAGTTAATATGTAGTTTTAAAAAAAGGCAATTTATTCTTAAATCTCTATGCAGTGGTAAATATAGATAACCAACTATATGGTTAGGGAGAAAAATATCTAATCCACTCTGAGAATAACGGACAGAAGAGATATACTGTATATACTATTAGAGGAGATATATATACTGTATATACTATTAGAGGAGATATATACTGTATATACTATTAGAGGAGATATACTGTATATACTATTAGAAGAGATATACTGTATATACTATTAGGGGAGATATGCTGTATATACTATTAAAGGGTGAATCTGGTTAATAACATCAGATTCAGAAATCAAATTTTTTTTTTATTTAAAAAACAAGGTCTTCCATAAAAAAAAAAATGTAATTTTAAGAACGTTCGTTCGATCTTCTGATAGTGGGGTCAAATCGACGTTCATTTTCAACCACAGTTACGGGAATATTTGGAAATAATAGAAAACTTCTTGGTCAAAGTAATTTTCAGACAGTCTATGTGGTTTTCGTTCAGAAATGACATTGATTTTAAAAACAGAATGTTAAAAATAAGTGAAAATTTCAAACATTCTTTCATTCAGTGAATGTGCAAAGATTTTTCGTCTGAATATTCTCGTCAGAAAATTGATCCATGTGACCAGCATAAGGCTCGGTTCACACCTATGCAGTTTGCTTTTGATCTGTTTCTGCAGTGCTTTTTGCTGTGCGTTTTTATTTTTGCACACGTGATTTTTGCTGCGATTTGCGGTTTTGCATTTTTTTTTTGGCCAATTTGTTGGGCAGATTAAAAAAACACAAACACAAATTGCTGAAAACACACATTACATGCTCTTCTGCAGCTTCTCCATTAAAGTATATTGAACCAAAAAAGGACCGTTTTGCGTTAAAAAAAAGTCCCTGACCCTTTCCAAATACGCAGCGGCTGAAAAAAGCATAGATGTGAATGTGTCCCATAGGAAACCATGTAAATGAACTGTAGTGCGTTTCTGCAGGTCTAAGACGTTTAGTAACATAATGGGGTTAAAAAAAAAACCTAAAATTAGCCCTTCATAGTACAAAAAAAGCAGATAATCGCTACTGTAAGGGGTTCCTTTTTTACTTTAGAACTGTGAAAGTAATATTTACAGTAGCGATTATTCTTTTTGTACTATAAAAGGCTAATTTTAGGTTTTTTTTTAACGCCATTATGTTACTGGCCGATTAATCGATTATGAAAATAGTAATCGATTAATTTCATAATCGATTAGTTGTCGATTAATTGATTAGTTGTTTCAGCCCTAAAACAAAGCCTGTGTCTTTCTTCATTTAGACTGCAAAAGCAACAAGTTGTGATTATTTTAAAGGTGGGTGGTTCTTTTCTATAACCACTGTGTGTGTGTTTGTGTGTGTGTTACATAGTTAGGTTAAAAAAAGACACAAGTCCATCTATTTAAAGAAAGAAAAAAAAAATACAATCTCATATACACAATCCTATAACCACAGTTGATCCAGAGGAAGGCAAAAACCCCAACTTTACCTATAAATGTTAGTACCCAGTTATATTATGTACATTTAGGAAAGAATCCAGGCCTTTTTTAAAGCAATCTACTAGGGGTGCAACGGATCAAAAACCTCACGGTTCGGATCATTCCTCGGATCAGGAGTCACGGTTCGGATCGTTTTCGGATCAACAAAAAAAAAATCTCCCCCACTGTAATATCCACAATCTCCCTATTGGCAGGGTATTGGCAGGGTATATTGTCAGGGCATGGCAGAGTATTGTCAGGGCATGGCAGAGTATTGTCAGGGTATTGGCACTGCTGCCATCCGATCTCTCCCCTCCACTGTACAGATCAGTACACAGAGGTGAGAGAGAGGAACCGGCGTCATGACGCCGGTTTGTTACAAGTGATCGCTCCGTCATTCGACGGAGCGATCACGTGCTAAACGGCCGCCGGGTGTACCAAGATGGCCGCCTCTCCGGAGCTAGGCCAAAGCCGCGGCCTTTCCTATGGCCGAGGCTACAGAGCGCTCCGCGGATCGCGGGTGTCCCGTACGGATCAACCTCCGCGGATCGGATCACGGATCGATGACTATCCGTTGCACCCCTACAATCTACTGAGCTTGCCAGAACCACCCCTGGAGGGAGTCTGTTCCACATTTTCACAGCTCTTACTGTGAAGAAACCTTTCCGTATTTGGAGATGAAATATTTTTTCCTCTGGACGTAAAGCGTGCCCCCTTGTCCTCTGTGATGACCTTAAAGTGAATAACGCCACACCAAATTCACTATATGGATCACTTATGTATTTGTACATGTTGATCATATCCCCCTTAATCGTCTCTTCTGTTAAGAGGGAATAGATTCAGTTCCTCTAATCTTTGCTCATAGCTGAGCTCCTGCATGTCTCTTATTAGTTTGCCCCTCTCTGCACTTTCCCCAGTTCCCTGATATCCTTTTTTTTAGAACTGGTGCCCAAAACTGAACTGCATATTCCAGATGAGGTCTTACAAATGATTTGTACAGGGGCACAATGCTATCTTTCTGGAGTCCATACCTCTCTTAACCACCTCAATACTGGGCACTTTCGCCCCCTTCCTTCCCAGACCAATTTTCAGCTTTCAGCGCTCTCGCACTTTTAATGACAATTACTCGGTCATGCTACACTGTACCCAAATGAAATTTTTATCATTTTGTTCGCACAAATAGAGCTTTCTTTTGGTGGTATTTATTCACGACTCCATTTTTTTTTTTTTGCGATATAAGCGCAAAAATAGTGGAAATTTGGAAAAAAAACAATATTTTCTTTTTTCTGTTTTAAAAGAGATCCAGTAAAATCGAATTTTGTCATAAATTTAAGCCAAAATGTATTCTGCTACATGTTTTTGATAAAAAAAATCCTGTTAAGTGTATAATAATTGGTTTGTGTGATCACGGACATATGTACGCAAATGATCATGTACAGATGTGTGCAGGTGATCACGTACATATGTGTGCAGATTACCATTGGGACATGTGATTTTAGTGTGACATATGTGGGGGACAGCTTTTTTTATTATTTGGGGACATGTGTTTTGGGGACATGTGTGTTTTACATTATGTGGGGACATGTTTGTGTTTTACATTATGTGGGGACATGTGTGTGTTTTACATGTATGTATTTACATGTGTGTTGACACTAGACTGGTGATCAGTGAGTAAAAAGCTGTAAAAAACAGCTCATACTCACTGATCATCAGCCGGCTGCAGCGATCCCCTCTCCTCTCCTCCTCAGCGACAACTTCCGTGTGAGGAGAGGAGAGCTGATCGCCTAGCAACCGGCTGTGTTTACATCACATGACAGCTGTGATTGGACACGGCCGTCATGTGATCAGGAGGGCCAATCACAGAGCCCTCCTGCCGATCCGAGATGCGCCGTGTCCGGGGGACACGAGCGCATCGGGATCGCGCCGCTGCGCGGGCACGCGCGCGCGCGATCCCGCTCCTTCTGAGGGACGTTCCTGAACGTCCACTCAGAAGGAGAGAGCGCCCACCCGGCCGTTTATGTACATTGGCCGGGTGGGAAGTAGTTAATACTCTTAGCCCCAAAGTGCATAACTTTAAATTTTATCAACATTAAACCTCATTTGCCACTTAGTTGCTCAATTAGACATTGCATTGAGGTCAGCTTGTAAATTGGAGACATCTTGTAAGGATGTTATTCCACTGCATCGCTTAGTGTCATCTGCAAAGATAAAAATGTTCCTTTTTGATCCCAGATCCTATATAATTTATAAAGTTATTAAAAAGTAAGGGTCCCAGCACTGAACCTTGGGGTACACCACTGATCACCTTAGATCAGTGGTTCTCGACTCCCCAATGTAATACTTAAAATCTGGCCTGTTAGTGGGTCCTGAGGACTGGAGTTGAGAACCACTGCCTTAGATCATTCCGAGTAAGAGTCATTAACCACTACTCTTTGCATTCTGTCTTTTAGCCAGTTTTCTATCCATTTACAAATTGATCTTTTCAAGCCTGTAGACTTTACCTTGTAAATGAGCCTTGTGTGGCGAACTGTGTCAAACACTTTTGCAAAATCCAGGTATACCACGTCCACAAGCCACCCCCTCTGTCCAAGGTTTTACTTATCTCATAATAAGAAATTCGGTTGGCTTGATAACTTCTGCCTTTCATGAATCCATTCTGTCTGTTGCTTAAAATTTTTTTTTCCAGCAATAACTCGTCTATGTGGTTTTTATTTAACTCTCCTGTATCTCCCTGACTATAGAAGTTAAACTAACAGGTCTATAATTACATGGTAAATCCCCCCCCCCCCCCCCTTTTTTTTTTTTTTGCAAGTAATCTTTTTTTTCAAGAATATTTCTTCATTTTTACAAATACATTAATATAGTCAATTTATCTTAAAAATATGTTCATATTACACTTCTTCCCACAACTTTGTATCTTTACCCTACCGTTACACTAAAACACAGAACACTTTATTACTTGTTACTCTTTGACAATTCTATTTTTTACTTTCAATTTCTATTCAAAATTCAGAGAGAGACTATATATTCTCAATATTTCTTTCTGTATTGCTAATTTCCTCATATTACTTTTTTTATCACTCCATCGTAATGATTATTTTCTTTAATTATAGTTCCCATATTTTCTTAAATGTCTTAATATTTCCTCTTTTATTATATATAGATCTTTATTTCCAGATTGTATAATCTACTTCTTTTATCCATTCCTTATGTTTCGGTGGGTTTATTGCTAACCATTTTATCGCTATTAACTTTTGGGCCAAGAACAAACACCTAAATATTGCCATGTGTTTATTTTTTTACATCATTATCCCTTATACCGCTCAAGATACATATCCCTGGATTCGGCTCAAAATTAACACCAAAAACCATTTCCATGGTGTCAATAACCTCCCCCCTCCTTCCCAGTATCTATGCAGCTTTGGACATCTGCACATCATATGGATAAGATCTCCCCTTGAATCCCCGCACCTTGGACATTTGGTATCGGGCCTTCGTCCAAATAAGAATAACTTTCGGGGGTATAGTATGTTCTATGAAATGGCAACAAATGCGAAGTCCTTTGCGATGGGGATACGGATACCAACAGTCCAGCATCTAATATATATCTCCCAAATCTTCTACCCATCTACGTCTGCAAGGGAGTTCTTATTTCCCATTTGTCGCCACTTCACATGTGTTTGCATATATTTCCGATATCAATCCCTTAGTCGAACTCACATCGACTACTTTATGCAGAGCAGTAATCGCACTCCACTCCCGCATCTTGGAATACCATATTCCCCTCTAAGTTCCTGAAATGGTATAAGTTGTTCCACTATATAATTGGATTACTCGCACCAAACCACACTTTTCCCAATCTTTATTCCTCTCTATATTTTCAACCTCTTGTATGTATGTATTATCCCATATGGGGGAGAATTGTGTATCCCCAATTTTCCAACATTTTCCTAACTGTCTTCCAAAATTTTTTAATCAATAGAAAGGTAGGGGAGGTGACCATAAATGATTCAGCTTCTATGGCCTCCATTAATGTTTTATGGTTTGTTCCCTCAAGCATAATATTTTTAATTAAAATCACTTCTTCCGGGAAGATTACAACCCTTCAACTGTTTCAATTGCACTGCCATGAAGTAACTCCAGGGGTGTGGCAATGCCAATCTCCCTTTATCCTTTAGCTGTTGCAATACCCGCAATCCTATCCTGGCTTTTTTTTTTTTTTTTTGTTTTTTCATTATTCTCTAAAAATTACCTCTTCTTTTTTAAACGATTGTTTCGGTCTCCAAGTTAGCGAGTTATGTAATATGTACAAGAATTTTAGCATCCAGATCCCTTTTTTTAAATATGGGCACCGCATTGGCCCTACGCCAATCCAGTGGTACCATTCTCCAGTCATTAACGAGTCCCTAAAAATTAGAAACGATGGCTTTGAAATGACAGAGCTCAATTCTTTTAGGATCCGTGCGTGGATACCATCTGGTCCAGGTGCTTTATCCACCTTTATTCTGTCTAAATATTTCTGGACAATAACACGTTTGAGCCATTGTGGATCATTTGGGGCTGTGTCACTACCACCCCCATTATGGACATGATCTCCCCCATGCTCCTTTGTGTACACAGAGCTGAAGAAAGTATTTAATTTGCCTTCTTTGTCCCCAGTCACCCACTGTAGATTATTTTGTAAAGGGCCTACATGCTTAGACCTGACCTTTTTACTAATAATATATTTGAAGAATTTTTTGGGGTTTGTCCTATCTTTCGCAATCTGTCTTTCGTTTAGAATTTTTGCGCCCTTGATTTCCTTTTTTACATATTCTGTTATATTCTTTGTAATATTTAAATGATAGCGTACAAAGCACTTTTTTATTATTTATAGCCATTTTAACTTTGGCCATGAGCCACATAGGTTTTATTTTTAGCCTTTTAAACTTCTTGCCCATGGGAATATACTTTGCAGTGAGTTTACATACAGTCATATTGAAGAGTTACCATTTCTGTTCTGTGTCCATTGATGCCAATATTCCCTCCCAGTCTAAGTCCTGGAGATCAGCCCTCATCCTTGGAAAATTAGCTCTCTTAAAGTTAAGTGTTTTTATCTTACCCGTATGTGTTTGTTGCTAACATTAACCACTTCCGTTATCCTGACTGAACGTCGTATGACTTTCAGGATAAGGCAGTGCGACCGTGCGGCGATCAGTGGTGCGGCATGTCAGTCTGACACACCGCAACACCGATCTGACGGAGACTCTTCACCACACGATCAGCTTTGTCCAATCACAGCTGATCAGTGTAAACAGGAAGAGCCGTGTATCTGCTTTTTCTCTCTAGCGTATTTACAGACGCGAGTAGAGGAGAGCCGATCGGCTTCTCTCCTGATGGGGCCCCCCCCCCCCCCCGAGGATCACCACCAGGGATGCCAATCTGTGCCCAAAAATGATGCCAATCTGTGCCCATCAGTAATGCCTGCCAGTGCTCCTTTACAATGATGTCCATCAGTGCCACCCATAAGTACCCATCAGTACAGCCTTCCAGTGTCCATCAGTGAAGGAGAAAACTTGCGTATTTACAAAATGTTATAACAGAAACTAAGAAATGTATTTGTGTTCAAAAAATGTGGTCTTTTTTTGTTTAGCAAAAAATAAAAACCCCAGAGGTGATCAAATACCACCAAAAGAAAGCTCTATTTGTGGGAACAAAATGATAAAAATTTAGTTTGGGTACAGTGTTGCATGACCACGCAATTGTCATTTAATTACCGACAGCACTAAAAATGGTCTTGGGCTGGAAGGTGGGAAAATGCTTGGTATTGAAGTGGTTAAATGAAATCATGTTATGGTCACTGCTACCCAGATGTTCTTTTATATGAATATTGGTAATAAGCTCTGCAGGGTTTGAGGATTACCAGGTCCAGCAGAGCGTCATTCCTAGTCAGGGCCTCAATAATATGGACCATAAAATTGTCTTTTAATAGGTTTATAAATTTTTGCCCTTTAACTGTCCCAGCAGTGCCATTTACTCCAGTCAATTTCCGTGTAGTTAAAATCCCCCATTATTCTTGTTGTCCCAACCCTTGCAGCCCTTTCCATCTATGCAAGGAGCAGAGTCTCCACCTCCTCACCAACACTGGGAGGTCTAGAACGAACTCCAATGACAACCTTTGTAGTACACACACCCATGTACAGTTCCACCCATAATGCTTCAGACTCATCACACTCTCCATCAACCATGTCCTCTTTCACACTCGCTTTGAGATCACTTTTCACATAGAGACAGACACCACCACCCCTCCGTTTTACCCTGTTTTTCCGAAAGAGCATAGCTAGGAATATTAATAGCCCAGTCATGAGAAGAATGAAGCCAAGATTCAGCAATAGCCAGAGCTTCAAACTCGCCTATTTTGCTTGACAGACTTCTGGCATTTGTGTACATTTGTGTAAAAACACTTTAATTTATTGTCACATTTTGCAAACGTATGTTGCATATTTTTTATTTTAGTACAAATAGAACCATTTTCAATGGTTGATTGTAACATAGGAACCTTCATATCATCTGCCATAGGCCCCCCCCCCCCCTCCATCTTTCCCCATTCACCCACCATTAGGGGCTGACCCCTGTCTGACCTGTCCGCCCCATTATAATCTAGTTTACCCCCCAATCCTAGTTTCAATTCCAGCCTTCCCATAAACCTCTCCCCCAGCACAGTAGACCCCCTTCCATTTAAGTGCAAACCATCTTTAGCATATAGGTTGCACCCCAATGAAAAGTCAGCTCAGTGCTCTAAAAACCCAAATCCCCTCAGTCCTTATACCAGGTCTTTAGCCATACATTGAGCTCTTTAATCACCCCCTGCCTTTCCCGTGTTGCGCATGGCACAGGCAATATTTCAGAGAATATCACCTTTGAGGTCCTTCCCTTCAACTTGCAGTCTAGTTCTTTAAATTGTTTTTTAAGGAGCCTCCACATTCCATATATTCTGTCATTGGTTCCAGTGTAGACCAAGACAGCTGGGTTTTGCCCAGCCCCTCCCAGTAATTTATCAACCCGGTCCACCACATGCCGAATCCTGGCACCAGAGAGACAGCAAACCATTTGGTTGAGGTGATCCTGGTGACAAATTATTGTGTGTGTGTGCATAGATAGATATATGTTCATGGATAGATAGAGGAAAGCCGCACCCAGTGTTTAACCACTTGAGCCCCGGACCATTATGCTGCCTAAGGACCAGAGGTCTTTTTCCAATTTGGCACTGCGTCGCTTTAACTGCTAATTGCGCGGTCATGCAATGCTGTACCCAAACGAAATTTGCGTCCTTTTCTTCCCACAAATAGAGCTTTCTTTTGATGGTATTTGATCACCTCTGCGGTTTTTATTTTTTGCGCTATAAATGGAAAAAGACCGAAAATTTTGAAAAAAAATGATATTTTCTACTTTTGTTATAAAAAAAATCCAATAAACTCAATTTTAGTCATACATTTAGGCCAAAATGTATTCGGCCACATGTTTTTGGTAAAAAAAATGTCAATAAGCGTATATTTATTGGTTTGCGCAAAAGTTATAGCGTCTACAAACTAGGGTACATTTTCTGTAATTTACACAGCTTTTAGTTTATGACTGCCTATGTCATTTCTTGAGGTGCTAAAATGGCAGGGCAGTACAAAACCCCCCCAAATGACCCCATTGTGGAAAGTAGACACCCCAAGGAAATTGCTGAGAGGCATGTTGAACCCATTGAATATTTATTTTTTTTTGTCCCAAGTGATTGAATAATGACAAAAAAAAAAAAAAAAAATATTTACAAAAAGTTGTCACTAAATGATATATTGCTCACACAGGCCATGGGCCTATGTGGAATTGCACCCCAAAATACATTCTGCTGCTTCTCCTGAATATGGGGATACCACATGTGTGGGACTTTTTGGGAGCCTAGCCGCGTACGGGGCCCCGAAATCCAATCACCGCCTTCAGGATTTCTAAGGGCGTAAATTTATGATTTCACTCTTTACTGCCTATCACAGTTTCGGAGGCCATGGAATGCCCAGGTGGCACAAAACCCCCCCAAATGACCCCATTTTGGAAAGTAGACACCCCAAGCTATTTCCAGAGAGGCATATTGAGTCCATGGAATATTTTATATTTTGACACAAGTTGCGGGAAAGTGACACTTTTTTTTTTTTTTTTTTTTTTTTTTGCACAAAGTTGTCACTAACTGATATATTGCTCACACAGGCCATGGGCATATGTGGAATTGCACCCCAAAATACATTTAGCTACTTCTCCTGAGTACGGGGATACCACATGTGTGGGGCTTTTTGGGAGCCTATCCGTGTACGGGACCCCGAAAACCAATCACCGCCTTCAGGATTTCTAAGGGTGAAAATTTTTGATTTCACTCTTCACTGCCTATCACAGTTTCGGAGGCCATGGAATGCCCAGGTGGCACAAAACCCCCCCAAATGACCCCATTTTGGAAAGTAGACACCCCAAGCTATTTGCTGAGAGGCATGGTGAGTATTTTGCAGCTCTCATTTGTTTTTGAAAATGAAGAAAGACAAGAAAAAACTTTTTTTTTTTCTTTTTTCAATTTTCAAAACTTTGTGACAAAAAGTGAGGTCTGCAAAATACTCACTATACCTCTCATCAAATAGCTTGGGGTGTCTACTTTCCAAAATGGGGTCATTTGGGGGGGGGTTTGTGCCACCTGGGCATTCCATGGTCTCCGAAACTGTGATAAGCAGTCAAGAGAGAAATCAAAAATTCACGCCCTTAGAAAGCCTGAAGGCGGTGCTTGGTTTTCGGTGTTCCGTACGCGGCTAGGCTCCCAAAAAGTCTCACACATGTGGTATCCCCGTACTCAGGAGAAGCAGCAGAATGTATTTTGGGGTATAATTTCACATATTCCCATAGCATGTTTGAGCAATATATCATTTAGTGACAATTTTGTGCAAAAAAAAAAAAAATTGTCTCTTTCCCGCAACTTGTGTCGCAATATAAAATATTCCATGGACTCGACATGCCTCTCAGCAAATAGCTTGGGGTGTCTACTTTCCAAAATGGGGTCATTTGGGGGGGTTTTGAACTGTCCTGGCATTTTATGCACAACATTTAGAAGCTTATGTCACACATCACCCACTCTTCTAACCACTTGAAGACAAAGCCCTTTCTGACACTTATTGTTTACATGAAAAAGTTTTTTTTTTTGCAAGAAAATTACTTTGAACCCCCAAACATTATATATTTTTTTAAAGCAAATGCCCTACAGATTAAAATGGTGGGTGTTTCATTTTTTTTTTCACACAGTATTTGCGCAGCGATTTTTCAAACGCATTTTTTGGGGAAAAAACACACTTTTTTAAATTTTAATGCACTAAAACACACTATATTTCCCAAATGTTTGATGAAATAAAAAAGATGATCTTAGGCCGAGTACATTGATACCAAACATGACATGCTTTACAATTGCGCACAAACGTGCAGTGGCAACAAAGTAAATACATTTTTAAAAGCCTTTAAAAGCCTTTACAGGTTACCACTTTAGATTTACAGAGGAGGTCTACTGCAAAAATTACTGCCCTCGATCTAACCTTTGCGGTGATACCTCACATGCATGGTGCAATTGCTGTTTACGTTTGACGACAGACCGCCGCTTGCGTTCGCCTTAGTGCGAGAGCAGGGGGCGACAGGGGTGCTTTTTTTTTTTTTTTTTTTTTTTTTTTTTTCTTTATTATTTTTTTGCTTTTTTATCTTATTTTTAAACTGTTCCTTTCATTTTTATTTTTTTTTAATCATTTTTATTGTTATCTCGGGGAATGTAAATATCCCCTATGATAGCAATAGGTAGTGACAGGTACTCTTTTTTTGAAAAAATTGGGGTCTATTAGACCCTAGATCTCTCCTCTGCCCTCAAAGCATCTGACCACACCAAGATCGGTGTGATAAAATGCTTCCCCAATTTCCCAATGGCGCTATTTACATCCAGCGAAATCTAAGTCATAAAATGCTCGTAGCTTCCGGTTTCTTAGGCCATAGAGATGTTTGGAGCCACTCTGGTCTCTGATCAGCTCTATGGTCAGCTGGCAGAATCACCGGCTGCATTTTCAGGTTCCCTGTTGAGACAGGAGAGCCAGAGAAAAACACGGAAGACGGTGGGGGGGGGGCATTCCCTCCCACGGCTTGTAAAAGCAGTCTAGAGGCTAATTAGCCGCTAGGATTGCTTTTACATGAAAGCCGACCGCTGGCTGAAAAGAATGATACCAAGATGATACCTAAACCTGCAGGCATCATTCTGGTATAACCACTCAAAGTTGTGAATGGCGTACCTGAAGACAAAAAAATGGTTAACAATAAAGCACAGTAAACGGTAAAGTATAAAAAATTGCATACCTGAAAAGCAAACATGATAAAACATAATAACAATAAAACATTGCAGAATAGAATACAGTAAAAAAGAGCAGAACAATAGAGAGAATAGAGAGAGAGAGAACAATAAAACGACAACTATTTTTTTTATTTTATATATATATATATATATATATATTTATTTTATTTTTTTACACTTTTTTTGTAACTAACTTTTATAACTGTAACCGGTTCCAGGTTCGGGTCTCTCAAAATGCGATGGCATCTTGGGAGACCCTGTGAAAGTGTGCCTAGTCTGTGCAATGCTGTACCCTACGCTAATACTCAACTAGTGCATGGTAGCGTTCAAAACATTCACCAATGCAAAGACCAGGATTGTCAGGACAGGAGGGACAATAATAGCGGGTGTCACGCCTATATCCGCGCTAGCTGCAGACACAATATCTTTTTTGGGGGCGTTCGCTGGGTAGGGGTACTCGGGAGGACATAAAGAAAATGCCTCTCGTGCAGCCGACTGCATTTGGTTGGGGATGTGAATGGGGGAAGTACGGGCGCTGCAGAAGCGGTGGGTTCCCAATTAGGATTGGCGAATGCAGTAGGAAGGGCACTATGGGCACGACGGGCCTGTGTTTGTCTTTTTGGTGGCAGCGGGACACTACTTGTGCTTGCCACCTCACCAGCTTGAACTGCACTTATGGGACTCGCCACGTCACCAAGTGTTACTGCAGTGCTGGTTTGACTACGACCGGGGTGTACTAGGCCGCTGGCGCTTGCCAGTTCACCAAAACGCTACCAAAAAATCTGTTGGCGATTGTAGGGATCGGGCCTGACTCTGCGAACGCTGCAGTTATGCGTTTTAGTCTTTTGTAAGTGACAGTGATCGATCGATACTGCACTTGGGTGGGCTGGGCTGGGCCGGGCGGAGGGGCAAAACGCAGGTGCTAGCAGGTATCTGGGCTGATCCCACTAACACTGCGTTTGTGAGAACCCTAAACTGCTGGGGATGCTAGTATAGATCTGATCGGATCAGATATTGATCCGTTCAGATACTATACCACTAAGGGTGGTGTACGGTGCGTGCGTGGGTGTTAGCGGTACTGGCGCTAACCTGACGCTGCCTGGGGCTGGTGCTTGCCAGTTCACCAAAATACTACCAAAAAAACTGTTAGCGATCGCAGGGATCAGGCCTGACTCTGCGAACGCTGCAGTTATGCATTTAGTGTTTTGTAAGTGTCAGTGATCGATCGATACTACACTTGGGTGGGCTGGGCCGGGCGGAGGGGCAAAACGCAGGTGCTAGCAGGTATCTGGGCTGATCCCGCTAACACTGCGTTTTTGGGAACCCTAAACTGCTGGGGACGCTAGTATAGATCTGATCGGATCAGATATTGATGCGTTCAGATACTATACCACTAAGGGAGGTGTATGCTGCGTGCGTGGGTGTTAGCGGTACTGGCGCTAATCTGACGCTGCCTGGGGCGACGCATATCACCGCCGGGCGATCAGGGGGCTAACCCTTTATTCGGTAATAAACGGCGGGTGCCCTGACACTATAAAAAATAAACAAACTAACCAGCGTCAACCGTAACGGTTATACGGTGATCAGTGGTGAAAGGGTTAACTAGGGGGCAATCAAGGGGTTAAAACATTTATTCGGTAGTATATGGGGGTCCCTGACGCTATAAAACGCTGACGGCGAACCTAAATATTTATGTCCCTAACTAGCGTCACCAGCGACACTAATACAGCGATCAGAAAAATGATCGCTTAGTGACACTGGTGACAGGGGGTGATCAAGGGGTTAAAACTTTATTAGGGGGGGTTAGGGGGGTACCCTAGACCTAAAGGGGGGTAACAGTATCTGTCCCAACACTGTAACTGTCACAAACTGACACTATGCAGTAATCAGAAAAAAAAAAAAAAAAACTGCTGGTGTCAGTTTGTGACAGGGGGGGGGGGGTGATTGGGGGGGGATCGGGGGGCGATCGGGGGGGGGGGGGGTCGGGGTGTTTTGTGTGCCTGGCATGTTCTACTGTGTGTGTGTGTGTGTGTGTGTTGGTGCACTCACATTGATGTCTTCTCTCCTCGGGCCGGAACGGAAATTACCGACCCGAGGAGAGATGACATCATTTCCTTTGCTGCTGTTTAGCATACAGCAGCAAAGGAATGATTCGATTGGCCGGCGGCGATCGCGAGGGGGGGGCCACGAACGGATGGTCTCCCCCTCACCACCGATGGCCGCTGGACAAACGACGACCGCCTCGGGCACCGGGGGGGGGGTCCGATCGGACCCCCCACCCGCGGAAGACAAATCACGTACACTGTACGTGATTTTGCCTGTCCGTGCCACTTTGCCGACGTACATCGGCGTGAGGCGGTCGTCAAGTGGTTAACTAGTGCAGTGCAATCTGGTCATCTCACTGAACGAATATAAGAAGAAAAGTCCACAGGATTGCTGCACTTTTGTTATTGAACCGATAATTCAAACATGTATTAAGTGATGTGGAAGTACATGATTTTACGTTTTGGGCTCAAAAGCTTGCACCCTTTATCAGATCAAATGTGCATCTTTTTGATCTGATGAAGAGTGTAAGCTTGTGAGCCCAAAACAGAAAATCATGTACTTTCACATCATGTAATATATGTTTGAACTATCGGTTCAATAAAGAAATTTTAAGTGCAGCAATAATCCTGTGGACTTTTCTATCTATATCTCTATATCTATATATAATCTAAATTAGTAATCTGAGAAGGGTCTGGGAAGTGCACCAGCAGGCAGTGGTCTAGAGGGGACCCTGTGTGCATGCTCAACTGAGAAAAGAGGGGTGAAACTGTTGGCCCCAAAAGTGTCCTTTAATCATCCTTCAGTAAACTACATGAGACCTGCCCTCAGAATGCTTCGGCAACCCCACAACGTGGACACTATTCCTGCGAAGTCTGTTCTCGAAGTCCCTATCATCGACTATGTGTATATCATGTACATGGTCAGTGTCATGGCCGCTGAGATCTCTTACTGTGCCTGCATAATGTCCCCACATGTCTGTGTCTTCAGCAGTAGCTGGGGAGTCATCAGCCAGAGGGCTGTCATGTGAAGCAGGAGGAGCAACCCTGAAAGCTGAAGCTTTATTTTTATTTTTTTTAAGTCCTACAGCATTAGTGACGTCACTTTCCTGTAATAAAGGAAGTCCCAAGCATTGCAGGCAGTGGGATCTTGTAGAAGTCTTCACAGCAGGGTTGCTTGTATTCTTCCTTGACTGAACTTCTGGCACACAGAGGATTAATAGCTTTGGGCTTTAGGCTGGGCTGTTATGAACAAAAGCTTCTGAAGACCTGCCCCCCATCTTCCTCTATTGAGAAACATTCTTTTAATTTCTTTCACTGCCTGCAACAGAATCCCTTAACAGGGGAGGGACTCATCAGGCTCTCCCTATTCTCAGATCGTGCTACATGAAGTGAAAGCAATTAGTTGGTTCCATGATTAAGATTCTATTCCTTTGTGTAATGCCTGCAGCCTTCCAAGTCCTTAAAGAGGAGTTCCACCCAGGGGGGCCGTCCAAAAAAAAAAAAATTAAAAGTCAGCAGCTACAAATACTGCAGCTGCTGACTTTTAATTGGACACTCACCTGTCCCTGGGTCCAGCGATGCGGGGGATCGAAGCCCCGCTCGTCTCCCCCCTCCGCTCGTCGGCGCCGGCATTTCAACTGTGGGCGCCGGGCTGTGGCTTCACAGCCTGGCACCCACTGCGCGAGCGGCGCCGTGCGCCGTGATTGGCCGCTCAATCACCTGGGACCTGTAATGGGTCCCAGATGATTGACAGGAGGGAGGGAGCAGAGCGGAGCCCTTCCTGTGCCGAGGAGGAAGTGATGTCACCAGCCCAGGCTAAGGGACAGGCAGACTACGAGGGACCACCTAGCAACAGGCATTTAGAGGTAAGTGAAAAAAAAAAAATATCCAAATGTTTTTTTGGGTTTTTTTTAGAATTTTTACAGGTAGTTTTGTTTTTTGGGTGGAACCCCACTTTAATCCATCTTGGAAGCTAGGAACTACCTAAAATCTACAGTAATCCATTCCAAATGGTTCTGTTTTTTTACTTTTTGCACAGGACATCGTTATCCCTGCTCTTCTCTTGAACATTTCCCCCAGAGGAATTCCCTAGATTTTTTCACTGAAAATGTTCAGTATTGTACACCTTGACCGTTTCCTGTAACTGTGCAAAATTTAATATCTACTATAGTTACCTTGCATTCCATATTGTTGCCCTCTCGTAGAAATCGTGCATCCTTCTTTTTTTTTTTTTTTTCTTCTTCTTCACAGGCTTACCAGTGATATTTTAGTCATCTTCTCATCCTGGAAATACTCCTAAACAGTCCCTCTTTATTTCTTCAGGTGCAGTTTTTCTTATTTGAGCATTTGGAGTCCTTATGAGGACTTTTTCATCCTTGGTAGGACAATATCTTTTCTGAATTTCATGAACCTCCCTGAAGGTCAACAAATCGCATTCCCTATTATCACACGACAATGTAACGTACACTAGTAGCCCTGATTCCTGCTACTCCTGTGAGAGATTCCCAATCTTGATTCCACTATACTTTGTTCATCTTCTGGCATTACGTATGAACTCTTCCCTTGCCTACTTCGTGCATTGTCTGCCACACTACTCAACTTTTCAAGAATTGTGGATTGCTATTCCAATATTCTTAATCACTCTCATGGTAATTTCATATATAGAGATGATTTCCTTACATAGGTTTTAGATATTACTTCCTGTCTGGGAATATCCCTTCTATTAATGATCTCCCATATCCTAATGAAAATGGTTAAAAATACTATCTATCTAAACTTCAGATTGTTTTCTACTTGGTTTATATCTTCATGTCCTTATTTCTTCTGTCTAGATTTTTCTTTACCTGAAGTGCAATTGTTGGTATACTAGACTTAGGCCTATACTATTGGTTGGCAAAGTGCACTGCTGGTGTAAGATGCTTTTCTGTTTGGACCATTTTTAGTTCCGGCTGTGTTTCCCTCATGGTCAATAATGGCATCTCCACTTGTTGGTAGAGGTCCTTTTACTTTTTCTACTTCCAGTTTTTCTTCTTGGGAATAGTCGTACTTGACACTATACTTCTCCATGTTGGTAATTTTTTCCAATTCAGATATCGCAGTCTCTTCTCAGGGGGAGCCCCTTGTGCTATTTTATTGCCCAAACTCCGACCTTATTTCAGTATTGACCTTTCTGGTACTAGAGCCATCAGAGATTAGAGGTTACCAATATGGGCTCCCTTGAAAACCCCAGCTCATCTAAATCCTTTCCTGTCCACTCCTTAGTGGACAACATGCTGTATGGCAGATGGCTGCATCCAGAAAAAGTTTACGCCCCACCAAGATACTTTGCTCAACAATATCCCATGGTAGATTTATTTCTCAAAAAATGGATGGTCCTTGAGGTTGATTTGCTTTTACTTGTTTCAACAGGTCTATAACAGTGCCTTTGGGGTGTTTACTGCAATTCAGTAATGCATGGATAAGAGGTTCTCTTTGAATCCTCTTTTGCCATGATTAGTCCAGGTATTCAACCTGTCAGACTCCTGTGATCTGAACAAAAAATGTCTCCCAATATCTAGTATTCATTCCTACAGACTCTTAGCTCCTTAATCATTCCTGCCACCTGCTTTGAGGTATTGCGTGGTTGGGTTGGCTGACCCCCTACACCAAATGTCCAAGGTTTGCCTACTTTCCATCTAGGTGTGCAGGCTCTTGTGGCTCAAGTATTGCTCAGCAGAATCAACATGCAAGAAGCGGCTAGAGAGGATTCCCTTAATGGGAGGTCGTCGCTTTAGTGAGGAGCTAACCTCTTTATCTTGAAAGTCGCTGGTGGGAAGAGCACCCTGTTCGTCAGTAAATGAAAGACTGAGACTGTAAGCGGGTAAACAGAAGGATGCCCCCATTTATAGTTCCTCAGTTTCCAAAAATCTCCATTGATTCTGACTCACCACTTGGAGTACCTAGGCCTTGTACTGGATATGGTTCTGGGTCGAGTTTCTTCTCTTCCTCCAGCCAACAAAAATTTCAGATCTCAGGCACGGACACACCTGTCGTCAACCATCAGTTATGTTTTTTTTTTTAACACGGAAAATATTTATTGAGTAATTTGCACATTACAGTTGGTACAGTAACACAGTATTTCACTGGAAGTATCAGCGAATAATTACACTTTTCTAAATAGTGTACATTACATTTCGGGTAATAACTGGGTCTTTGATCATACATTTATCTCGATTGTTAATAAACTTTATCAGCATCCAAGAAAAAAAGAAAAAAAAAAAAAAGAGGAAGGAAGGAAATTCTTCTTCTCAATTGTATTGGGTATAACATCTATCTTTCATACTTTCTATCATTGCTATTTAGAGAGTCTTTTCCCCGTGAGTTCTTCTTAACTTAAAGATTTTTGTTTGGTTTTTTTTTTTCCTTTCCCTTTTTCTTAACCTTCCCCGTTGAGGGGGGGGGGGGGAGAGAGAAGCGGAGAAGGCAAGGAAGCCCCGAGGAGCCGAGAAGAATATAAGGAGGGACACCAGGGGGGACCAAGGGGGGGAAATTAAGAGGAGAAAGGAGAATTGAGGGAGAGGGGGAAAAGGGGCTCGCAAGCAAAGATCACCCGTATTCACACCACCAAATGGCGATCTGCAACCCATCCCGCCCAAATTTTGTCGAACTTCTTGGGACAATTTCTGCCCATGTAGGTAAGCTTGTATATTGGGAGTACTGCATTGATCTGCGCCCTCCACGCCTCAACGGTAGGGGGGTCCGGCTGTTTCCAGCGTAACAGAATTTCTTTCCTAGCATAGTAGGCTGCGTAAAATACAAAAAGTTTGGTATGTTTGCCTGCTGTCAGGTTATCCGTGACGCCCAGAAGGAACACCATTGGGTCTACTTTCAATTGTAACCCCGCCACACCATTTATATCTGAAACCACATCACGCCAATAGGCCTGGAGGATTGGACATGCCCATACTACGTGAAAGAAAGTCCCCACTGACTGTCGACACTTGGGGCATCCGTCGTCCAGCCCCGGATAGATTTTAGACAACCTTTGAGGGGTGTAGTATACTCTGTGGAGGAACTTCAGTTGGACAAATCTATCTCTTGCTGAAATCATAAAAGGGATGCATTGCTGCAAACCTTCTGACCAGTCCTCCTCAGTCAAGTCCGGAACATCTAATTGCCATTTACGAAATAGGGGAAGCATCTTGGAGGTATCTTTACATGTAAGCCTGAAATAGATGGAGGACAACGTTCGGTCTAGTTGATCAGTTATCAAGAGGGATTCCACTGAGTGGGTAGACAGCACAACCCCATGTGGAAACTGCGCTCTAACCGCGTGTCTTAGTTGGATATAGCGGAAAAACATCCATGGGGGTAGATTATATTTAGTTTTGAGCTCTGTAAAGGAGAGAAGATGTCCATCCTTAAATATATGTCTCAATGTTCGGATCTCGTACCTGGCCCAGACCAGGGGGTCTGGAACAGATTGGAGATGCGGCATTGTTGGGTTACCCCACAGTGGGGTATGCGGCGAGACGGCACCTTCGCTGGCGAGGTGTGAGGAGACCCTTTGCCACACCTTTACCGTCGTTTTCATGGGTGTGGTGACTTGTGGGCTATACCTCGGGCCCCTATAGACCAGATTGCTGAGCTCCGAATAGGAGCCTAAGATTGCAGCCTCCAAATTAACCGCCGGGTTGTTTTTGTCCTGAGCAAACCACCATCTCACGGTGACAAGTGCCGCCGCCCAGTAATATTTTTTAAAATTTGGGAGGGAGAGGCCTCCCTCTGTGAGCGACAGCTGCAACAAATGTTTAGCTACCCTGGGTGTTGCCCCGGCCCATACAAACGAGGTAATAGTTTGATCTAGTTTAATGAAGAATGAGTTTGGAATGGGAACCGGGGTATGGCGGAATGCGTAGAGAAATTTGGGAAGGAAGGACATCTTTAGTAAATTTATTCTCCCTACTGGGGTTAACGGCAGCGTCTTCCACACCGCACACCGTTGAATGAGTTTATTTAAAATAGGATAAACGTTGTCAACTAAATATTTTTGTGGATCAGATTGAATCTGTATGCCTAGATATTTAAATTTGGACACTGTCTTAAGGGGAAGAGGGGGACCTGCCAATGTCGGAGCATCTGTCAGAGGGAATAGGAGGGATTTCTCCCAGTTCACCCTAATCCCCGAAAACGCACCAAATCTGTCGATAATGGATAATGCCGCGCTAAGCGATTGGTGAGAGTCACGAAGGTACAGTAGCATATCGTCCGCGTAGAGGGAGACCTTTTCGACAAGGGGCGGAAAGGAGATGCCTCCCACCTCTGGGGACCTCCTAAGGGTCTCCGCCAATGGCTCAATCGCTAATGCAAACAAAGCCGGTGACAGCGGACAGCCTTGCCTAGTGCCTCGGTGGAGGGGAATAGAGGGTGACAGCACCCCACCCGTGCGTATCCTGGCCGACGGGCCAGAGTACAGCAATCGGGTCCAGCGTATGAAGTTGGGCCCTATCCCGAACTTGTGCAGGATTAGCCATAGATACATCAGTTATGTTTTGCACGGGTGCTCTGGGTCTAATGGTGGCCTCATTCAAGGCAGTGCTGTATGCCCAAATTCTCTCCAGACAATTGCAACACAATATCCTTGCTGCATAGGACAAGCAACTTCTTTAGTTTACCCTGTTGGCAGAGGCCAGACATACTCTAACGTGTTGGATATCTCATGATCGAGCCCACACAAGGCCACTCGGGAAGGGAGGAGGAGCCTAGAGCACTGGCAGGGTACCCCTCATTACACAAAGCGGATAAACAAGAGAAAGCAGCCAAACCCTTCCAGTGCTCAGTGGTCCTCAACGGAGGGAAGGCCAAACCAGTGACACATGGATATGCGGTCCTATGCCTGGTGGATGTAGCTCTCCTTGGATGGGGTATCCAGTGTGGAACCACAAAAACAAAGAGAAGTCGCAAACCAGTGGTGAATAACCCGGGTAAAAAATTTACTAAAAGGAAGCCAATAAAATGCATACTCGCAAAAGTACCAAAGTGTACAGCATGTAAATGGAAGGATACCATGAGGTAGCAAGTGCTTCTAGAACCTCACATGGAGTACGCTGGCATGTTTCAGGGGTGCACCCCCTTCTTTAGGGCACAGCTCTGAAGAAAGGAGAAGGGGGGGCGCCCCTGAAACACGTCAGCATGCTCCATGTGAGGTAAGTCTAATCTGTTTTTAAAAATGTAACCTTACAATGACTTTAAAGATCCCCCTTGCCTGCTCTCCCAGATCAATCAAATGTGATGCTCATCACCCTGAAATGGCTGAGAAGAACATGGTATGCAGATGCTCTCTGTTTTCTGATGGATGTTCCGTGGCCATTACCAGATGCCTGTTTTAGGGTCCATTGTTCCATCCCGCTTCTCATTAGCTTTTTCTTTCGGTAGCTTTCTCAGCCTGGTGGCTTAAGCTCAAGTCCTGAGCAATGATATCCCGTCAGTCATCCCTTCGCTTTTAGAAGGCTTATTTTGTCCGTTGTGTCCTGGCTTTTCTTTAACCAGTTGCTGACTGCCGCACGACAATGTACGTCGGCACAATGGCACGGGCAGGCAAAAGGACTTATATAAGTGCCCGAGGCCCGGGTGCCCGAGGCGGTCGGCTTGTGTCTGGGAGCGTTCAGACGTGAGGGGGAGGCCATCCATTCGTGGCCCCCCTCACGATCGCTCCCAGCCAATGAGATCATTCCCCTGCCTCTGTATAGTACACAGAGGCAGAGGAAATTATGTCATCTCTCCTCGGCTCGGTATTTTCCGTTCCGGCGCCAAGGAGATTAGACATCCGAGTGAGTGCATAACACACACAGTAGAACATGCTAGGCATACTTTACACCCCCCAATCCCACCTAATCACCCCCTCCCCCCCCGTTTTATAGCGACAGGGACCCCCATATACTACCTAATAAATGTTTTACCCCTTGATTGCCCCCTAGTTAACCCTTTCACCAGTCATCACCGTATAACTGTTACGCATGACGCTGGTTAGTTCGTTTAATTGTTATAGTGTCAGGACACCCACCGTTTATTACCTAATAAAAATTTAGCCCCCTGATCGCCCGGCGGTGATGTGCGTCGCCCCAGGCAGCGTCAGGTTAGCGCCAGTACCACTAACACCCACGCACGCAGCATACAGCATACGCCTCCCTTAGTGGTATAGTATCTGAACGGATCAATATCTGATCCGATCAGATCTATACTAGTGTCCCCAGCAGTTTAGGGTTCCCAAAAATGCAGTGTTAGCGGGATCAGCCCAGATACCTGCTAGCACCTGCGTTTTGCCCCTCTGCCCAGCCCACCCAAGTGCAGTATCGATCGATCACTGTCACTTAAAAAACACTAAACGCATAACTGCAGTGTTCGCAGAGTCAGGCCTGATCGCTGCGATCGCTAACAGTTTTTTTGGTAGCATTTTGGTGAACTGGCAAGCACCAGCCCCAGGCAGCGTCGGGTTAGTGCCAGTAGCGCTAACACCCACGCACGCACCGTACACCTCCCTTAGTGGTATAGTATCTTAACGGATCGATATCTGATCAGATCTATACTAGCGTCTCCAGCAGTTTAGGGTTCCCAAAAACGCAGTGTTAGCGGGATCAGCCCAGCTACCTGCTAGCACCTGTGTTTTGCCCCTCCGCCCGGCCCAGCCCACCCAAGTGCAGTATCGATCGATCACTGACACTTACAAAACACTAAACGCATAACTGCAGCGTTCGCAGAGTCGGGCCTGATCCCTGCGATCGCTAACAGTTTTTTTTGGTAGCGTTTTGGTGAACTGGCAAGCACCAGTGGCCTAGTACACCCCGGTCGTAGTCAAACCAGCACTGCAGTAACACTTGGTGATGTGGCGAGTCCCATAAGTGCAGTTCAAGCTGGTGAGGTGGCAAGCACAAGTAGTGTCCCGCTGCCACCAAGAAGAAGACAAACACAGGCCCGTCGTGCCCTTAGTGCCCTTCCTGCTGCATTCGCCAATCCTAATTGGGAACCCACCACATCTGCAGCACCCGTACTTCCCCCATTCACATCCCCAACCAAATGCAGTCGGCTGCATGAGAGGCATTTTCTTTATGTCCTCCCGAGTACCCCTACCCAACGAACCCCCCCAAAAAAGATGTTGTGTCTGCAGCAAGCGCGGATATAGGCGTGACACCCGCTATTATTGTCCCTCCTGTCCTGACAATCCTGGTCTTTGCATTGTTGAATGTTTTGAACGCTACCATGCACTAGTTGAGTATTAGCGTAGGGTACAGCATTGCACAGACTAGGCACACTTTCACAGGGTCGCCCAAGATGCCATCGCATTTTGAGAGACCCGAACCTGGAACCGGTTACAGTTATAAAAGTTAGTTACAAAAAAAAGTGTAAAAAAAAATATATATATATATAAAATAATAAAAAATAGTTGTCGTTTTATTGTTCTCTCTCTCTATTCTCTATTGTTCTGCTCTTTTTTACTGTATTCTATTCTGCAATGTTTTATTGTTATGTTTTATCATGTTTGCCTTTCAGGTATGCAATTTTTTATACTTTACTGTTTACTGTGCTTTGTTGTTAACCATTTTTTTTGTCTTCAGGTACGCCATTCACGACTTTGAGTGGTTATACCAGAATGATGCCTGCAGGTTTAGGTATCATCTTGGTATCCTTTTCAGCCAGCTTTCACGTAAAAGCAATCCTAGCGGCTAATTAGCCTCTAAACTGCTTTTACAAGCAGTGGGAGGGAATGCCCCCCCCCCCCCCCCCCCCACCGTCTTCCGTGTTTTTCTCTGGCTCTCCTGTCTCAACAGGGAACCTGAGAATGCAGCCGGTGATTCAGCCAGCTGACCATAGAGCTGATCAGAGACCAGCGTGGCTCCAAACATCTCTATGGCCTAAGAAACCAGAAGCTACGAGCATTTTATGACTTAGATTTCGCCGGATGTAAACAGCGCCATTGGGAAATTGGGAAAGCATTTTATCACACTGATCTTGGTGTGGTCAGATGCTTTGAGGGCAGAGGAGAGATCTAGGGTCTAATAGACCCCAATTTTTTCAAAAAAGAGTACCTGTCACCTATTGCTATCATAGGGGATATTTACATTCCCTGGGATAAAAAAAAAAAAAAAAATTAAAGGAACAGTTGAAAATGATATAAAGCAAAAAAATAATAAAGAAAAAAAAAAAAAAAAAAGCACCCCTGTCCCCCCCTGCTTTTGCGCTAAGGCGAACGCAAGCGTCGGTCTGGCGTCAAATGTAAACAGCAATTGCACCATGCATGTGAGGTATCCCGCGAAGGTCCAATCGAGGGCAGTAATTTTAGCAGTAGACCTCCTCTGTAAATCTAAAGTGGTAACCTGTAGAGGCTTTTAAAAATATATTTATTTTGTTGCCACTGCACGTTTGTGCGCAATTGTAAAGCATGTCATGTTTGGTATCCATGTACTCGGCCTAAGATCATCTTTTTTATTTCATCAAACATTTGGGCAATATAGTGTGCTTTAGTGCATTAAAATTTAAAAAAGTGTGTTTTTTTCACCAAAAAATGCATTTGAAAAATCGCTGCGCAAATACTGTGTGAAAAAAAAAAATGAAACACCCACTATTTTAATCTGTAGGGCATTTGCTTTAAAAAAATATATATAATGTTTGGGGGTTCAAAGTAATTTTCTTGCAAAAAAATTTTTTTTTTTCATGTAAACAAAAAGTGTCAGAAAGGGCTTTGTCTTCAAGTGGTTAGAAGAGTGGGTGATGACATAAGCTTCTAAATGTTGTGCATAAAATGCCAGGACAGTTCAAACCCCCCCCCCCAAAACCCAATTTTGGAAAGTAGACACCCCAAGCTGTTTGCTGAGAGGCATTTTGAGTCCATGGAATATTTTATATTGTAACACAAGTTGCGGGAAAGAGACAAATTATTATTTTTTTTTTTTTTTTGCACAAAGTTGTCACTAAATGATATATTGCTCAAACATGCCATGGGAATATGTGAAATTACACCCCAAAATACATTCTGCTGCTTCTCCTGAGTACGGGGATACCACATGTGTGGGACTTTTTGGGAGCCTAGCCTCGTACGGGACCCCGAAAACCAAGTACCGCCTTCAGGCTTTCTAAGGGCGTAAATTTTTGATTGCACTCTTCACTGCCTTTCACAGTTTCGGAGGCCATGGAATGCCCAGGTGGCACAAACCCCCCCAAATGTCCCCATTTTGGAAAGTAGACACCCCAAGCTATTTGCTGAGAGGTATAGTGAGTATTTTGCAGACCTCACTTTTTGTCACAATGTTTTGAAAATTAAAAAGAGAAAAAAAAAAAAAAATTTCTTGTCTTTCTTCATTTTCAAAACAAATGAGAGCTGCAAAATACTCACCATGCCTCTCAGCAAATAGCTTGGGGTGTCTACTTTCCAAAATGGGGTCATTTGGGGGGGGGGGGGGGTTGTGCCACCTGGGCATTCCATGGCCTCCGAAACTGTGATAGGCAGTGAAGAGTGAATTCAAAAATTCCCCCCCCCTTTGAAATCCTGAAGGCGGTGATTGGTTTTCCGGGCCCCGTACACGGCTAGGCTCCAAAAAGTCCCACACATGTGGTATCCCCATACTCAGGAGAAACAGCTAAATGTATTTTGGGGTGCAATTCCACATATGCCCATGGCCTGTGTGAGCAATATATCATTTAGTGACAACTTTTTGTAAGATTTTTTTTTTGACCCCATATCTCACTATTAAAAGGACCTGTCATGTTATATTCCTATTACAAGGGATGTTTACATTCCTTGTAATAGGAATAAAAGTGATCAAAAATGTTTTTTTTTTTCAAAAAAGTGTCAAAATAAAAAAAACAAAATATAATTATCAATAAAAAAAAAATGTTTAAAGCGCCGCTGTCCCCGTGTGCTCGCACACAGAAGCGAACGCATACGTAAGTCCCGCCCACATATGAAAACGGTGTTCAAACCATACATGTGAGGTATCGCCGCGAACGTTGGAGCGAGAGCAATCATTTTGTCACTAGACCTCCTCTAACTCAAAACATGTAACCAGTAAAAAAATTTCAAGCGTCGCATATGGGGATTTTTAAGTACCGAACATTGGCGCCATTCTACGAGCGTGTGCAATTTTAAAGCGTGACATGTTTGGTATATATTTACTCGGCGTAACTTCATCTTTCACAATATGCAAAAACATTGTGCTAACTTTACTGTTTTTTGTTTTTTTTTTAAAACACAAAACTGTTTTTTTCCCCAAAAAAACGGGTTCGAAAAATTCTTGCGCAAATACCGTGTGAGATAAAAAGTTGCAACAACCGCCATTGTATTTTCTAGGGTCTTTGCTAAAAAAACATATATAATGTTTGGGGGTTCTATTTAATTTTCTAGCAAAAAAATGATTATTTTTACATGTAGGAGAGAAATGTCAGAATTGGCCTGGTAAGGAAGTCTACTGAGCTGGCCAGTACCACCCCTGGAATGGAGCCCATTCCAAATTTTCACAGCTCTTATTGTGAAGAAACCTTTTCGTAATTGGAGATGAAATCTCTTTTCCTCTAGGTGTAAAGAGTGCCCCTCTGTGTTGACCGTAAAGTGAATAACACCAAGTTCACTATATGGACCCCTTATATATTTTAAGTACTGTATTTATCGGTGTATAACACGCACCTTAACTTTAAGAGGGACATTTCAGGAAACAAACTTAAATTTTAATTAAAGAACTTTGAAGCAAAATAAGTGTCATTGCCCATTAATGCAGCCTGATCAGTGCCCATCTGCAGCCTTGCCAGTGCCCATCTGCAGCTTCTCCATTGCCTATCAATGCAGCCTGATTAGTGCCCATCAATGCAGCCTCTCCAATGCCCACCTGCAACCTTGCCATTGCTGTGTTAAACAGAGGGATCTCCTGTTTAGTCAGTGCTCAGTCACACAAAGTCCCGCGTCCTGGCCTGGCTCCTATGATGGACTGAACTCCGCTCCAATGCGGGGACATATGACATCTATTTTTTGAGCCGCTCAGGCTGTGTAACTGAGCGCTGAGTACACAGGAGATCCGGGCTATGTGTAATCCAGCGGCACTCGTTACTCCTGCCCCCCCCCCAGACTTCCAGGTAAATTTAGGTACATTTTTTTATAACACACACCCGTGATTTGCCCTCTATTTTGAGGGGGAGAAGTGTGTGGTTATATGCCAATAAATACAGTGTATTGTTTTCTCTGAGTCTTCAGCAATACAAATTGGCAATAACTGTGCACTCATCCAATACTGAAATTATTGGATGTAACTAAACTTTAAAGCAACCCTGTTGCGAACAATCAATAGTGCTCAGTGGTCTCTCCCTCAAGCCCCTACCTTCAAGCACCTACAGGCTTTAGTAGCAGTGATTGAATCAGCAGGGAAGACAAAGCGATCTATACTCTGGTTTCAGAAGAAAACTTCAGGGGATGGTTACTTTTGAGCAGAGTTGCAATTGGCAGCATGGAAAATAAAGATGTGTATTCTCTTCTTGTATAGGTAACAGGGTTTTAAATACAGGTAACATTTTATTTTACTATGTAATATTGCTTTAAGGAATTTACCTGTGTTACAAGCTCCTTCTGTCTTTGCATATCATTCAATAAAAAATTGATCTTAAACTTTTATTTTTATTTTTATTTTTTGTGATTTGTTTGTCCTAGGGGTCTCTTTCTACCTGTCAGCTGTCGGAGCCTCTGCTGTGGTTCATTTTAAGAGTTTTGGACACAAGTGAGGCTTTGAAAGCCTTCCATGAAATGGGTAAGTGATGGTAGAATGTTTTTGTTTTTTTTTGTTTTGTTGGTTTGTTTTTTTTTTTTTTTGGAACAGTCTAGCTTCTCAACTAATAACCGAAGTATCCAAAAGTAATCCATCTTGTATCAAAGCTAAATTTTAGGATATTACTGTCCCATAGACCCCTAAGTTGTATTGTTTGCTACACATATCTTCGTATACTCTTTGTATACATGAACTGCAAAGGAAACATTCTGATCTAGGTTATCCTTTAGCAAAACAATAGCATGAGAAGTACACTGTGCATGCTCTGTGTCAGTAAATAGATTCATTTTAATAATTATTTGTACTTGCATTGAGTATGGCAACTGAATGCAGGCATGAGACTCTGCATGCATAAATGTATGCAATTGCAAACTCCACAGTACAAAATGTTCAGCTATATTTTGTTTTGTCTGGTTAAACATAGCTCATCTCCAAAGACTGCTAAAGTAAAAAGTTAAACATCTGCCCAAAGCAGTCTGGTAAATGTATGATATATTAAATGATAAAAGGAATTTAACCTATTCACTCTTGGCATGTTTTTCTTTGTAATATTGTAGGCTTTTTATGTAGGTGGTGTTCCCTTTAAATTCTATTATATTACAAAACAAATAATGTTATGCGTGTGTAACATCCATTATATTTGATCATACTTGGTTATCTATCTAGTGGAGCTGCACAATTAATCGTTAAAAAATCAGATTCTACCCCCTCCCGATCTTAAAACAGCATTTCCTTATTCTATGTAACAAGTGCAGAATCTCTGCTCACTTTTGACAGCTGAAAAAAAAAGTATCCAAAGTAACATTTCATTGTTAGATCAAAGGAAAGAACTTTGGTCTGTAAATTAAGTCAGTTTAACCACTTAAACTAAACCTTTTTCTGACACTTGTTGCTTACAAGTTATAAAATCAGTATGCATTTCTTTATCTTGTATCATGGGACACAGAGCACCATAGTAATCACTATGTGGGTATATAGGCACCTTCAGGTGATGGACACTGGTATACTCAATACAGGAAGTTCACTCCCTATATAACCCCTCCTCCTACCTGAGTACCTCAGTTTTTTCGCCAGTGTCTAAGGCGTTGGTCACGAGGGATCCATGCTCAATTTAAATAGCCTCCACAGACCGGATCCATCCAAAGTGTCACTGAGGCCAAGGTGGATGGTACCCGGGCCTCGTATAAGAAGCACAAGGTTTTGCCTGTAACGCATCTCTTTGCAGGGAAGGACCCAGGGCTTTTTGGTCATGCTTACATTACCGAAAGCTTTTCCTGGCGGGTTGCTAATACAAGTCCAAGGGAGAGGAACCCCTATAAAGGGACCCGGTCCTTGAAGGTTTACCCACCTTGATGGGTGAAGTTTGGATCTGTCTGTTACAGCAGTATCCTGCAAAAAAAACCTATGTTTTTTTCTTCCATGAGTAAAAATGTTGTCATGCCTTTAAAGTCTCCACTAGCAGTAAATGCACATACCTTAGTACGTTGCTTCTCAGTCAGCTCAGTGTCTCAGCTACAGCATGTATGTGGTCTCATCAAGCCAGGGGGAGTTCTCATCCAGCAAAGAACAGTATGTTTGTTTTTCCCCTCTGGGGGAAGGGAGGTACAGCAGTAGTTTGTTACCCCCCACACGGGGGGTGCTGCGGCTTTCCTATGTTCGCTTATCCCCACAGAAGCTCATAACTTTTCTAAAAATCCCATCTCCCCAGACCTCCCTCCCCTCCCCTCTCGCTGGGTCCCCACTGACCAAAGCAGCATGTTAATGCCCTTCGCGCGCAAACTACGGCTAATTTAAACAGATGATTGGATTTGTTGAATGACGGGGGGCTTGGTTAAAGTGGAGTTCCACCCAAAAGTGGAACTTCCACTCATCAGATTCCCCCCCCCCCTCCGGTGACACAGTTGGCACCTTTCAGGGGGGAGGGGGGTACAGATACCTGTATATTACAGGTATCTGTACCCACTTCCGGCATAGATAGCCGCAGAATCTGCGGTTATTTACGCCACTTCCTGCTCCCTCCCCGCTGCCTGCTGGGAAACACACGGGTCCCAGAGGCAGCAGGGACCATCCGTATTGCGCTGCGCGACTCGTGCATGCGCAGTAGGGAATCGGGAAGTGAAGCCGCACGGCTTCACTTCCTGATTCCCTTACCGAAGATGGAGGCGGCAGCACCCGAGGACGGAGAGACGGTTCGGCCTCGGGTGCCGACATTGCGGGCGCCCTGGACAGGTAAGTGTCCATGTTTTAAAAGTCAGCAGCTGCAGTATTTGTAGCTGCTGACTTTTAAAAAAAAAATTTTCGGCGGCGCTAGGCTTTAAAGGTGCAGTGCCATGTGCGGGGCGAAAATCCATGAGGAGCACACTGCGCAGGCCCTGGGGACAAACAGACAGACGTTTCTCAGCTAACAGCTGCAGTCAGGGAACACAGGACGCAGGAGCGCTGGGGGCACGTAAGGATGCATACGGGCATTTCCAGTACAGGAATTAACATTTGCACTCGGCACCAAAGCTGAACTTTGTTAGCGGAATTGTTTTTTGCTAGACTATTCCTCATCGAGTGGTGCATTTACTTAGTGCCTCTGCTTTTTGTGCTACGCACTATGGCTCCCAAAAAAAACCCACCACAAAGGTACCAAAAATCCCACCCCCAGGCGCTGGCAACTCCAGCCGTGCCTCCACACTGTCATCCTCTCCTGAAATACCAGAGATGGCAAGCCAGGGTGAGTCATTCGAACCAATTGGTGGTGCAGCTGCTTCTCACATCTCGGCCCCTGTATACGTGACTGCATATGCATTTTCCTCTGCCCTGCAGAGCCTAGAGGGAAGATTAGTGGCTTTAATTGCATCCTCCATCCAAAAGGATAGGAAGCGTGTTAGATCCCCCTCCCCCACCTTAGACCCTTTACCAAGGGATCAGTGGGTACAGGATGAGGTGTTACCCTCAGGCGATCAGGAGGAAAGGCAAACCGATTACTCCTCTGCAGAGGAGACAACGGTGGATGAACCTTTTTTAGCCTCGCAATCTGAGAAATTGCTGGTACAATCTCTTATGCAGATGGTTCGTTCCACTTTCAAGCTACCCCTAATGGAGTCAGCTGAAAGTTCTATTCTTTAGGTTTCTTAAAACCTTCACAGCCTTTGCATGCATTTGCATGCAGCTTATTTATGCTGAATTGGATCACTCGGATAAGCATTTTCTCCCTCCAAAGAGATTAACAGCACTCTACCCCATGGAGGAGAAATTCACCAAAAAATGGAATGTACCAGCAGTTGACGCTGCGATTTCCAGTGTGAATAAAAGTCTAACTTGTCCAGTAGACAATGCACAAATGCTTAAAGATCCAACAGATAAAAGGTTGGAATTCCTGTTAAAATCCTCTTTTTCCTTGGCAGGTGCTGTTGCTCAGTCTGCAGTCGCTGCAATAGGCATCTGTCAGGCCCTAAAGGACCAGTTTAGACAGGCCCTTAAGGAGGTTCCTGCACAACAAGCCCGGGATTTGGCCAAACTACCAAAAGCTTTGTTTTGACACCATGAAAGATTCTATTCACCAGGCGTCCCGCCTTGCGCTTGTTCTAGTACACATGCGTAGGATCCTGTGGTTAAAAAATTGGTCATCCGAAGCACCATGCAAAAAGCTCCTGACTGGTTTTCCTTTTCATGGGGATTGGCTATTTGGGGATGATTTGGATAAATACATCCAAATGATTTCTAGTGGGAAAAGTACTCTTTTGACAGTCAAAAGAAAGTATAAACGCCCTTCATTTGAGTGGACTCTTTCTCCTGTGCTAGGGGCATCCGCCTCTAGGCAGTGGCGACGGCCTCCACCGTCAAACTCTAGATGAAAGCCTCAGGGTCAGGCCCAGGCACAAAAGAAGTCCTGGGGCCGGAAACCTGCAGAGCAGAATTCCAAAGCGTCATCATGAAGGGGCGCTCCCCCTCGTCAGAGTGGGGGGAAGACTTCTGCAATACTCAGAATTTTGGCAAGAGGAAATTCAGGACAGAAGGGTCATCTCCACGGTGTCTCTAGGGTACAAACTAGAATTTCGGGAGTTTCCACGTCTCGTTTTCTGAGGTCAAACGTTCCCAAAGATCCATTGAAAAGGCAATCTGTTTCGAGCACTAGACCTATTACTGGCTCAGGGGGTGATCATACAAATCCCCATAGAAGAGCGAGGTTTGGTTTTTTTATTCAAACCTCTTTACGGTACCAAAACCAAATGGAGATGTCAGACCCATTTTAGATCTAAAGAATCTAAATCAGTTCTTGAAGCTCCTTTCACATGGAGTCGATCAGGTCAGTGGTGTCTATCCTACTAGGAGAACTTCTGGTGTCTATCGACATCAGGGATGCATATCTGCATGTTCCTATACTTCCCGTTCACCAAAGGTTTCTGCGGTTCGAGGTAGAGGTAGAACGGCAGCATTTCCAATTTGTAGCCTTGCCCTTCGGGGCTAGCTACAGCACCCCGGGTGTTTACAAAAGTCCTGGACCCACCTCTAGCCAGGTTTAGGGCACAGGGCATAACAGTCTTGGCGTATCTATTGTTAATAGACCAGTCGGTGGCTCGTTTGGAGCAAAGCGTGCGCATTAGAACCAGCTACCTGGAAAGTGACAGATCCCCCTCCCCGGAGACTCCTAGTCTGGAGCAGGAATAGGTTGAGGATGGGGAAGAGCTGAAAGCTCAGGATTAGGTGGAGTTGCCCGGCAGATGAGGTCTGCTTCCAAGCAATCTGGACAAGAAGATATCCAGTCGATGTCTGCCTCTCAGTCGCAGAGGCTTTGGAACAGGTGGTGTATGCTGATTAGGAACATCCTGACTGGACTTTTTTGCCTCCTAAAAGGTTTTCTCTTTTATATCCCATGGATGAAAAGTTTGTTTAAAAAATGGAGCATGCCAGCCGTAGATGCAGCAGTCTCTTCCTTAAACAAGAACTTAACTTGTCCGGTAGATAACGCACAGGGCTTGAAAAACCCTGTTGACAAGAAATTGGAGGTATTATTAAAGGCTTTCTTTTTCTTTGGCCAGTTCAGCTATTCAGCCAGCTGTTGCAGCAATTGGTATTTGCCAGTCCGTAAAGGATCAAGTGAAACGGCCGGATAGGCCTAACCAGGCAGATGATCTGCCTAAAAGTAAGACAGATATTCCTTGAGCGCTCTGTTTTGTTTTTGATTCAATACAGCAGGTTTCTCCTCTGGCTCTTGCTGTACATATGCGCAGACTTTTGTGGCTTAAGAACTGGTCAGCCGAGCTTCCTTGTAAAAAGTTATTGGCTGTTTTCCCGTTTCATGGGGAACGTTTATTCGGTGATCACTTGGACAAATATGTCCAAAAGATTTACGGAGGGAAGAGTTCTCTACTGACTGTGAAGAAAAGCACCAAACGTCCCTTGTTTAAAAACCCAGGGACTGCTTCCTCAAATGTCTCAGCGTCAGGGCGGTTCCGCCGCCAACAGTGCGCTAGGGCCCAGGGGCAAGCCGTAAGGCCAGGGCAAGAAAAGGCCCTGGGTCCAAAATTTTTCTAAACCTAGCACCAAGCCCTCCTTTTGAGGGGACGCCCCCACTCCATCGGTTGGGGGGAAGGCTACTGCACTTTGCAGACATTTGGCAAACAACAATTCAGGACGAGTGGGTCACCTCAATTTATATCTCGCGGTTACAAACTGGGGTTACGGGGGGGTTCCCCCTCAGAGGTTTCTAAGATTTTTTTCAGGCACTACATCATCTAGTGTATCAAGAAGTGATTGTAGAGGTTCCTTTATTCGAAAGGGGCATAGGGTTTTACTCAAACCTTTTACGGTTCAGAAACCAAACTGGGACACAAGGACCATTTCGGACCCAAGGTCCCTGAACAAGTATCTATTGATACAGTCCTTTCGGATGGAGTCTGTCTGTTCAGTAGTAACATCGCTCCAGAGAAGAGACTTTTTAGCCTACATCGATGCATAAAGGACGCGTACTTGCACGTACCTATCGTTCAGCCTCATTAGAGGTTCCTACGTTTTGCCGTAGTGGAACGTCACTTTCAGTTTGTGGCTCTACCCTTTGGGTTTGCTACAGCTCCCCGCCTGTTCACAAAGGCCCTAGCACCAGTACTGGCTCTTTTAAGGGCCCAAGGGATCCTGGTGCTCGGGTATCTGGACGACCTCCTGCTCAGAGATCACTCAGTACAGGCTCTATACACAGTGAGGTATTTGAAAAGCTTAGGCTGGATCATAAATACCGAAAAGTCAGCCTTGAGACCAGCTCAAAGTCTAAGATATTTAGGTCTGATTCTAAACAGTCCAAGCAAGCGTATTCTGGCCACCTGTAAGGATCTGTGCCCTGAAGGATCAGGTGCGTCAGGCAACCCTCCATTCGGCTCTGTATGAGTCTTCTAGGGAGGATGGTATCCTCCTTCGAGGCAGTGCACTATACCCAGTTCCATTCCAGGCCTTTACAACAAGACATCTTAGAACACAGGAAGAAAAGCCCTTGATTATCCAATGTGCTTATCTCCTCAGGCATGCTTAAGCCGAAACTGGTGGTTGCAGGATCAGAACCTGTGAAAGGAGAAAATCCTTTCTCTGGTAATTTGGAGAGTACTGACTAGATGCCAGTCTCTCAGGTTGGGGAGCAACCCTAGATGGGCTCACAGCTCAGGGGAAATGGTCAGGGACAGAGCAGACCCTGCCCATAAACGTCCTAGAATTACAGGCAGTACGTCTGGCCCTGTGGTCCTGGACGGTGTATCTTCAAGACTGCCCCATCGGGGTTCAGTCCGACAATGCCACGGCAGTGGCCTATATAAACCACCCAGGCGGGAGTCATTCAGCTCTGAAGAAGGTGAACAACGTACTAGCCTGGGCAGAGGGACATGTGCCAGTGATATCGGCAGTCCATATCCCGGGAGTAGAGAACTGGAAGACAGATTATCTCAGCCACCAGCAGATCTGCCCCGGGGAATGGTCCCTACACCCAGGCAGCTGCCAATTGGGTCTGTCAATTGGTCATTCAGGCCTACGGTCTGAAACATAAAGCTCCTCCCTTTAGGGTGTGAGCTCATTCTACCAGGGGTGTAGGAACCTCCTGGGCTTTTTGTTATCTGGTATCTGTAGCTCAGATTTGTAAGGCTGCTAGCTGGTCTTCAGTGCATACATTCACAAAATGTTATCAAGTGGATGTTCGAGCAGCCGAGGATTCGGCTTTTGGCCGCAGTGTACTGCAGGCTGCCTTATAAGTTCTGATGGCTATTGTTTGGCAGAGTGTCTCTCTGCCATATATATATATAGATATAGATAGAGATAGAGATATAGATAGATAGATATAGATGTATGTATGTGTGTGTGTGTGTATATGTATATACAGTGCCTTGCAAAAGTATTCGGCCCCCTTGAACTTTTCAACCTTTTGCCACATTTCAGGCTTCAAACATAAAGATATAAAATTTTTATTTTTTGTGAAGAATCACCAACAAGTGGGACACAATTGTGAAGTGGAACGAAATCTATTGGATTGTTGAAACTTTTTTAACCACTTGACGACCGCCTCACGCCGATGTACGTCGGCAAGGCGGCACGGACAGGCAAAATCACGTACAGGGTACGTGATTTGCCTTCCGCGGGTGGGGGGTCCGATCGGACCCCCCCCCGCCGCCCGAGGCGGTCCCGTTTTGTCCCCCGGCGATCGGAGACGAGGGGGAGGCCATCCGTTCGTGGCCCCCCCCTCGCGATCGCCGCCGGCCAATGGGAACACTCCTTTGCTGCTGTATGCTAAACAGCAGCAAAGGAAATGATGTCATCTCCCCTCGGGTCGGTAGTTTCCGTTCCGACCCGAGGAGAGACGACAAGTGAGTGACTGCACCAACACACACACACACAGTAGAACATGCCAGGCACACATTACACCCCGATCCCCCCCCCCGATCCCCCCCCAATCACCCCCGTCACAAACTGACACCAGCAGTTTTTTTTTTTTTTTTTTTTCTGATTACTGCATAGTGTCAGTTTGTGACAGTTACAGTGTTGGGACAATTAGGGTTAGCCCCCTGTAGGTCTAGGGTACCCCCCTAACCCCCCCTAATAAAGTTTTAACCCCTTGATCACCCCCCGTCACCAGTGTCACTAAGCGATCATTTTTCTGATCGCTGTATTAGTGTCGCTGGTGACGCTAGTTAGTGAGGTAAATATTTAGGTTCGCCGTCAGCGTTTTATAGCGTCAGGGACCCCCATATACTACCTAATAAATGTTTTAACCCCTTGATTGCCCCCTAGTTAACCCTTTCACCACTGATCACCGTATAACTGTTACGGTTGACGCTGGTTAGTTTGTTTATTTTTTATAGTGTCATGGCACCCGCCGTTTATTACCGAATAAAGGTTTAGCCCCCTGATCACCCGGCGGTGATATGCGTCGCCCCAGGCAGCGTCAGATTAGCGCCAGTACCGCTAACACCCACGCACGCAGCATACGCCTCCCTTAGTGGTATAGTATCTGAACGCATCAATATCTGATCCGATCAGGTCTATACTAGCGTCCCCAGCAGTTTAGGGTTCCCAAAAACGCAGTGTTAGCAGGATCAGCCCAGATACCTGCTAGCACCTGCGTTTTGCGCCTCCGCCCGGCCCAGCCCAGCCCACCCAAGTGCAGTATCGATCGATCACTGACACTTACAAAACACTAACCGCATAACTGCAGCGTTCGCAGAGTCAGGCCTGATCCCTGCGATCGCTAACAGTTTTTTTGGTAGCATTTTGGTGAACTGGCAAGCACCAGCCCCAGGCAGCGTCAGGTTAGCGCCAGTACCGCTAACACCCACGCACGCAGCGTACACCTCCCTTAGTGGTATAGTATCTGAACGGATCAATATCTGATCCGATCAGATCTATACTAGCGTCCCCAGCAGTTTAGGGTTCCCAAAAACGCAGTGTTAGCGGGATCAGCCCAGATACCTGCTAGCACCTGCGTTTTGCCCCTCCGCCCGGCCCGGCCCAGCCCACCCAAGTGCAGTATCGATCGATCACTGTCACTTACAAAACTCTAAACGCATAACTGCAGCGTTCGCAGAGTCAGGCCTGATCCCTGCGATCGCTAACAGTTTTTTTGGTAGCGTTTTGGGGAACTGGCAAGCGCCAGCGGCGTAGTACACCCCGGTCGTAGTCAAACCAGCACTGCAGTAACACTTGGTGACGTGGCGAGTCCCAGAAGTGCAGTTCAAGCTGGTGAGGTGGCAAGCACAAGTAGTGTCCCGCTGCCACCAAGAAGACAAACACAGGCCCGTCGTGCCCATAATGCCGTTCCTGCTGCATTCGCCAATCCTAATTGGGAACCCACCACTTCTGCAGCACCCGTACTTCCCCCATTCACATCCCCAACCAAATGCAGTCGGCTGCATGAGAGGCATTTTTATGTCCTCCCGAGTACCCCTACCCAAGGAACCCCCCCAAAAAGATGTTGTGTCTGCAGCAAGCGCGGATATAGGCATGACACCCGCTATTATTGTCCCTCCTGTCCTGACAATCCTGGTCTTTGCATTGGTGAATGTTTTGAACGCTACCATGCACTAGTTGAGTATTAGCGTAGGGTACAGCATTCCACAGACTAGGCACACTTTCACAGGGTCTCCCAAGATGCCATCGCATTTTGAGAGACCCGAACCTGGAACCGGTTACAGTTAGAAAAGTTAGTTACAAAAAAAGTGTAAAAAAAAAATATATATATAAAATAAAAAAAAATAGTTGTCGTTTTATTGTTCTCTCTCTCTCTATTCTCTCTCTATTGTTCTGGTCTTTTTTTTACTGTATTCTATTCTGCAATGTTTTATTGTTATTGTTATTGTTATTATGTTTTATCATGTTTGTTTTTCAGGTATGTAATTATTTATACTTTACTGTTTACTGTGCTTTATTGTTAACCATTGTTAACCATTTTTTTGTCTTCAGGTACGCCATGCACGACATTGAGTGGTTATACCAGAATGATGCCTGCAGGTTTAGGTATCATCTTGGTATCATTCTTTTCAGCCAGCGGTCGGCTTTCATGTAAAAGCAATCCTAGCGGCTAATTAGCCTCTAGACTGCTTTTACAAGCCGTGGAAGGGAATGCCCCCCCCCCCCCCCACCGTCTTCCGTGTTTTTCTCTGGCTCTCCTGTCTCAACAGGGAACCTGAGAATGCAGCCGGTGATTCAGCCTGCTGACCATAGAGCTGATCAGAGACCAGAGTGGCGCCAAACATCTCTATGGCCTAAGAAACCGGAAGCTACGAGCATTTCATGGCTTAGATTTCGCCGGATGTAAATAGCGCCATTGGGAAATTGGGGAAGCATTTTATCACACCGATCTTGGTGTGGTCAGATGCTTTGAGGGCAGAGGAGAGATCTAGGGTCTAATAGACCCCAATTTTTTCTAAAAAGAGTACCTGTCACTACCTATTGCTATCATAGGGGATATTTACATTCCCCGAGATAACAATAAAAATGATTAAAAAAAAAAAATATGAAAGGAACAGTTTAAAAGTAAGATTAAAAAAGCAAAAAAATAATTAAGAAAAAAAAAAAAAAAGCACCCCTGTCGCCCCCTGCTCTCGCGCTAAGGCGAACGCAAGCGGCGGTCTGTCGTCAAACGTAAACAGCAATTGCACCATGCATGTGAGGTATCACCGCGAAGGCCAGATCGAGTGCAGTAATTTTTCCAGTAGACCTCCTCTGTAAATCTAAAGTGGTAACCTGTAAAGGCTTTTAAAGGCTTTTAAACATGTATTTATTTTGTTGCCACTGCACGTTTGTGCGTAATTTTAAAGCATGTCATGTTTGGTATCCATGTACTCCGCCTAAGATCATCTTTTTTATTTCATCAAACATTTGGGCAATATAGTGTGTTTTAGTGCATTAAAATTTAAAAAAGTGTGTTTTTTCCCCAAAAAATGCGTTTGAAAAATCGCTGCGCAATTACTGTGTGAAAAAAAAAAATGAAACACCCACCATTTTAATCTGTAGGGCATTTGCTTTAAAAAAATATATAATGTTTGGGGGTTCAAAGTAATTTTTTTGCAAAAAAAAATAACTTTTTCATGTAAACAATAAGTGTCAGAAAGGGCTTTGTCTTCAAGTGGTTAGAAGAGTGGGTGATGTGTGACATAAGCTTCTAAATGTTGTGCATAAAATGCCAGGACAGTTCAAAACCCCCCTAAATGACCACATTTTGGAAAGTAGACACCCCAAGCTATTTGCTGAGAGTCATGTCGAGTCCATGGAATATTTTATATTGCGACACAAGTTGCGGGAAAGAGACAAATTTTTTTTTTTTTTTTTTTTTTTTTGCACAAAGTTGTCACTAAATGATATATTGCTCAAACATGCCATGGAAATATGTGAAATTACACCCCAAAATACATTCTGCTGCTTCTCCTGAGTACGGGGATACCACATGTGTGGGACTTTTTGGGAGCCTAGCCGCGTACGAGACCCCGAAAACCAAGCACCGCCTTCAGGCTTTCTAAGGGCGTGAATTTTTGATTTCACTCTTCACTGCCTATCACAGTTTCGGAGGCCATGGAATGCCCAGGTGGCACAAAACCCCCCCAAATGACCCCATTTTGGAAAGTAGACACCCCAAGCTATTTGCTGAGAGGTATAGTGAGTATTTTGCAGACCTCACTTTTTGTCACAAAGTTTTGAAAATTGAAAAAAGAAAAAAAAATAATGTTTTTTCTTGTCTTTCTTCATTTTCAAAAACAAATGAGAGCTGCAAAATACTCACCATGCCTCTCAGCAAATAGCTTGGGGTGTCTACTTTCCAAAATGGGGTCATTTGGGGGGGTTTTGTGCCACCTGGGCATTCCATGGCCTCCGAACCTGTGATAGGCAGTAAAGAGTGAAATCAAAAATTTTCACCCTTAGAAATCCTGAAGGCAGTGATTGGTTTTCGGGGTCCCGTACGCGGCTAGGCTCCCAAAAAGTCCCACACATGTGGTATCCCCATACTCAGGAGAAGCAGCTGAATGTATTTTGGGGTGCAATTCCACATATGCACATGGCCTGTGTGAGCAATATATCATTTAGTGACAACTTTATGAAAAAAAAAAAAAAAAAGTGTCACTTTCCCGCAACTTGTGTCAAAATATAAAATATTCCATGGACTCAATATGCCTCTCAGCAAATAGCTTGGGGTGTCTACTTTCCAAAATGGGGTCATTTTGGGGGGTTTTGTGCCACCTGGGCATTCCATGGCCTCCGAAACTGTGATAGGCAGAGAAGAGTGAAATCATAAATTTACACTCTTAGAAATCCTGAAGGCAGTGATTGGTTTTCGGGGCCCCGTACGCGGCTAGGCTCCCAAAAAGTCCCACACATGTGGTATCCCCATACTCAGGAGAAGCAGCTGAATGTATTTTGGGGTGCAATTCCACATAGGCCCATGGCCTGTGTGAGCAATATATCATTTAGTGACAACTTTTTGTAAATATATTTTTTTTTTTTTTGTCATTTTTCAATCACTTGGGACAAAAAAAATAAATATTCAATGGGTTCAACATGCCTCTCAGCAATTTCCTTGGGGTGTCTACTTTCCAAAATGGGGTCATTTGGGGGGGTTTTGTACTGCCCTGCCATTTTAGCACCCCAAGAAATGACATAGGCAGTCATAAACTAAAAGCTGTGTAAATTACAGAAAATGTACCCTAGTTTGTAGACGCTATAACTTTTTTGCGCAAACCAATAAATATACGCTTATTGACATTTTTTTTACCAAAGACATGTGGCCGAATACATTTTGGCCTAAATGTATGACTAAAATTTAGTTTATTGGATTTTTTTTATAACAAAAAGTAGAAAATATCATTTTTTTTCAAAATTTTCGGTCTTTTTCCGTTTATAGCGCAAAAAATAAAAACCGCAGAGGTGATCAAATACCATCAAAAGAAAGCTCTATTTGTGGGAAGAAAAGGACGCAAATTTCGTTTGGGTACAGCATTGCATGACCGCGCAATTAGCAGTTAAAGCGACGCAGTGCCAAATTGGAAAAAGACCTCTGGTCCTTAGGCAGCATAATGGTCCGGGGCTCAAGTGGTTAACTAATAAAAAAATGAAAAGTGGGGCGTGCAAAATTATTCGGCCCCCTTGCGTTAATACTTTGTAGAGCCACCTTTTGCTGCGATTACAGCTGAAAGTCGCTTGGGGTATGTCTCTATCAGTTTTGCACATCGAGAGACTGAAATTCTTGCCCATTCTTCCTTGCAAAACAGCTCGAGCTCAGTGAGGTTGGATGGAGAGCGTTTGTGAACAGCAGTTTCCAGCTCTTTCCACAGATTCTCGATTGGATTCAGGTCTGGACTTTGACTTGGCCATTCTAACACCTGGATACGTTTATTTGTGAACCATTCCTTTGTAGATTTTGCTGTATGTTTGGGATCATTGTCTTGTTGGAAGATAAATCTCCGTCCCAGTTTCAGGTCTTTTGCAGACTCCAGCAGGTTTTCATCCAGAATGGTCCTGTATTTGGCTGCATCCATCTTCCCCTCAATTTTAACCATCTTCCCTGTCCCTGCTGAAGAAAAGCAGGCCCAAACCATGATGCTGCCACCACCATGTTTGACAGTGGGGATGGTGTGTTGAGTGTGATGAGCTGTGTTGCTTTTACACCAAACATATCGTTTTGCATTGTGGCCAAAAAGTTCAATTTTGGTTTCATCGGACCAGAGCACCTTCTTCCACATGTTTGGTGTGTCTCCCAGGTGACTTGTGGCAAACTTTAGACGAGACTTTTTATGGATATCTTTGAGAAATGGCTTTCTTCTTGCCACTCTGCCATAAAGGCCAGATTTGTGCAGTGTATGACTGATTGTTGTCCTATGGACAGACTCTCCCACCTCAGCTGTAGTTCTCTGCAGTTCATCCAGAGTGATCATGGGCCTCTTGGCTGCATCTCTGATCAGTCTTCTCCTTGTCTGAGCTGAAAGTTTAGAGGGACAGCCAGGTCTTGGTAGATTTGCAGTGGTCTGATACTCCTTCAATTTCAAAATGATCGCTTGCACAGTGCTCCTTGAGATGTTTAAAGCTTGGGAAATCTTTTTGTATCCAAATCCGGCTTTAAACTTCTCCACAACAGTATTACGGACCTGCCTGGTGTGTTCCTTGGTCTTCATGATGCTCTCTGTGCTTTCAACAGAACCCTGAGACTATCACAGAGCAGGTGCATTTATACAGAGACTTGATTACACACAGGTGGATTCTATTTATCACCATCAGTCATTTAGGACAACATTGGATCATTCAGAGATCCTCGCTGAACTTCTGGAGTGAGTTTTCTGCACTGAAAGTAAAGGGGCCGAATAATTTTGCACGCACCACTTTTCAGTTTTTTAATTGCTAAAAAAGTTTAAAATATCCAATAGATTTCATTCCACTTCACAATTGTGTCCCACTTGTTGGTGATTCTTCACAAAAAATTAAAATTTTATATCTTTATGTTTGAAGCCTGAAATGTGGCAAAAGGTTGAAAAGTTCAAGGGGGCCGAATACTTTTGCAAGGCACTGTGTATATATATATATATATATATATGTATATATATGTGTATGTGTATATATATGTGTGTGTGTGTATATATATATATATATATATATATTAATTTTTTTTTTTTCCCCAGGGACCTTAGAGAATAAAATGCTGGTCTCTGCAATATTTTGTCACACTGTATTTGCGCAGCGGTCTTTCAAACGCAATTTTTTGGAAAGAATACACTCTTTAATTTAAAAAAAATAAACAGTAAAGTTAGCCCAATGTTTTTGTATAATGTGAAAGATGTTATGCCGTTAGAAGCGTGATCTTCATTCTAGGCAAAAAAATTGTGATTTTCATTTTAGCCAGAATCGTGCAGCTCTACTATCTAGATAAATATTGCAATTATTTATGCTTTAGCCAAAAATGCGAGCTGCCATTAAATGGTACATTTACATAAATGCCATGAGTTTTTTTTTTTTTGTTTTTTTTTCAGGTGGGGTTCAGCTTATCTGTAACAACATGGTCACCAGTACCAGAGCAATTGTTAACACTGCCCGAAGTATGGTCTCTACAATCATGAAGTTCCTTGACTCTGGTCCCAGCAAAACCTCTGAGAGCAGTTTGAAAGCAAGAGTGCTTGTTTCAGAGCCAGACAATGCAGAAGGCATTCACAACTTTGCTCCATTAGGTATTTGTACATTCCAGTTAACTTTTTTTTCTTTATTGTTCATTAAGGGTCACGGGGATCTTTAACTTTTTGGGATTTACTTCCATGTACAGGGTTTTTGGACACTATCAATCAAAAAGCTGTAAATCAACCTAGAATAACCTCTTTTATTACCAGCATGCCTTGGCTTATTGCTAGTGCCCCAAAAAGATGGAACTTCTATTCTTCAGCTCTGCGTTTTAGATTAACCTTTTTTTTTTTTTTTTTGGCAGCAATTATTTATGCTTAGATTTTTTTTAAGTTAGTATCCCTCTCTGTATCGCTGCTAAAGCTTGTCTCTTCGTTTGCAGCTATCCAGCTTGGTTGTCCCCAATGGCATTTTGATTACTTTGTCTGGAACCCACTTGACTTTGCAGCGATAGTCTGGAAGTAACAATCGGGTTCCACAGACTCCATTCTGATAAAGCTTTGCTTCAGATAGCTTTTCAGGTTCAGAGCCCTTGCCCAGGTTGCCTCAGCCCTTGCCCTGTCTCTGAAGAATCATTTAGTTAGTAGACTTGTCGGGCTGAACACTAGGAGCTGCCCTGTTTTTTTTTCTGTTCTTGCTGGTTTCTCTGCAGAAGGGTATATACTGTTGGACTGAATGCTGAAGTCATCTGGTATGTAGAGTATTGTGCACACTCTGTGTTCGTTTCCACCATAAAGCATCAAGGAAGCATTTGGAAACTTGATCTGTGACCTGTTCCTGCTGCCTGCCCGCAGTGATTTTGGTCACCTCTAGTCATCTAACCCTCATCTGCTACCAGCTGCCTGGGTTTCATGAGTGCCAGAGGCCTTGCCTCTTACTTGGAGCTTAGAAGTTGCCATACTGTCACGCAATCACAACATGTCTGATTTTTGGGGAGAGTTTCACTGTACTGAGTACCCCCAGCTAACACTCTGCTAGCAGCTCTAAGGCTGCTCGTAGCTTGACTGATTGTGTTCACAGCTGCAACCTACAGTTATGTTGCCCTCTTTAGCTGTTATGTGTGGCTACATCCTCTGCCCTTTTGACTGAGGTTTCTCTATAGTTATACAAGACACGTATCGCCTAAATCACCCATTTATTTGCTGACTCTGATCAACGTGGCTACAAACATGCTCCTGCACCCCCTCCTGCTGATTTTATATCTGCTTTACCTGCAGCTTTGGCTGCTTCTAAGCCATTGGTTGCAGAAACTATGTCGGATTCTGAGTCTATCCAGTTGTTAGAGCTCAGTCTACTGCTTTACACCTAAAAGACATTTATTTTTTGGCTATTATTGATGCCCCGTAGCGCTACTCTAAATGAGATGATTAGCCCGTTGATTCTACCAGTTCTGTCTCCAGTCTGCTGCCCTTTATAAAGTGCTTAAAGCAGAACTAAACCCATCGCTTTAACAATTTCAAATAAGTTACATTCCCGGCATGTTATTGTCACTTTGGTTGTGCTTTGAGACAAACCATTAGGTGACTGGTGCCATAACTGACTGTGGCTGTGAAAATAGTAAGAGGGTTTAGTTCCGCTTTGAGGCCAAGACTTTCCATTTGCTCATGTTTTTCCAACTCTTTCTTTATGAAGATTTTAAACATGCAGTCTGCTTACTTCAAGCATTATTAGCCTTGTAACTGTATGGGAAGGGTTTTGTGCAGAAGTCAACTTTTCCTCACTGTGGATCTGGCAATGTCCTGCCTTATCAAGGCACTTACGATTCCAGTAGAAGACTTGCCTGTCTTTAATGACCCAAACGATAACCAGTTGGAAGTCCTTTCAAAAGTCTGTTTTCTCCCGCAGGACCTGCCAATCTGCCTATCCTGGCTGTGACTTTGTTCTCAACTTATGTTCGATTACTTAAAATGCCCCAAAGTTCCAACCCTTTCTGGGATTGAGCCTGTGATTCTTGAATGTGTGGGGATGTGCAGACAACTGTAGCATGACCATCAAAGGACTATTACCAAGGGTGGTACTAGTGGCAAGGGCACTGTCAGACTACTTTTTCTCCCTTCTTATGTTATAGTAACATCCCTTTTTACTTCTCCACTCCCTCAATACACTAGTCAAGACCACCTTGGCTTCCAGTCCACATGCAAGTTCTAGTACTCATCTGCAGTCCTTTGCGGATGCCTGGACAACTTGAATTTCTTAATTATGCATCACTGGACAGACTACACTGATCAAAAATTACAGGAATCTCTTCATAGCCATAACCCCTCCCAGCTTAGCAAAGCCCAAGTTTTTAACTAGTGTTCTTAGGTGATGGATGTACCTGCATATATCTGAAGATTTTCCTTGTAAGGGATTAGTTCCAATTTCCTGGCCGGTTATTAAGACCCCTGAGCAGGATTTGTTTCTGCGGCCGAACAGCCGAAGGGGACTGCACATACAAGAGTGTGGACAGCCTGTAATGTCTGCCGGTCACCGCTGGATCCTGCAGTCAGCGATTTTGGGGGTACACTTTGATGACCTTTTGGGCAGGGTAATAAACAAGTCTAGGGCAGTGATTCCCGTGGAAGGGAGTAGAGTCTCTAAAGAACCTGCAGGACACACATGCTATGATGGGTGAAGACTGGGAGGTTCAGGGCTGCTATGTGCAAAACCAAAAAAAAAAAAAAAGTTTGCAATCACTTTGATGGAATGTATTTGATTGTATGAGGTGTATACCTATTTTGATAATGATGCGCCTTGGTTAGATTTAAAAAAAACCCACAAAACTGTCTGCGCTAGTTAACACTTGGCGGTTTTGCAAAAGGGGCTGATATATGTGAATCCCTTATAACATAACAGATTAACACCATCACATAAACTTAATATTTTACATGACGTGATGCAATCAAAACATATTAAAAATCCTAAAATTACCAGAAAAAACAAGTATCACTACAGGATCGGGGCTGCTCTGTGGTTTAAAAAAAAATAGTTTACAATCACTTTAATGCTTTATCACATCAAAACGTAAGGAGGCAGCCTCAGAGTGTTGCATAAGTAAAAAGCAATCATCCACTCATATGTATGTCGCTCTCTAGCTCCAAAGACAGCAGCATGTAACGACATTCAGTGCAACAAGCTCCACGATGGAACATCAAACAAATCAACTGCAGCTAATCCAGTGGAGTGGTTTGGCTATTGGAATCACAATAGTAATGCTACTTTGACACATAGGCCTCATGCACACTGGATGTTCTAAAAACGGCAGTAGCATTGGCTGTAGAAAGCTGTAGCTATAGAATAAGTTTTGCATTAGCGTTTTTTAGCTCTAGCTTTTTTTTGTTTGTTTTAGCAAAACTACTCCCACAAAAGCTTATGGCTTGGTGCTTCATTTAGAACACTGGACTTTCAAAATATTTGTTAAACCACTTCAATACAGGGCACTTGTACACCTTCCTGCCCAGACCAATTTTCAGCTTTCAGTGCTGTCGCAGTTTTGAATGACAATTGCGCGGTCATCCAACACTGTATCCAAACGAATTTTTTTTTTCATTTTGTTCCCACAAATAGAGCTTTCTTTTGGTGGTATTTGATCACCTCTGCGTTTTTTATTTTTTGCTAAACAAATAAAGACCGAAAATTTTGAAAAAAATAATAATTTTTGTTTCTGTTAAAAAAAAATTTTGTAAATAAGTAAGTTTTCTCTTTCACTGATGGGCACTGATAAGGCGGCACTGACAGGCACTGATACGGCAGCACCAGTGAGCTGGCACCAGTGAGCTGGCACCGACGATGGGCACCGACGGGCGGCACTAATATGCAGCACTGGGCACTCATGGGTGGCACTGATGGGCACTGAAAGGCAGCACTGCTAGGGTGGCACTGATAGGCGGCTCTGCTGGGCACTGATAGGCGGCTCTGCTGGGCACTGATAGGCGGCACTGCTGGGCACTGATAGGCGGCACTGCTGGGCACTGATAGGCGGCACTGCTGGGCACTGATAGGCGGCACTGCTGGGCGCTGATAGGCGGCACTGTTATGAGGCGCTGATAGGCGGCACTGTTATGAGGCGCTGATAGGCGGCACTGTTATGAGGCGCTGATAGGCGGCACTGTTATGAGGCGCTGATAGGCGGCACTGTTATGAGGCGCTGATAGGCGGCACTGTTATGAGGCGCTGATAGGCGGCACTGTTATGAGGCGCTGATAGGCGGCACTGTTATGAGGCGCTGATAGGCGGCACTGTTATGAGGCGCTGATAGGCGGCACTGTTATGAGGCGCTGATAGGCGGCACTGTTATGAGGCGCTGATAGGCGGCGCTGTTATGAGGCGCTGATAGGCGGCGCTGTTATGAGGCGCTGATAGGCGGCGCTGTTATGAGGCGCTGATAGGCGGCACTGTTATGAGGCGCTGATAGGCATCCCTGGTGGCACTGGCAGTGGTAGGCATTGGAGTGGACACTGATTGGCAGCTGCCTGGGCACTGATTGGCAGCTGCCAGGGAATATAGTGGTGTTTCCCTGGGGGTCTAGGGGCATACCTGGTGGTCCAGTGTGGATGGCTTCCCTGGTGGTCCTGGGCGGCTTCCCTGGTGGTCCTGGGCGGGACCCGAGGGGAGGCTGTGCTGATAAACAATCAGCACAGACCCCCCCCCTGTCAGGAGAGCAGCCAATCGACTCTCCTCTACTCGCGTCTGTCAGACGCGAGTGAGGAAAAGCTGATCACCGTCTCTTCCTATTTACATCGTGATTAGCCGTGATTGCACACGGCTGATCACGTGGTAAAGAGTCTCCGTCAGAGACTCTTTACCTAGATCGGTGTTGCAGGGTGTCAGACTGACACCCCGCAACAAAGATCGCCGCGATGGGCGCCCCCGGGGGCGCGAATCGGCTCGTTATCCTGATCATGTCATATGATGTCTGGTCAGGAATATCAAACCACTTTGCCGCCGTCATTTGGTAATAGGGCGGGGGGCAAGTGGTTAAAATATAACACTTGTGGGGGCACATGCGCGGCGCGAACCGAGGAGGAAGCAAGGGCTGAGAGCTCCGTGAGCCGCGGAGACTAACGGCACTTCCCCGGGGTGATCAACACAGGTTTTTTACCCAATTCATCCCCGCACCCCTGGCGGAACACTCAGCGCATGACGGGACCTAAAAATCGCCGTGGAAAACCGGCCCAAAGATCTCTAACGACATATCTGCTGAGAGAGGAGAAAAACATGCAGGCCCAAGATGGCGCCCGGAAGACACAGTCACAGGCACATTCTCCTACAGCAGCCTCCTCACCACCACACTCCCAGGGAGACAGTGAGTACATGTTTCAACTTACTAAGGCTGATTTGGTTGAGAGTCTAACTTTAATGTATGACAAGATTGCCCAGAAATTTCAATCAGAACTTCACAAATCTACTAACACACTGTCCCTGGAGATCGCGGCCTTGGGCAGTAGAACCGATTTTATTAGAGACTAAACATGACGAGCTCACCTTAGTTTACTCTGATCTAAGAAAGGAGCATGAGTCCCTATCTGAAACGGTCCTGCAACTCCAAGCCCACATTGAGGACCTCGACAACAGGAATCGTCGCAACAATCTCAGGGTGCGTGGAGTGCCGGAATCGGTCACCGATCTACTACCCACTGTACAGAAGATATTTCAATCTCTCTTGCCAGACTCCCCACTGTCGGCCTTTTCCTGTGACAGGATTCATAGGGCCCTTCGCCCTCCCCCAGAGAAACCGCAAAGAGACATAGTGCTTTGCCTTAAGGACTTCTTGATCAAAGAGGAAATTCTCAGAGCTTCAAGAAACACCCCTAATATTCGCCTGGAAGGCACCCCGATTCAAATCTACCCGGATATCTCCCCTACCACCCTAGATAAGCACAGGAAGATGAAAGAGGTTACATCTGTCCTTCAATCTGCCAGTATTCGCTACCGCTGGGGCTTCCCTTTCAAACTTCAGGTGCCTCATAATGGCACAACCTAATTGCTGGTGAAGTTGGGCCTCCTTGATGCGGCTTCCCTGCCCAGACTACCCTCCACCCCACGTCACTCAGCTATTTGGGCAACCCCTCCACCTAGAAGAGACCGCCAAGATCAACGCCGTGACTGACAGCAAGACACACTTTTTTCCCCTTCTTTTTTTTTTTTTCCCCCCCTCCACCCTTTTTTTCTTTGTTTTTCCTCCCTCAAGGTAACGAGATATGAACGTCTCCCAACATGCCCAGAGAAAATTGGACTCTCCTGGCTCATTACAGATTCCCGGTTGCGTCCGCCTGATTGTCCCTACACTCTTTAACAATGGGGGCTGGCTGGCTCTCCGTCTGGTTAGTGACATCAGAGCTGGTTGACTTCCCACACGTAAAATCCTCTGACAAATCTACGTTTGTACAGACGACACGGACACAAACAATCAGAGTGTTGGACCTTTTGGTCCGAATGGACACTTCTTTTTGGGTCCATGGGATGTCTTTCCCCATGACCCCCCTGAGCTATGTTTGGCCATTTTTTGGCCTGGTTTTCAGGTTCCTAGTTTTTTTTGTTACTCTTTGTTTCTGATTTTATGTTTTTTGCTTTTTTTTGTGTTATACCTATCAGATGGCTCCATCATAGTGATATATGTGTTACTAACTCAGATTATTGATGCACACAGTCCTGCGGGACTGTGCGCCATGGCTGTGTCACGCCTTTGGGAGGGTTGGGTTGTTGTTTTGCTGCTCCCTCTCGGCCTGGACCCCTTATTGATCATAGCGGTTTCACCATTAACATATCATGGGTATTAAAATTATTTCCCATAATGTAAAAGGATTTAATACCCCTCAAAAACGGAGAAAAGCATTTAAAATGTATAAATCTATTAGAGCGGATGTTGTCCTACTTCAGGAGACTCATTTCTCCAGAGATAATCACCAATCATACTTTGATAAAACTTTTAATCAAAGCTATTTCACCACGTATGGGTCCAGGTCTAGAGGGGCGGCCATCTTTATCAAGAACTCTGTGATGTTTCAGGCTTAACAGATCTATAAAGATCCTAACAGTCGATTTGTTATGGTTCAGGGTTCCATCCAGAATAAACTACTAACTTTGGCCTCAGTGTATGCCTCACAGGCTACATTCTTTAAAGATTTTTTCCAGACCCTAGATAGGTTCCACTCCCCCCATATGTTAATTGGAGGTGATTTTAATTTAGTAGCCCACTCAGGACTTGATAGAAGCCGAACATGCCCAACATCTAAGGCCTTCCCCAAATCCCTTCAACATTCCCTGAAGTCTTCTCAACTCATAGATGTTTGGAGAGCCCACAATATCGGCTCTAGGGAATAAACTTTCTATTCCCACCCTCATGATAGTTACTCCCGCCTGGATTATATTTTCTGCACCCCCTCTCTGACAGTGAACTCTACTACAGCCAGCATACATGTTTGCCCCTGGTCGGACCATCACGTTGTATCCACCCATCTCCTGTTTAGGCCTCCCACATACAGCCAGGTCCTGGCGCCTTAACGACGCACTACTCACTGATCCTGTGATCATTGCACAGTTGCTCGAACGCCTCAAAGAATATTTTAGGCTCAATAATGTGGAGAATATTTCTCCCATCTCCCTGTGGTCAGCCCATAAAGCTGTGATGAGGGGCCACTTGATTGAAATTTCCACGACTCAAAAACACCAAAAACAGGATACTCATAAACTCACTCTACAATTAGAACAACTATACCATAGACACACTCAGTCCCCTTCGCAGGAGTTGCTCCTCCAGATCACTGAAAAAAGGAGGGCCCTGGATGACATACTTTCAGGTCATATTGAGAAATCTCTTAGATGGTCTAAAGCTCATTTCCTCCTCTATAGTAACTCTGCTTCCACGATGTTTGCGCGGAAGCTTAAACAGTCCACCCAACCGACCCACCTTTACAAATTAAAAGATCATCACGGTAACCTCACCTCTCATCCCAAACATGTTCTACAAATCTTCTCCTCTTACTATCAAAAACTTTTTTGTGGCCCAGACCCTTCGCATCCTCCCCCCATGCAGTCCTGGCTGGATGCCCTCTCACTTCCTCGGCTTTCGGAGGAGCAATTGGGTATCCTCAATGCCCCCTGCTCATCAGAAGAAGTTGCCTCTATCATTTCTTCTCTTAAACCCTCCAAAGCCCCAGGCCCTGATGGTTTGTCTCCCGTTTACTATAAAAAATTTGCTGAACCCCTACTTCCCACACTGACTAATATGTATAATCATATACTCAAAGGAAAGTGTTTCCCGGAAGAAATGCTGCTAGCAAACATGTCCCTCATTCCCAAACCCGGCAAAGATCATACCCTCCCCCAAAATTTCCGCCCCATTTCGGTTATAAATAATGACCTTAAAATATTTGGGAAGATCTTGGCTGACAGACTGGCGAAAGTTATAACGACCCTGATATCACCTAATCAAACCGGCTTTATCCCATCGAGGCAGATCACGGATAATATCCGTCTAGCCACTAATATACTACAGGATGCCCATATGAACTCGAACTCAGTACTGCTTTTGAGTTTAGACATAAACAAAGCATTTGATAGTGTCCTTTGGAAGTATCTGGACACAGTACTATCCAAATTTGGATTTAGTGGGGCATTTATACATGGCTTCAAAGCCCTTTACCATAACCCGAAGACCCGAATTAAGCTTCCAGGATGTAACTCAGATTATTTTTCCCTGAGGTGTGGCACTAGACAGGGATGTCAATTATCCCCGCTTTTGTTTGCGCTGGCCATGGAGCCCCTGTCTAGATCCATCTCTAATGACCCAAACATTAGGGGTTACACGAAAGGGGATCGGGAATTTAAACTTAGCCTCTACGCGGACGACGTACTTTTATTTATTTCAGACCCTCTACTCTCCCTCCCCAACCTCATGTCCTCCCTTGACTCCTTCTATAAATTATCGGGCCTGGGCGTCAACCGCTCCAAGTGTTCGGCTCTACCAATTCACCTCCCACAACTTTTATTGACCACTCTTAAAGATAAATTTAAATTCTCATGGAATCATGCCTCCCTACAATATCTAGGTATTAAACTAGCCCCCTCTTTGAAACCGTTATATTCCTTGAATTATCCTCCAGCTTTTTCTAATGTCAAATACCTCTTAAATCAATGGTCCTCATATCGTATATCATTTTTAGGGAGAATTCAGGCAGTGAAAATGAACATCCTCCCCAAACTCCTATTCCTCTTTAGATCCCTACCCCTATATGTTTCTCGCTCAGTTCTACAGAGGATTCAAACAGATCTGCTTAGATTCATATGGCAAAACAAAAAGCCGCGAATGGGACGTATACAGATGTATAGAGCCCAGGGGAGGGGAGGCTTGGGATGCCCAGATCTGTGGAAGTACTTCCTGGCATCACGTCTTATTCAATTGGCACAGTGGCATACCATTCCTACCTCTATACCATGGCTACAATTTGAGCAGGTCTCGGTGACTCTATACTACCTCCCGGGTCTTCTCTGGTCCCGCTCAATTTCTCCCAAAGATGTCACCCCACTAAATAATATTGTAGGCCAATCACTTTATTTATGGTCTCTCTACTGTAAAAAATTTAAGTTACAATCAGACGTGCCCCTTTTATCTTCCTTTTTGGGAGAACCCTCATTCCCTCCAGCCTTTTCCTCTAATTTGCCATTCCTTAAGTCGATTGCAAGGGGCTTGGTGAACCTCGAGTCTCTGCTGCAGAACACCTCCTTTTGTTCCTACACTCACCTGCAGCAGACAAACGATATGGGCAGATCCGAGTTTCAATACTTGCAAATTCGACACTTCTACTCGACACTTATGGTGGGCGGTGGGGAGGTGTCGAAAACTCCATTTGAACTTCTGTGTGGTGAAGCGGCGAGGGATAAAGGGACCATCTCCGTACTTTATCGATACCTCAATGAGTATAACTCTCCTCAAAAATCCACGGCAATGGAAGCATGGGAGGCAGAGATGGCCCAAGAGGTCCCTGCTGGGGACTGGCAGGACATGATAGACAACATGCACAAATGCACACGCTCTGTGTCAATTAAGGAAATGGTACTCAAACTTCACACTAGGTGGTACTACACTCCGGAGCGCCTCCATAGAATGTATCCCCTGGTCTCTGGCACGTGTTTTAGAGGATGCCAGGACAGGGGTACGTTGCTACACACGTTCTGGAGTTGTAAAGCCTAAGACGCCATTTGGCACAAGACTGCTTCTCTCCGGAGTATCGCTTACATTGACTTGTCAAATGTGTTTGCTGTTTGCAGAGCTTCCAGCTGTTCCCCTCCCCATACAAAAATTAATCCGCACACTTTTTAGTGCGATTCAGTGGGCAATAGCATTGAACTGGAAACGCCCCCACGTTTCTTGGTCACAGGTAATTTCTCGTATGAAGTCCATCAGGACTATGGAAAGAATACACCATACTCTCCTGGACTCCATGCACATATTTGACCGAAAGTGGAACATTTGGACAGCCCATCTGCTTAGTAACAGACTGGAGGATCCCTCGGTACCCGCAGCTGACTCCCAATAAAACAAATTATAATTCTATTTGATAGAACCAATTTGTAGGATACCTCCAGTTTTCCATAACATATATGATCATTGTATTAATGGAAACAACATTGTTGTTGCTTAATGGTAAATTCAATTTACTAGCAGTGCACATTTATCACAACTGTAAGCTCCCTTTTCTTTTACTTCTTTATTTGATTGTCTTTTCATTTCCTTTTTGTTTTATTATTTCTGTATTGTGGGCTTATTTCGTACGGTTATGAGAATTATTATTTGCATTGTGTGTGATATATCATTTAACTGTTGTGGGCTTTTTGGCCACCATGATTTTTGTCACCACTGTGCCTGTACACCCAGATGTTATATTTTCCTACAACAAAAACGTTTGTAAACAAAAAAAAATATAACGCTTGTTTGTACCACTGTTTTTCTTGGAATTTTAGTATTTTTTTCACAATATTATATGCTTTGATTGTAAATTTTTCAGTTTATGTAGTGGCGCTGCAAGTTTTATCTTTATGTTTAAATAAAACACTGTTGTGTTCTTTAACATTTGAGACCCTTTCCTTCATTGGCTAGCCTACATTTGAAGTCCAGGCTCAGTCTTGTTCTGGACCAGTTTTTAAGATGACATCCAACTTAAATTTGCATTGGACATTACCCACTCCAGGCACGAAAAAATGAAAGCATATATTGTGTCAAAAGCAGCCTTCGTTGATGTAGTCTTCTTACCACACATCTGCTCGTTTACATGCCAGGGTTAGTCCAGCTCCTGCTAACTGTCTTGTTAAGGGGTAATATTGAGCTGTGGGGTAGCTAAATAAGCTGCTAATAGAACTTACATGCTCTTGCTGTTTTTATAATTTTTCTCCTTGGAGCTTCCTCCTCCTACTGCCCTTAGGCCAAGTTGCCTAACTCTAGGTATGTGGGTACCTACTGGGACCTATGGAGTCTTGCTGGAATCTCTACTACATGCGTGCCACTGTTCAGAACTACAATTTTGCGTGTAGCTGTTCCTGAGAAGGACCTAGAATCATAGCCACGCTGACTCGTAGGGTGCTGTCAGTCACCACTGCGGAGGAGGGGAGACGTGGCTTTGGCTCTGTAGCCCTCTTTTCTGCCTGTGCATGGGGTGCTGGGAACAGTTGCATTTAGCATTGTACTCCTAAACAGGCGCTGGCTCATAGTGAAGTCTCCAGTGGGATTCCATAGGTCCTGGCAGGCTCAGAGAGCACCCACATACCTGGAGTCGGTCAGCAAGACTGGAAGGCATGAAGATCGGAGCATAAAAACAGTAAGTTTCAAAGTCCTCATATTGGCCGCTGATTTAACAAAAAACACTTTTTGAGGTTTTCTAAAGCTCGTTGCTCAGCACTTTTTAGGAGCGCCACGTAGTTGCACTCTTGAGGATGGTCAAGGGAGTGACCTTCATGTGCAGGGCTCAAAGTTTGAAGGGGCCAGGGAGTGGGTTTGTATGCAGGGGTTTTAGAGTTGCCTGCCACGGAGCTTCGACAAAAATTCGGCCTGATATATGCGCATGTAAGGATGGCTTCATTGAAATATCTGTATTTGCTAAAATGACTCCCTGAACACAGAAAGGGACACAACAGGCAGAATTTCAATAGGTATGCTGCTATATCTATTTTTACCACAATGGTTTAATTATGCTTTCATTTATTATGACTTTTTTTGTGTTTTTTTTTTTTTTTTTTTTTTTTTTTTTATTTGTTGTAATGTTGCTGTTCTTATAGGTACCATTACATCAAGTAGTCCAACTGCTCAGCCAGCAGAAGTCCTGCTTCAGGCCACTCCACCCCATAGGAGAGCACGTTCTGCAGCTTGGTCATATATATTTCTACCAGAGGAAGCGTGGTGTGATCTCACCATCCACTTACCAGCTGCAGTACTTTTAAAGGAGATACACATCCAGCCTCACCTTGCATCTCTGGCTAGTAAGTATAGCTATCAAAATTAATATTTTAATCCTAACTGTAGAAGGTCTTGTGCCATAGCAATAATATTCTTTAATTTGTTTTACAACTGTTCTGTTTCCCTCTTCAAGCTGGCTTTTGTGTTTAGGATAAAAATAATTTTCATTTTTTTGCGATGATGGATTATGTTCAGATTTCAACCGGGAAATTATGTGCTTTGCCCATCTTCTTCAAAATGCCATGATTATGGTTTGAACTTGCATAGAACTAATCACATTCATATCATTATAGAACATGTCACCATAGTAATATGCATATTGTGCTTTTACTTTTATCATAAAAAAAAAAATGTCGCTTATTGTGCTGTCAAACATCTGAGATTTTTTTCTTTTTCCCCTTTTTAGCTTGTCCATCATCAGTCTCTGTGGAAATCAGTGCAGATGGAGTGAACATGTTGCCTTTGTCTAACCCGATTATTACTAGCGGGCTTACCTATATAAAAATTCAGCTGGTTAAAGCAGAAGTGGCTTCAGCAGTCTGCCTACGACTTCATCGTCCTCGTGATGCCAGCACGCTTGGCCTTTCACAGATAAAATTACTTGGTCTTACAGCTTTTGGAAACACTTCCTCTGCAACTGTTAACAATCCTTTCCTTCCCTCTGAGGACCAAGTGTCTAAGACCAGGTATTTAGCTAATTAACTAGTGGTAAAATCCACACACTCTAATTGAGACCTAACAAGTGGCTTTAGACATTTGAAGCTATCCACAATATATTTCCTAGTCTGATTGGTCTCTCGAGCATCTGTTTTTCTCTATATGGTTTAAATTGGTCCACTTGCGCAAAAAGTTTTTAGCCATAAACCATTCAACTTTTTGAACAATTAGAATTTTACAGGAGACAGGATCAGTTAGGCTGGCCTAACAAAGGTCTGAGCTGTACGATTTTGGTTACCAGCATTTCTTCATAAAGTATTTTGGGAGCTGGGGTAGACATTATAAAACTTAGATTTGTAAAACTTTTATGATCTGATTGTCTTGAATTTGGCTGGTCTAAGATGAAAAGTATCATCCAAATATGATACAACATATGTACTGAATCTTGAGTACTTAATAAAAAAAAGTTCTATAACTTTTTTTTATTCCCCAAAACTTTTTCTTTAGGATGCTGAAGAGTTAAAGTCATAAAGTATAAATTCATCTTTAGAAACCTTTACATGTTAGGCCCCTTTCACACTTATACGACTTGTCCCACGAATTTGTACTGCAAAATCGTATGACAAGTCATTCTCCATGATTTGCAATGACTACCATTCATATTGGCACAACTTTAAGTCGTGCCGACTTGAAAGTAGTCCCTGCACTACTTTGGTCCAACTTCTATGCTAGTTGTACTCCATAGACCTCAATGTTAAACCCTGAAGTAGCATGCAAATCGTGCCTGAATAATATAGACACGACTTCAGTACGACTTTGTAAGCACAAGCCTGGCTCGCTGATCGGGAAAGAAAAACTTTTTTTTCCTTTCGCGATGAGCGACAGGCAGTGCTGACCACTGTCTGGTATGAATCCAGAGGGGGAACTCCACGCCAAGTTTTAAATGAAAAAAAACGGCGTGGGTTCCCCCCCCCAGGGGCATACCAGGCCCTTAGGTCTGGTATGGATCTAAGGGGATCCCCCTACGCCGAAAAATCGGCGTGGGGTCCCCCCCAAAATCCATACCAGACCCTTATCCGAGCACGCAGCCCGGCCGGTCAGGAATGGGGGTGGGGACGAGCGAGCGCCCCCCCTCCTGGACCGTACCAGGCCGCATGCCCTCAACATGGGGGGTTGGGTGCTTTAGGGCATGGGGGGCACCCTGCCGGGCCCCCCCCCACCCCAAAGCACCTTGTCCCCATGTTGATGAGGACAAGGGCCTCTTCCCGACAACCCTGGCCGTTGGTTGTCGGGGTCTGCGGGCGGGGGCTTATCGAAATCCGGGAGCCCCCTTTAATAAGGGAGCCCCCAGATCCCGGCCCCCCACCCTCTGTGAATGAGTATGGGGTACATGGTACCCCTACCCATTCACCTAGGGAAAAAAGTGTCAACAAAAAACACAGTACACAGGTTTTTAAAATAATTTATTAGGCAGCTCCGGGGTCTTCGTCCGACTTCGGGGGTCCTCTTCCGACTTCGGGGGTCTCTCCGGCGTCTCCTCCTGGTGTCCTGATCTTCTGCCGCCTCCTCCGCTATCTTCTGCAGCTCAATTGCTAGCGGTGGTCCTGACTTCTGCCTTCTTCTTTTCTTCCAGAGATGTTGACACGACGCTTTCTCCAGCTGGAATGGTCTCTGAAGGCTCCGCAATGGACTTATATAGGCGGTGACCCCGCCCCCTTATGAGGTCACTGTCCCGGGGCATGCTGGGACTGTCGTCATAAGGGGGCGTGGTCATCACCCGGTGACCACGCCTCCTAAAACGTCACAGTCCCAGCATGCCCAGGGACTGTGACGGCATAAGGGGGCGGGGTCACCGCCTATATAAGTCCGTTGCGGAGCGTTCAGAGACCATTGCAGCTGGAGAGAGCGTCGTGTCAACATCTCTGGAAGAAAAGAAGAAGGCAGAAGTCCGGATCACCGCTAGCAATTGAGCTGCAGAAGATAGCGGAGGAGCCGGCAGAAGATCAGGACACCAGGAGGAGACGCCGGAGAGACCCCCGAAGTCGGAAGAGGACCCCCGAAGTCGGACGAAGACCCCGGAGCTGCCTAATAAATTATTTTAAAAACCTGTGTACTGTGTTTTTTGTTGACACTTTTTTCCCTAGGTGAATGGGTAGGGGTACCATGTACCCCATACTCATTCACAGAGGGTGGGGGGCCGGGATCTGGGGGCTCCCTTATTAAAGGGGGCTCCCGGATTCCGATAAGCCCCCCGCCCGCAGACCCCGACAACCAACGGCCAGGGTTGTCGGGAAGAGGCCCTTGTCCTCATCAACATGGGGACAAGATGCTTTGGGGTGGGGGGGCCCAGCAGGGTGCCCCCCATGCCCTAAAGCACCCCCCCCCCCATGTTGAGGGCATGCGGCCTGGTACGGTCTAGGAGGGGGGGGGGCGCTCGCTCGTCCCCACCCCCATTCCTGACTGGCGGGGCTGCCTGCTCGGATAAGGGTCTGGTATGGATTTTGGGGGTCCCCCACGCCGATTTTTCGGAGTAGGGGGTTCCCCTTACAATCCATACCAGACCTAAGGGCCTGGTATGCCCCTGGGGGGGAACCCATGCCAGTTTTTTTATTTAAAACTTGGCGTGGAGTTCCCCCTTATGATTCATACCAACTACTGTATGTTTTCATTTGTTAATGCCAAAAATGTGGCAAAGTCGTACAAAGTAGTACTGCTCCCAAATCGCGGCAAAATCGCGGTAAAACGGCGCGACTTTGAAGTCGTATAAGTGTGAAAGGGGCCTTAGTCTCATATTTAGGGTGTAACATGCTCCTATCCACCCGCCTCCAGCGCTCCCCACTCTGACAGTGGGTAGGAGGGGGATCTTCTCCCCACACACGCTGTCATCCACTGCAGCTGACGGCTTTTCAGTGGTGAACGTCCTCGTAATTCATTGATTCTTCCTGCCATTCAGTAACTGCCTACCCCTATTGAAGGTACGGGCAGACAGTATACTGAGTGTCTGCAGGATCCTGGCATTGCACCCACGATCTGTTGATCGCGGGTGCAAAGCTTTACAGGATGCAATGTAAAAAAATAATGCACATGATTTTTAACCGCTTCAGCTCCAGAAGACTTTACCCCCTTCTTGACCAGAGCACTTTTTGTGATTCGGCACTGCGTCGCCTTAACTGACAATTGCGCATCCTTTTTTTTTCCCACAAATAGAGCTTTCTTTTGGTGGTATTTGATAACCTCTGCGGTTTTTATTTTTTGCGCTATAAACAAAAAAAAAGCGACAATCTTGAAAAAAACGCTTTTTTTTTTTTGCTATAATAAATATCCCCCAAAAATATATATAAAAAATATTTTTTTCCTCAGTTTAGGTCGATATGTATTCTTCTACATATTTTTGGTAAAAAAATCTCAATAAGCGTATATCGATTGGTTTGCGCAAAAGTTATAGCGTCTACATAATAGGGATAGTTTTATGGTATTTTTATTCTTTTTTACTAGTAATGGCGGCGATCTGCGATTTTTATCGGGACTGCGATATTATGGCGGACACATCGGACAATTTTTACACATTTTTCGGACAATTGGCATTAATAGAGTGATCCATGCTATAAAAAATGCATTGATTACTGTAAAAATGTCACTGGCAGTGAGGGGGTTAACACTAGGGGGCGATCAAGGCGTTAATGTGTTCCCTAGTGTGTGTTATAACTGAGGGGGGAGGGGACTGGAGGGGACTGTGCAGGGGAGATGACAGATCGCTGTTCATACTCTGTATGAACAGACGATCTGTCTGTTCTCCCCTCAGAGAACCGGAAACTGTGTGTTTAAACACACAGATCCCGGTTCTTTGTGTGTCAGCAGCGATCGCGCGAGCCCGGCGATGATCGTGACCGCCGGGGACTCTCATCGGCTTGTGGGGCGGGCGGGTGGCGTGTGCCCCCTAGTGGCCACAGGGTGAAGCGACGTTACATAATGTAATTTCACCCAGCCGTGCCATTCTGCCGCAGTAAAACTGCGGCGGCTGGTCGGCAAGTGGTTAACTACAAAAAGATGTGCATTTATTTTTTTACAAAACGTGAACTTAGCCTTTATACCTTAGTAATTACGCAGGGACTTTGGTGAATACATCTTAATTTCCCCGCTTTTTTTATGAAGAATTGGGAACACTCCAAATGCCAGCAAATTGAAATGCATTCTTATGGCAGAGAATTATGTAAGATTTATAGGAAACTAGGGGGTGATGCAACTCACCAGACTCTAGTAGTGAAATGCTTTTGAATGGACTGACAAACTGATCTGTCCTGATATTTGCCAATAGTGCAAATGCTGATGGCAGCTTGTGCATTTGGTCAATATTCTGTGTTAAAACAGTTGAGAATATTTGTTTAACTCTTTTCTGCTTTTATTTTAGCATTGGCTGGCTAAGGCTTTTACATCACTGCCTAACTCATATCAGTGAATTGGAAGCGATGATGGCAAGTGCTGCAGCACCTACAGCTAACCTACTGCAGACATGTGCTGCACTGTTGATGTCTCCCTACTGTGGCATGCATTCACCCAACATTGAAGCAGTATTGGTTAAGATCGGCCTTCAGTCAACTAGGATTGGTTTACGTCTTATTGACATCCTCCTTCGTAACTGTGCAGCATCTGGCAGTGATCCTGCTGGTATGTTGCCAACCATTCACCCAAAACCTAGTTTTTTATTTTTAATCTGATTGCATCAGAGAGTTGATTTGAAATTTTCATTTGCAGATTTGAACAGTCCTCTTCTTTTTGGAAGACTTAATGGTCTCTCATCAGATTCCACGATAGATATTCTATACCAGCTGGGTACCACTCAAGACCCCGGAACAAAGGATAGGTACTTATATATTTTTCTTTCTTGATTACAAATCGATTTCATTAAGTGTATGTCAAGTCAAAATAAAGATCACAATTGATCGTCTGGATTTGCGGGCTTCGGCTGCTTGAGCCGTGATAACGTTACTTGCTGCGGCCTGGAGCTCTTAATGTCCGGGACAGTATGACTTCACCGGCTTGCATGCATTGTGAATATCTCCTAAACACTGCATGTTTAGGAGATATTCACTGTACCTACAGGTAAGACTTATTATAGGCTTTCCTGTAGGTACAATTTTTTACTACCACTTTTTTATATAGACACAAATCCATCTAGTTCAACCAATAAAAAAAAAAAAAAATCATACAATCCCATATACACAATCCTTCACCCACATTTGATCCAGAGGAAGGTGAAAAAGCCCAGCAAAGCATGACCCAATTTGCTACAGCAGGGGAAATAACTCCTTCCTGATCCCCACCCCCCAAAGAGGCAATCGGATTTTCTCTGGATCAACTTTACCTATAAATGTCAGTACCCAGTTATATTATGTACAATTGGGAAAGAATCCAGGCTTTTTTAAAAGCAATCTACTGAGCTGGCCAGAACCACCTCTGGAGGAAGTCCAGTCTATTCCACTTTAAGTGATCAGTGTACTGGATTTCTGGGAAAATCAACAGGTATTTTTTTTTTCATCCACTGAGGAACGCAGAAATTCAGATACTGTTGGGTTAATATGCTTCCTACAGAAAGATTTGACGTTGGCAAAAAAAAAAAAAGTAGGCACAGCAAAACTCCTCTACCCAGCATGTTGCAATTTTTTTGTTAGTGTTCTAAGTGGATGGACATATTTTCTTCAGGTCTTCTGGGAATCACATTTTTTACTAGCCTTTTTTTCTTCTATGTTTTTGGTTTTCTCCTTCCATTGAGTTTGATTCCTCACTACATTGCTGGTTGAGCTGGTTCCTATTAGGCAGCTATCGAGATCGGCATTTACTCAGCCTGACTTTATTGTCCCCTGATCCTGCTGCACTCAATGTTGTGGGGCTTGCCTAGAATGTGACCTTTGGTCACTGAATACTGCTTGTGTTGCTTTCCAGACATAGAGCACTGGCAAATATTATCCGTTGAGCGTTTTCCAAGTCCAGAGGTATGGCATTTTCTCATCTTTTGTCCTGTATCTGAAGACTTACATTTTTGGGAAAGTCGAGCACTGGGAGCTGCGTTATTTTGTACCACTGGGCACTTTTTAGATTTCCTGCTCTATACTGTTTTACCATGAAAAAAGTTGGCGCTGAGGGACTGAACACCGGACATCTTCTGGGTGAAGTACTGCATGTGCTCTTTCCTGCTATTCGGTGTAGAGGAAGCATTGTTCCTACTGTCCCTGGTCCCCTTCGGTCATCCAAACTCATTAGCTGCCACTTGCCTTGGTTTGAGTACCTGAGGCCTTGCCTCATATATTTAGAGCTCCGTTGTATCGCTGCCAAACTGTTGCAACATATCTGTGCCCAGACACAGGGTACAGTGCTTACGCTTTCCCAACCGTTCCTGGTGCCTGAAATCCAGTGACCCTGTGTTTATAGGGTCACCTCATTTGAGTCTCCTTTAGCTCAGTCTGGTGACCTTCCCTGTCATTGGTGGTCCCTACTGCAGTCGCACAAGATTTGTGGCCAAATTCACAACAATACATACTGACCTCCAAATGCGCTTCTGTGTCTGCCTCTGCAGATTCGTAATGTGATCTTCCTGAGGCCTTCGAAAAGACTGGGTCCTCAGTTGCAGTGGCTTTCTGTGACCCAGAATCCCCAAGTCATTCTGGATAAAAAGTTTTTGAGGCACCATAGTTTTCTCCTATCACCTCAGAATTGCAGGATGTCGTTTTGGCCCTTATGAAAGCATTTTATACTATATTGCATTTGGAGGATCAGGCTGTCTTCAGCCTTGGGTCCTTCAGAGCTCTTAGAGATGCAAAGACCTTTCTACTACATCTGTGTTTTAAGGTATTCCTTATTGGTATTCCTCGTAATCTGAAAGCTCCCTGAAGGGTGCTGGGCCCCATCTGAAAGCATGTTGGTCCCCGTTGAGAGGACATTTTGTTAAACAGTAGTCTATACCCACTGTGGATCTCCAGTGATGCACCTTAACAGGAAAACCTCTATACCTGCATGCCTCCCTTGTAATGCTTTCCTAAATTCTAGTTTTCTCTGGCAGGTTCTTCCCTTCATTCTCTTTTGAAGTAATCTGTCCAACTGTGGCACAATTGTTTAGATACCTCAGAAAGGATCTCTACACCGCTGGGGTAATCCACTTCCTATTAGAGAATGTGGAACCAATGTCTGGAGTCTTAAACTTTAGTTGCATTTGCTTGTTGGAATTGTATGTTCCGCGTAGGTTTGATGTTTATATAGATCCAGAAAACCTTGGTATGGTGCTGAGATGCTGATGTCCTATCCAAAGAGTGTCAAACTCATTTGGCCTTTGAAGAAAATAGTTGAACCTAACGCTTCCATCCATCAATAATTCAATTGGAGGATGGAAGCCTCAACTTAAAAGGTCCTAGGATAGTTTGGCCCCATCTATTCTATCTTCATTTATGTCTGCAATAGGTGTTCCCAGACCTGCGTAACCTTCGCTTTACACAGCCTATAGGACTAAAAGTCAGAAACCACCAACCCTTTTAAAACTCATCTGCATGAGGGTGTGCTTCCACTTTTCAAATAGGGGGCTGGTTATGAATCTTGGTTTCCTTGGATAGTTTGCTTTTCTGGCATTCCGAGGGTGCCCCTTTAAGCTTAGACTTTATCCTTTGCCTCTGGCATGCTCTTCAGTTGATTCCTCCTTTTTTCTTTTCTATGCTACTGCACCAAATTACTTTCCATGGGACTCCTGGGTTCCTCTCAACCCTGCACCCCTTGCTTTCGGTTCTTGTGTCAGCTCACTCTCCGGAGCTGTGCCCCATTGGGGGCCACGACTTCCTCAGAAAAATTCCCTCCACTTGGGGCATTTAGGTCTTCAGTGATGCCTGGTACCCCTGTCATGGTGCTTCCAACAGATGACGTCAGCTCACCCGAGGCACAGAGTCTAAGTGACAGTTGATCTTCACCAGAGCTCCTGATGGAGGTGGGCCAGAAACCTCAGTAGTCACACTTTTATTCACTGCAAGCTGTCATCGGGTGCTGGCCCCAAGGAACTGAAACTGAATAAATACCATGTAAAGACAACACTAAACAGAAAAGTAGTCAAGTCCAGGCACAGGTTGTGACAGGTAGCTTGTAAGAGAGTAGTTGGGTCCAGGCAGAAGTCATGGGCAGGCAACAGGAAAGAGATTAGTCAGGTCAATCAAAGTAGGCAACAAGCAAGGCAATCGTGAAGTAAAATGGCTCTATTCCCACGAAGGATAGCTGGCGATAAGACATGGCACTAGCCAATTCAAGGACTGGAGCTCGAATACATTTTTGGTGAGAGGACATGCCCAGCCTCTTTTTTTGGGAACTCTGAAAGTCCAGTCGGGGATTCTGTGACGCCATTGAAGGTCATGGCAGGGATTCTTAAAGTTGCCTGTACGTTCCCCACGAGGTTTCTGCAGGAACTAGGAACACCTCACAATGTTCAATCTCTTCAGAAGGAGACCCTCTGAGCTACTAGGTCTGCTTAGACCAGCTGTGACTGTCCCTCGTCCAGATAGGGTTCGGAATCCTGATCGTCTCCCATACACACCTGATTCTTTTCACAGCAGGATCAGACTCCTTTTCTTTCATCATTTGTTGAGCCCAACCTTAAGGGCCTGAAACACACCTACAGCTGCATCTGCCGATTTCAGAGCCAACCCTACTGGGGTAAAGGAGGACTTGCATAAAGTGCTTATTCATAGCATCTAAAACCACTATCACTTTCAAAGTCTTGTTAAAATAGGAATCCAACAACTTTTTAGGAAGGCATGTCCAGGAGTGGCAACTTCTATTTGGTTTGAACTTCATCTGTTAGGAAACCTACAAATTCCCTTCGAGTCAGTGATAACCCAGAGTTCCGGGTTTCTTCAGGAGTAGTCTCTTTAGAGTAAGAATGTGTAACATCCTCCTTAATTTGAGACCCTGCCTCTTCTTCTACCTCTTCCTGCAGGGGATACATTGCTGGGTTCTCTTTTGTCAAAAGGAAAGAAGAGAATTTTCATTTGTGACCTCCACGGTCCAACCCATAGTGGAAATCAGCAAGTTGTCTTAAACTGGCAATAGCCAATGAAAAGTCCTCCCTCGACACACAAGATCCATAGGATGTTGCCCCAGATGGAGTAGAAAAACCAAAGGGAGTCAGAGCCACCCAGAACTAACTAATCCCCATGGGGATATTGCAAAGGGATCTATGACTACGTTCCTTTCTGCCTGATGGGACAAATTTTGGAACCTGAGAGAAGCTATGATATTAGCGCCTGCCAAAATAACCATCTCAAAGAGTTATGCCTGTACACTGGGGAGAAATCTAAAAGAATTACTGCCCGTATGTTGGCCAGTGATCTTGAAAGCTGTGTGCGCAAAGTCCCCAGGCTGGGTTCACTCTAGTGCGAATTGGATGCGGATTTCCCTGCATGCAATTCGCACAGCAGGAGATTGTTACCGGCTCTCTATGGAGCCGGTTCACATATTGACACAACGGCTCCATTGCGATTTGCACAGGAGCCCTGTGCGTCTTTCTGTCCGTTTTCAGGTCCGAATTCAGCCAAAAATTCGGGCTGAAATCGGACCTGAAACTATGTAAGATGATGCACTGGACTCCTGCTGTGAGCTGCTGCGTGCTCATATGTGAACCCAGCCTTAGGGCCACAGAAGCCTGTGTGCTGCTCTCCTGATTCAAGTAGTGGCACTGCAATTTTGCCCTAACCGGCTATACAGAGGAGAGGGCAGAAGGCATGCCCTGCCCAATCAGTGGTGCTAAGAGACTCTGAACACTGCATTGTAGTTCCTGGAAGAGCCACCAGGAGAGAGTCTGCAGTGGAGCAGGCTTAGGGCAGAAACAAGGAGAACCTCCCCCCCCTGCAAGTCAACCGAAGGGTCCAGGAACCAGTCCAAAAACTGATGCTGTGCCTTACTATGAGGGTATTTGCCTGGGAGGGGATTACGGTCCTTTTATCTTTGCCAGTGTCCAGTTACATGAAGGTGGCAGCATGACACTATTGTCATGGATATAAAGATGCTCATTGTCTTGTGATGTACTCCAAGAAGACCAAAAATCAAATTCTCTATCAACAGTCGAATCTCAGCCTTGGCGGATCTATTCCAGAGACCCATTGACTCTCATTCCTTGGTACGTGCTTTCGTACAGGATGTCATGTTCATTGTTCCTCCAGTCCAGATCCTGTTGACTCCATGGGACCTCCATTATGTACTTTCTGTGTTACAGAAGTCTCTGAGCCCATCCAGGATAATCCTTTGGTGCTTCTAAGCTGGTTGACTTTTGGTTGTTATTACTTTGCTTGCAGAGTTCCAGAGTTATCAGTTCTTACCTGCAAGGAACCTTTCTTGGTCATTTATAGAGATAAAGTGGTCTTATGACCTACAATATTTTTTGCCAAAAGTGGTATCTTCGTTCCATCTCAACAAAGATATTGCGTTAAAGCGATAGTAAACCCAATAGCAAAAATGTAATAAATTACTGCTTACCAGTAAAACCAATATGGTGGCTGCATTAGTTTTCTTTTGTTAGGCTTTTTCCCCTCTGTTTTCACCTGGTGATCTGGTCAGTAACATGCCTCCTGTATTGGAGTGCCCCCACTCTGGATAAAGGAGCGCAGGAGGTTCCTTTGGACCGCAGCGCTGTCAGTCTGGGGGGAGAGGAGCGTTAGATGTACTGGCAGATAAACTAACAAATTGAAGCCAACCTCCAGCTAATACAGCTAATACTTTTTATAAAGAGATGCAACGTTTTTTTTCCTTTTGGGATAAAGTAAAAGCTGATCATTGTAGGATCAGTGATAAATGGATTTTTACATCTCTGTAACTGATACATTCTGCTGGAGAGCTTATTCTTTTCAAAAACAACACACTCATCGAATTGCCAGATAAAAATAGAAAAAGCCTAAAAAATAAAATGCATACACCTAAGGAGGACCCCCAGCAAAGTTTGACCTGTAATAGCTCATCTAAGGGTGGGATTGGCTATTAATCTCTGCCCTTATTTTAATTTCCACTGTTTCAGAGGTACAATCATCTAGTTCCTTTTCGGGGGAGGAATTTTGTACAGCCATTTCTTGTTTGCAAGATTAATTCTCAGTTCTCTCTGTTATAATCTTTTGTTGCTGCTCTCCCCCCTCTAAGCTTTATGCGCTTAAGTGCATTTTCGGAGCACCAAAATAAGTACGATTTTCTTTGCTGCCCTGGACAGGCTGCGGTCCCAGGAGATCATTACGCTTGTGCTGAAAGAAGTCTCATGGCTTCTACTCCTACCTGTTTACAGTTTTCCTAGCCAAACTGAGACATCTGGTCTATTCTAGGTCTCCACAAATTTCTGGACATACAAAAATTCAGGATGAGATCTACCTGGTCGGTAATTGCTGCACTTCATCAGGAGAGACTTTCTGGCATCAGTGGATATTAACGATGCCCATCTTGCGCATCTTGATTTTCTGACCCCACCAGCCATTTTTATGGTTCACAGTAGAAGATTGCCATTAACAGCTTGTGGCATTGCCGTTCAGTCTTTCCAAAGCTCCTGAAGTGTTTGTCAAGGTGTTAGCTCGAGTTCTGGAGTTTTTGATAACCCAGGGTATTCCCTTTGTGAAGTACATGGATGACCAGCTTCTCTGGGAGCAATCTGCTCAGAAGCTGGAATCAAGTGTGCAACAGACCGTGCAGGTCCTGTAAAGGTTTGATTGGGTGCTGAAACTTGTCGGCCCTTGTTTTGACACGGCTTCTGTTGTACTTAGACTTGGTTCTCTTCTTTCAATCTGATTATGAGAAGAAAGTCAAAACACAAAAGTTTCTTTGTACAATCAGGGTTGCACTGGCTGTAGCCCCAGCTGAAATACAGCATAAATACAATGTCCGTTTCCACCAGAACATAGCGCAAAATATCAGACAATTAGACACTTGATTAGTAAACAAGGACATAAAAACTAGTAAAGTCCAAGTGATCACAAAAGAAAAGAAAAATGGGGGAAAGATCCCATCCTGTTTACCTTTTTTGCTAACTTGAAGCAAAAAACGGGGACTAACCCAAACTATGAGAGCATATAACCCAATCTTGTAAAGGAAGAGAAGAAAAACGGTAATCAAAAGAAAGAGTGGGGATCCAGTCAGGAGACCAGACTAAAAGTCCCAAAGGGGGAAAAAAGACAGGATAATGGAAGAGGAGACCCAGAATAGGAACCTGCAAAAGCATCTCGAACCAGGAGGTCCTGAACAGGTTACATAGAATAGGAAGACTCCTACAGATCAATGTTGACATAACTAGCCAGTGGTTACCATACCTTCTGAAACCAAGGCGTGGAAACGGCGCTTCCAGGATCGAGTTATGGCAAGTTTAGCAGCAGATAACATAAAAAAAATGGATCAACCTTTAACCACTTTAGCCCCGGACCATTTGGCTGCCTAAAGACCAGAGGACTTTTTCCAATTTGGCACTACGTTGCTTTAACTGCTAATTGCGCGGTCATGCAATGCTGTACCCAAACGAAATTTGCGTCCTTTTCTTCCCACAAATAGAGCTTTCTTTTGATGGTATTTGATCACCTCTGCGGTTTTTATTTTTTGTGCTATAAACAGAAAGACCGAAAATTTTGAAAAAAAATGCTATTTTCTACTTTTTGTTATAAAAAAAAATCCAATAAACTCAATTTTAGTCATACATTTAGGCCAAAATGTATTCAGCCACATGTCTTTGGTAAAAAAAATGTCAATAAGCGTATATTTATTGGTTTGCGCAAAAGTTATAGTGTCTACAAGCTAGGGTACATTTTCTGGAATTTACACAGCTTTTAGTTTGACTGCCTATGTCATTTCTTGAGGTGCTAAAATGGCAGGGCAGTACAAACCCCTCCCAAATGACCCCATTTTGGAAAGTAGACACCCCAAAGAAATTGCTGAGAGGCATGTTGAGCCCATTGAATATTAATTTTTTTTGTCCCAAGTGATTGAATAATGACAATAAAAAAAAAAATTACAAAAAGTTGTCACTAAATGATATATTGCTCACACAGGCCATGGGCATATGTGGAATTGCACCCCAAAATACATTCGGCTGCTTCTCCTGAGTATGGGGATACCACATGTGTGGGACTTTTTGGGAGCCTAGCCGCGTACGGGGCCCCGAAAAACCAATCACCGCCTTCAGGATTTCTAAGGGTGTAAATTTTTGATTTCACTCTTCACTGCCTATCACAGTTTCGGAGGCCATGGAATGCCCAGGTAGCACAAGACCCCCCCAAATGACCCCATTTTGGAAAGTAGACACCCCAAGCTCTTTGCTGAGAGGCATGGTGAGTATTTTGCAGCTCATTTGTTTTTGAAAATGAAGAAAGACAAGAAAAAACTTTTTTTTTTTTCAATTTTCAAAACTTTGTGACAAAAAGTGAGGTCTGCAAAATACTCACTATACCTCTCAGCAAATAGCTTGGGGTGTCTAGTTTCCAAAATGGGGTCATTTGGGGGGGTTTTGTGCCACCTGGGCATTCCATGGCCTCCGAAACTGTGATAGGCAGTGAAGAGTGAAATCAAAAATTTACGCCCTTGGAAAGCCTGAAGGCAGTGCTTGGTTTTCGGGGTCCCGTATGCGGCTAGGCTCCCAAAAAGTCTCACACATGTGGTACCCCCGTACTCAGGAGAAGCAACAGAATGTATTTTGGGGTGTAATTTCACATATTCCCATGGCATGTTTGAGCAATATATCATTTAGTGACAACTTTGTGCAAAAAAAAAAAAAAAATTTGTCTCTTTCCCGCAACTTGTGTCACAATATAAAATATTCCATGGACTCGACATGCCTCTCAGCAAATAGCTTGGGGTGTCTACTTTCCAAAATGGGGTCATTTGGGGGGGTTTTGAACTGTCCTGGCATTTTATGCACAACATTTAGAAGCTTATGTCACACATCACCCACTCTTCTAACAACTTGAAGACACAGCCCTTTCTGACACTTTTTGTTTACATGAAAAATACTTTTTTTTTTTGCAAGAAAATTACTTTGAACCCCCAAACATTATATATTTTTTTTAAAGCAAATGCCCTACAGATTAAAATAATGGGGGTTTCATTTTTTTTTTTCACACAGTATTTGCGCAGCGATTTTTCAAACGCATTTTTTGGGGAAAAAACACACTTTTTTAAATTTTAATGCACTAAAACACACTATATTGCCCAAATGTTTGATGAAATAAAAAAGATGATCTTAGGCCGAGTACATGGATACCAAACATGACATGCTTTACAATTGCGCACAAACGTGCAGTGGCAACAAAATAAATACATTTTTAAAAGCCTTTACAGGTTACCACTTTAGATTTACAGAGGAGGTCTACTGCTAAAATGACTGCCCTCGATCTGACCTTCACGGTGATACCTCACATGCATGGTGCAATTGCTGTTTACATTTGACGACAGACCGCCGCTTGCGTTCGCCTTAGCGCGAGTGCAGGGGGCGACAGGGGTCCTTTTTTTTTGCTTTCTTTTTTTTTGCTTTTTTATCTTATTTTTAAACTGTTCCTTTCATTTTTTTTTTTTTTTTTTTAATCATTTTTATTGTTATCTCAGGGAATGTAAATATCCCCTATGATAGCAATAGGTAGTGACAGGTACTCTTTTTTTGAAAAAATTGGGGTCTATTAGACCCTAGATTTCTCCTCTGCCCTCAAAGCATCTGACCACACCAAGATCGGTGTGATAAAATGCTTTCCCAATTTCCCAATGGCGCTGTTTACATCCGGCGAAATCTAAGTCATGAAATGCTCGTAGCTTCCGGTTTCTTAGGCCGCAGAGATGTTTGGAGCCGCTCTGGTCTATGATCAGCTCTATGGTCAGCTGGCTGAATCACCGGCTGCATTCTCAGGTTCCCTGTTGAGACAGGAGAGCCAGAGAAAAACACGGAAGATGGTGGGGGGGGCATTCCCTCCCACTGCTTGTAAAAGCAGTCTAGAGGCTAATTAGCCGCTAGGATTGCTTTTACATGAAAGCCGACCGCTGGCTGAAAAGAATGATACCAAGAGGATACCTAAACCTGCAGGCATCATTCTGGTATAACCACTCAAAGTCGTGAATGGCGTACCTGAAGACAAAAAAATGGTTAATAAAACGCAGTAAACGGTAAAGTATAAAAATATCTGAAAAGCAAGCATGATAAAACATAATAACAATAAAACATTGCAGAATAGAATACAGTAAAAAAAGAGCAGAACAATAGAGAGAGAGAACAATAAAACGACAACCATATACCACCTCAAAATGACCTTAACGCTCGCCTCCACCAAAGACATTTGGTATACCCTTATAGGCAGCATGGAAGAAAGAGTGCCAATGGCCCTGGTCTTTCTCAGAGGCTAAATCCACATCCCACGCCTGCATGTAAGGTAGTTTGACAGTCAAGCAAGAGCCGGTAGATGGAAATCCCTCCCCTCTGTCCATCATCCTGCTCACACCACTCTCATAGGGGGTCACTTTGAGGTCCTGACGTAACTCAAAGCCTAATGACTGAAGGAAATGAGAAGTTTGAAAAAAATCTAAACTTTTCCACCACCGGCATCTTCAGCCGTGACTTGCAATGTGTTTGCGTGAAAGGGCCTCGGGGGGTAAGGAATTGACCAATGTGGTACAAACCCTTGTTGTGCCACCAACGGAAAGCTTCAGGGTCTCAACCATGGGGAAAGCCTGGGTTATTTAAAAGATGGGCTAGAGGGGAAAAGGAAGAGACCAGATTTTTCAATAACATCAATATCGATTTTGGCAAGGGCCCCATCTAGCCACTCTTATGCCCCGTACACACGGTCGGATTTTCCGATGGAAAATGTTCGATCGGAGCATGTTGTTGGAAATTCCGACCGTGTGTGGGCTCCATCGGACATTTTCCATCGGATTTTCCGACACACAAAGTCGGACAGCAGGAGATAAAATTTTCCGACAACAAAATCCGTTGTCGGAAATTCCGATCGTGTGTACACAAATCCGACGGATAAAGTGCCACGCATGCACAGAATAAATAAAGAGATGAAAGCTATTGGCCACTGCCCCGTTTATAGTCCCGACGTATGTCTTTTACGTCACCGCGTTCAGAATGATCGGATTTTCCGACAACTTTGTGTGACCGTGTGTATGCAAGACAAGTTTGAGCCAACATCCATCGGAAAAAATCCTAGGATTTTTTTGTCGGAATGTCCGAACAAAGTCCGACCGTGTGTACGGGGCATTAGAGATCCTAAATGTGTTTTGTGCAGGCGATAGTGGACTGCAGCTGAGTATCAACAACTTCAATGCGAGTACTAAAGCCCTGGATGTCCGCTTTAATATCCGCGGTAATCTGAGCAGCCGTTCTGGCTAGTTCTTGTTCAAGCAGGCCAGAAAATGTTGTTAATAGTGAATAAGTCTCCATATCTGCTAGGGATAGCTCCTAAGGCTGTGCAGATGGTAACTCAGGGCTAGGGACCTGTAATGGCCGCTGTGAGTCTAAAAGGTCATCCAGGGTATGCCCAAGCAGGAACTCTGGAGGCTGCGGAGTTTCCGGGAGCCAGGTGATCAGTAATTGGGGGGGGGGGGGGCGACAGGCCCTTGCTGCTCGTCTAGCTGCTCGTCTAGCTGCTTGTTTACCTCCTCTGCAGCAGTAGGGCCCAGCCTACCTCATGTCTAAGGCCCGGCAGGCCATCTTGGATTTCAGCCCCATATGCTCAGTTTCATTTCAGATATCATCAACTCAATACCCTGTCTGTTTGGGACAAGCATTGGGAGCCCTGGGATCTGACAATGCGTCTCTCGATCAAGTTGGATCTTTAATGGTGGAGTTCCACAGAGATGCTGGATGCCAGAAGTTCCTTTTATGGACTTAGAAGGTCTTGACAGATGCCAGGCTGTTGGGCTGGGCAGTTGTTCTGGAGAACCTCCCATTTCATGGAATGTGGTCATCAGAGGAGCGGATGTTGCCGATTTACTTCCTGGAACTGCAGGCTACTCAACTGCTTCTCCCACACTGATCTGTCTGTCAGATAATGCCATGGTTTGCGCATATATCAACCATCAAGTAAGAACAAGTTGCGCTGCTCAGGAAGAAGCTTAACTGATCTGGTCTTGCGAAGAACTTCACATTCCTGCCCCCTCTGCCTCGCCCATTCCCGACATAGAAAATTGGCTGGCGGCTTTCTCATCCATTGACAGCTGAATCCAGGTCTAGAGCTTTACCTGTGATGAGGAACACCAAATATTGGGTCTCTTTGTGACCAGATTCAAAAATAAACTGGACTGGTTTGTGATCCCAGACCCAGTAATCTTCAGGAATTTGTGGTTGATGCTCCGGTGTCTCCTTTAAATCTATTTTCCTTGACCCATGCCTTTCCTCCAATGCAACCTCTTCCTAGCCTGTTGCACAGGATAAAGGTGGAGGGCATCCCTGTGATTATGATCACAACTTCTTGGCCAAGAAAAACATGGTATGCGGGCATTTTACGTCTCTTGGCAGACAAGCATAGGCTCTCCCAGATGGGCCAGATTTGCTGTTGCAGGATCTGTTCTTCCTTTTACAGTTGCTGGCTTTGACAGTATGGCTGTTTGAAGGCCAAGTTCTGAGGGATAGGAGTGCTGCTGGCTCTGTTGTTGCTGTCCTCCTCAAGGCAAGATTTTTGACCTCCAAGAAGGTGTACATGGTAGGCTCATTTCGCCTGGTGTGAGACTTGTACGTTTTATCCCTGACAGTATGTCATGGGGTACGTTTTGTTTTTTCCTCCAATCTGGTGTGGAGATCTGTCTGTCTTTACCTTCAATGGGTAGCTTTTGGGCTGGACCCTTTTGTTTCAGAGACCTATTGTGTCTCATTCCTTGGTAAAAAGCCTTCGTGCAACGTGTAACACTGATTGTTCTGCCAGTGTGCCCCGCTTTGTCCCTTTTGGGGCCCGTATTTGGTCTTGTCTGCTTTGCAGATTTCAGTTGAGCCAGTCCACCAGGCTAAAAGGCTAAGGTAGTGCTGACATCTTGCTTCACTTTTTTTTTGTTTGTGAGGCTGCAACATGGTTTTCCTTCTCAGATTTACAACGTTTTTACCAGGTAGATGTTCACACCTTTGGGGACGCCAGCTGTGCAAAAGATCTTGCTGGTGGCTTAGTGGTGTTCACCCTGTTTTGGGCATGTTTGGCTTTGTTTCTTTTTCCCACCACTCATGGTTACTGCTTTGGGACATCCCAAGTAGTCATAAATATGAAGTCCTCTGTAACCTGTGGTGTACTCCCAAGTAAAGAAGTAGACAGGTAAACCAAAAATCCTGAATTTTGGGTGTACAAACCAAATTCCAAAAAAGTTGAAACGCTGTGTGCAATCCACATAAAAACATAATGCAATGATTTGCAAATCTCCTATTTTATTCACAATAGAAAACATATCATGTTTTAACTGAGAAAATGTACCATTTTAAGAAAAAAAATAAGGTAAATTTGAAATTGAAGGCATCAAAACATCTCAAAGTTGGGTCAGGGCAACAAAAAGCTGGCAAAGTGGTATCACCAAGAAGAGCTGGAAGAACATTTTCTAATGAATTGGGTTAATTAGCAACAAGTCAGTAACATGATTGGGTATATAAAGTGCATCTTAGAGAGTCAGTGTCTTACAAGTAAGATGGGCAAAGGGTCACCAATCTGAAAAGCTGCGTCAAAATCTTTTTGAACAATTTAGAATAATGTTCCTCAATGTAAAATTGCAAAGACTTTAAATCATCATCCGCAGTACATAATATCAAAAGATTCAGGGAATCTGGAGAAATCTCTGCCCACAATGACAAAGCCAAAACATAATATCAGGTTAGTGTGGGTAGTATCGGCACAGCATTATCTCAGAAGCATCACAGTGGCTTACAATTGCTATGGTTCAGAAATAGACAATACCAAGCTAAACAAAGCAATCTGAACACATGATTTACATGCCGTAATACTCAGAGGTGAGGTAAAAGCCATTGTCGTGTCCCCCGACCTGGTTGCTATTTCAGCCTTAGACTTGCAAAAGAAAATTGTTAAATAGATTTAAACAGGGATCAAGGTATCACTCAATCGATCCAATACCAAGCTCATAATATTTCCCCCTCCACGTGCCCTTTCCTCTAACTGCTCTGTCAAAATTGACAACTATCAACCTGTCCTCGCATGCTAAGGTTCTGGGTGTAATCCTGGACTCTGGACTATCCTTTTGGCCCCACATCCAATCACTCTCCAAAGCTTGCCGCCTCAACCTCCACAACATCTCTAAAATGCACCCCATTCTAACCAATGACACCACAAAACTTCTGATTCACTCCCTGGTCATCTCCAGGCTCGATTACTGCAACTCCCTCCTTATTGTCTTACCCTTACATTGCCTATCCCCCTTCAGTCCATCATAAATGCTGCTGCCAGACTCATCCACTTTACTAGCTGCTTAGTGTCTGCTACCCCTCTCTGCCAATCGCTCCACTGACTTCTGCTCACACAAATAATTAATTTCAATATACTAACAACAACTTACAAAGCCATCCACAACTCTGCCCCCAGCTACGTCACTAACTTAGTCTCAAAATACCAACCAAATCGCTCTCTTCGTTCTTCTCAAGACCTTCTCATTCTCTGGAACTCTCTACCCCAATCTGTCCGACTTTCTCCTACTCTGTCCACTTTCAGACGATTCCTGAAAACTCCTCTCTTTAAAGAGGCCTATCCGGCCCCCACCTAACAACTGTACATTTATTTTCTCCACCCCCCACAGTTATTACCCTTTGTATCTCTTGATCCTCCCTCTTAGATTGCAAGCTCTAACAAGCAGGGCCCTCTGATTCCTACTGCATTAAACTGTATTGTAATTGTATTGTCTACCCTTCTGTTGTGAAGTGCTGCGTAAACTGTTGGCGCTATATAAATCCTACAAACCACAAGTTTAGTTATACAGAAAATGATTCAGGGCCAAAAAAATATGCAGTGCATCTAGGAAATACACATTTTCCCGTGTTTTATCCCTGTATACTATAATCACTGCTACCAAAATTTTGCAAATGAATGTTTGCAAAGAAATTCCAGATTTATTTTTTCTTGTAAGCATGATAAAATGTATATGCTAATATGTAACTTTTTTTTTTATACTGATATCCTGCAGAATCCAAGCACTACTGAAATGGGTGAGCGATTCTGCTAGAGTGGCATCACATAAAAGGAGCGGTCGTAGCACCTTCATTCCACCAAGCAGCTCTTCTAGAGAGTTTGGCCTTCTTATGCCATCTCCCTCTCATTTGCACTGTGTAGCAGCAATTTTGTGGCACAGCTATGAGCTTCCTGTTGAATATGACCTGCCTGGGTTGCTTAATCGAGAACTATTCGAGTAAGTATATAGCATTCACAATATCAGTGTATGTTTATGTATTTGAATGGTAAGATCTATCTAAATGGGTGATGTGTATAAAGCAGTGGAGCAGTATAGCCTTACCCTATTGCTTTTTAAAACATTACTGTGTATATAATCTATGCCTTTACTCTGTAGTCACAGTGTTCTCTGCCCTGTTACGCAGAGTTACACTGGGTAAAATAAGTAGGGCTGTTACTTTGACTAATTTTGATTAATTATAACGCACATACAGATCCAATTACTTTTAGCTTTTGTTATGGCAACAGCCGAAGCCGGACATAGCGGGGCATGGCTAGGACGTTGCATGTCAATCAAAAGCAAGCGCTGCCGTCATGGCAACAGCAGAAGCCGATCCACACGGCAAAAATATCACAGCTTCTCAGCCTCTAAGGACAACAATGTTAAAAACGGAGGTTATCACATTTGCCTACACTTAGCTCACTGAATGATCCCAGTTAACCACAATCCATATTTACCATCACTGTCCAGGCTGTCGGTGACGTCACGGACATAGACGTCACCGGACTCCTCCTCGCTTCCCTTCGTTAGCAGACATAGGCACTTGGGGAAGGGGGAGGAATCCAGTGACGCCGATGTCCGTGACGTCACCGAATCTCTGACAGAACTCCCTAAAGACCCGGAAGCCGGCGGAGAGGTGAGTACCGATCAAAAGAATTAATCTTTAATTTCCACAGCCCTAAAAATAAGTATTGAATGCGTGACCATTTTTCTAGGTAAATGAATTTCTAAAAGGGGTTTTGACATTAAATTTTCATCACATCGGTAACAATCCATGCTATCCAAAGTCCTGTATAAACAGAAATTTATTATAACATTTAAAAAAAAACACATACAAGAAGAAAAGACTGGTGTGCAATTAAAAAGAACCATAGGTACATAACAAAGATGCCTATATTAGCATGATGGTATAGGAATATTAGAGCTGACGAAAACTGCTGCAAATCGTGAAACCCCAATACAAATAAGTTCATAAATTAGGTTGTGTAATAAAATGGAATGACACTGAGAAAAAGGGAGGTGCAAAAAGGCATGGAAAGCCAAGACACCAGCTTAAAATCTGTCAGTAATTAGCAAGCAATCCTGCCCCCTTGTCAGTGCAAATTAATATCAGCTGGTTCAGTCTCAATTTATGGCCTATTAAAGGTGTCTCATTACCAAGGTGTCACACAAGAAACCTCTCATGATGAGTAAAAGCAAAGAGCGCTCTCTCAAGTACTTTGCAAACTTATTGTTGCAAAACATACTGATGGCATTGGTTACTGAATGATTTCTAAACTTCTGAATGTTCCAGTGAGCACTGTTGGGGCCATAATCCGGGAGTGGAAAGAACATAATTTCACCATAAACCGGCCACGACCAGGTGCTCCTTGCAATGTTTCTGACAGATGAGTGAAAATAATTATTAGAAGAGTTTTTCAAGAGCCAAGGAACACTTGTGGAGAGCTTCAGAAAGACCTGGAATTAGCAGATACAATTGTTTCAAAGAAAATAATAAGTAATGGACTCAACCGCCATGGCCTATGTGCACGCTCACCACGCAAGACTCCATTCCCGAAGAAAAATCATGTTGAAACTTGTTTAACCTTTGCTGCACAGCATTTAGATAAGCCTGCGAAATATTGGGAAAATGTAGTCTGGTCAGATGAGACCAAAGTTGAACTCTTTGGATGCCTTACTTAATACACACTGGAGGTCAAATGGCACTGCGCATCACCCCAAAAACACCATACCGACAGTAAAGTTTGGAGGTGGGAACATCATGGTGTGGGGCTGTTTTTCAGCATACGGTACTGGCAAACTTCATGTCATTGAAGGAAGGATGAATGGAAAATTGTACCAAGACATCCTTGATAAAAATCTGCTGCCATCTAACAGGATGATGAAGATGAAACCAGGGTGGACATTTAAGCAAGACAATGATCCCAAACACAAAGCCAAGGAAACTCTCAATTGGTTTCAAAGAAAAAGAAAATAAAGCTGCTAGAATGGCCCAGCCGATCACCTGAGAAAATCTATGGAAAGAACTAAAGATCAGAGTTCATAGAGGAGGTCCATGGAACCTTAAAGATTTGAAGACTGTGTAAAAGAATAGGCCAAAATCACACAAGAGCAATGTATGCGACTAGTTGCTCCATACAGGAGGCGTTTTGAAGTTGTCATTACCAACAAAGCATTTTGTACAAAGTATTAAATACATTTCAGTTAGCATGTTCAGAACTTTTTCCCAGTGTCTTTCCATTTTATTACAAATAACCGATTTTCTGAAAGTATTTGTTTGATTTCTTTGCATGTATGGATTTTATGGGTTGTTACTAACATGTAGTGAAAATTTCATGTCACTAGCACCTTTTTAGAAATATATTTACCTAGAAAAATGGTGACATGTTCAATACTTATTTTACCCACTGTATTTCTGTGACGTACTGCAAGCTTCACAACATGGCTATCATTTTATGAATTGGTTGCAAAATGCAGGCCGCAGTCTGTGTGTGTGTAAACTTGCTGGGTATAACTGAAAGCAGATTGTGATATCCCCTTATTTTAATTTGGTGGCTTGCCATGGGTTCTATTTGGTGAACCTTTTTTACTACTGTTAACTTTTTATGACTATAGAATTTTAAATATGTAAAACCTTATGCAAGTACATATCTGTGTAGTTTATAATGCAATGTGTTATCTATTTCAGGTCCTTGCATAACTGGTCTATGTCTTTACCCTGCAACGTGGTATTAAAGAAAGCTGTTGATGGTCTTCTCTGCTCTATGTGTCACATTCACCCCAATTACTTTTCATTGCTTATGGGCTGGATGGGAATTACCCCTCCACCCATACAGAGCCAGCACAGACTGTCCATTACAGATGACAGCAAAAAGCAAGATCTTAATGCTGCTCTTACAGATGACTCTAAAAATGCACAAGCACCTCTCACACTTACGGAGTCACATCTGGCCACACTTGCTGCTGCGTCCCAGTCTCCTGAAGCCATCAAGCAACTGCTGGACTCTGGTTTACCATCACTTCTTGTTAGAAGCCTGGTGAACTTTTGTTTTACACACATATCTAGTTCAGACAGTGCTGCCTCTATGGACGCCACACAAGAGAGGTTTCGGCGACAACATTCTTCCCTGCACTTTAGTAGGATGCCAGTAACGGCAGACTTGGTGGCACCAATTCTCAGGTTTCTAACTGAAGTTGGCAATAGTCATGTTATGAAGGATTGGCTAGGGGGTGCCGAAGTTAACCCCTTGTGGACAGCACTTTTGTTTTTACTTTGTCATTCTGGAGCAACTTCGGCAGGGCATGTGAATGTATCTCAACAGACCAATGCCAATGCAAGGGGCACTTTACTGACTTCCACAGCAGGGAATGGACTTACTACTCAGCAAAGAACTGCCGTGGAGAATGCAACTGTGGCCTTTTTTTTGCAGTGCATATCCTGTCATCCAAACAACCAGAGATTAATGGCACAGGTAGGAGTGAATTGTTTCAAAGCCTTTTTTGGAAAGTATTTATCTGCTGACAGGAAAGCTACATAATCAAAGTATATGTCAAGTCAAAACCTTTTCTTTTTTCCAGCTTTGGATAGAGTTGAAAGGATTAAAACTTCTGCCTGTTTTTGTTACGGTTTTCTGAAACTCTGTTGGAGAGATTTACCCCCTCCTCTTAACCTATTGACAATAATTTGACCATGCAGATAAAATCTGCAACAGGGAAAAAAGAAAAAAAATCCAGCAGCGGTTGCAACCTTTCTGAATACTACTAAAGAATAGCATTTTATTTCTATGTTGCTGTTGGAACAGATGGTCATAGTAAGCCTCTTAACAGAGCCACAGATAGCAATAAAAACCTGACAGAGTTGTAACTCCTTTTTTCACACTATTCAAAAGTAAGAAAAAAGTTTAGGCTGTATGTATGTTTTCCTTTTATGAAAGAATAGGAATAGGAGGTTTACACCTGCATTGGTGAAATAAGTGCAAAATGCTCTAATACTAATGAGACCCACGGGAGTCCCCAGCTTGCATAGGATTGATGCTCTAAAACGGATGCTAGACTGGGTTCACACTTGTGCAGTGCGGGACACTGCATGTGATTCAGATAGGAATTGTACCGCATTCCTTTTCACATCTCATGTGATTATTTGCAGTGCGATTTGTGCCTATTCATTTTGTATGAGTTAATTTACGCCGCATTAAAAAGGTGCAGGCATCCCTTTTTCTTTTCTTTTTTTTTTTTTTTTTTTTTTTTTAAATAGCTGAATCGGATTGCATGCGACCCAATTCTTGCAATCACGCTTCATTTTGCGACCTGTTGGGTGTCATGAGTTTAAGATTAACACAAGTTACATGAACAGTGCAATTTTCAATGTGGTGCAGGAAACGCTCAGGATTCACTGCAATTCTGGCACTGCATATATTTGAACCTGACCTGGGTTTAAGATGAAGAAAGATGTTTGGATTTATTCTTTTAGTACATTAGTGATTTTGCCCTTGCTACTATGTCTTGTTTAGAATCATTTCATCAAAATAGTCCACATTAATAAATTATGCATTCAGAAGAACACTCCTTTTATGTGGGGGGAAAAAACCCTTATTGGGTGGTGTTATCCAATTGGGAGCACTTTGTAGTTATTCTCTGCCTCAGCATGGCCCCTGGACTACTAGTCAGAGCCAGGAAATTAAAGGTGTTTTGCAAGCAGTAGTTTACCTAAGTAAATCTTAGGTTGGCTATATAGTTTTGTTTTTTTTTTCTTTTTTGCATTCTCTTTACATTTAGTATTCTATTACTTGAGTAAAAAGTCAGTTGCTGTATTGCAGTAAAAAGGACACATTTTAAATTTACAGTTTTAAAATGTTAAATACAGAATTTGAGGATACCTAATATAAACATAATGGCCTTTCATTTACAGGTTCTTTGTGAGTTGTTCCAGTCTTCACCACAGCGTGGAAATCTCCCAGCATCAGGCAATATTTCTGGTTTCATCCGAAGACTCTTTCTGCAGTTAATGCTAGAGGATGAGAAAGTAATCATGTTTCTCCAGTCTCCTTGTCCTGTAAGTATATTTCATAATAAAGTCCTTGATGCATTGCCTTTATTAAAGGTCGTATTGGGACACCAAATGGGTAAGCCTGGGATTTTGCCATTGAAAGGCTGAGTTGTTAACGAAACCATCACATATTTATTATATGTATACAGTTGATGAAACTGCCACACATTTCAAAGATGCCTGTCTTGTCTAAGCAAAGTAAATGGTTTTAGTAAAGATATTCTGTCCTTTTTTTCCGCTGCAATGGATAGGCCAAAACGCACGAGCCAGTATTTCGATCTCTGCTAAAGAGCCTTTTCCACATTTAATACTACCATATTTCCCCAAAAATAAGCCGGGTCTTAAATTTTTAATTTTGGCTGCCAAAAACAGTAAAGCTTATTTCGTTATTTCATCATGGGACACAGAGCCACAGTAATAACTGTATGGGTTATATGGCACCTTCATGTCATAGGCACAGGCACACCCTAAACAGGAAGTTCAATTCCCCATATAACCCCTCCACTTACCGGGAGTACCTCAGTTTTTTCGCCAGTGTCTTAGGTGTTTATCACAAGTAAAGATGTGCTGTGCTGAGCTCTGCTGGAATATTCCTTACTGGGGCAAGCCATGCAACTGGATCCATTCAAAGTGTCTTTTCCAGACTGAATTGAATGGTACCTGGGCCTCGTGTCCGAAGAAACCAGGTTTTACCTGTAACGCTTCTCTTTTTAGAGAGCCGGACCCCGGGATCCAGTATTTGGTTTTGTCAGCCATATTCCTGGCGGGCTGCTTTTTACAGGCCCAGGGCTGTGGATCCCCTGAAGGTTTTTTAACGGAGCCCACCGTGAGAGGTGAAGATTGGGTTGTTTTACCACAGAACCCTGCAGCTGGATAAAGGTAAGGGAGATTCCTAAGGAATCTTTCTAATCCTTGTGGGTTCAAAAGCTTGCCTGTGTTCAATCACCTGAAAGTACGTGCCTATAACCCATGGTGTATGAATATGCTGCGTCTTGTACGCCAAGATATGGAATTTTACAGGTAATTCAGAAATCTTTTTTTTTTTTTTTTGGTGTGTTTATACTCTCTTTTAAACTAAAAAGATATGAACTACACTTTGATTTACGGTGTTGCAGAGGAGGCATATATGAACAAGAATGTACTGTGTACCTTGGCATTTACTGTCCAGCAGATGGCTGAATAGGCTTACATTAGACCCTATTCAGTCTGTTATAACAAGCTTTTGTGGATATAGCAATCGACTTAGAAAGACACAATCAATTTAGACGTAAAGCCGCATGATGCTGAAAGAACAGAAATATTGCACATTTTTTTGTCCAAATTGGAATGCCTTAGATTAGCACCTGCTCTGTGACATTGCAGTTTCTGCCGATATAGGATTCTGGGGCACTGGCATAAAGACTGCTTTGTTTTATATATTAAATGCTTATGTGCTACTATTGTAGATTTGAGCAATATGTTATACAAGTTTCTTTTGTACATCCATTAGAAAAATGGTAAACAGGCTTATAGATACATGTTGGTTTAAAGAAGCAACTTAAGACTTGTGTAGTTTGACTCATACAGGGTAAAATGACTGTTAATTATGCACATCATGGTCACACAGCTTACAGAACTTGGTCCAATAATGGCTTTACTTGGTTTCATTCTATATACATTTAGATAGAAAAGCATGTGCAACCTACCTGGCAAATAGTTGACCTAATAGGACATTTTTGACAGCTTGGAGAAAATCACTCAACACAAAATAAAATGTAGAGTTTATAGAAGCCACATTTATATTAATAGCCTTTTTTATTCCAGTTGTATAAAGGCAGAATCAATGCCACAAGTCACATCATTCAACATCCAATGTATGGAGCAGGACACAAATTTCGTACACTACACTTGCCCATTTCTACCACATTGGCAGAGCTTCTGGACCGTGTCTCAGGTAAAGTTTCTGAAACAGTTTTCTGTATCTCTATTTTTCAAAGCCTCATGTGTTTTTTTTTATTTATTTATTTATTTTTCCTGAATTCACATTGCCTAATTAATTAAGATGATATCCAAAAAAACAGTGATGATAAAGTATATGTAAAACAACCCATTCAGTTTAAAATAGAAATGAAAGGCAGAACATTTTTGTGTATATATACAATTATAAATGCATTTTTCCCCCATTTGTTTTTTTTTTATAAGTGATCCCTTACCCTCTGTTAGCTTTATAAGTAGCTCAAAGAATTGAAGGTGGAGTAACAGCACCACACTAGGCTTCCCAGTAAATAGCTGTGTGTGGGGTGAGGAGTCAGGACAAGTCTGATCATTGGATGAGAGCAGACTGAGTTTCCAGCATAGCTAGAGAACAGACCACCAAGGTGTGCTCTCAGGCCTATTGTGGTCGGTTTTTGATCAGAAATCAGAGAGGCTGGCAGGAACACCTGGGATTTCACATAAAAAACAGAACAGGATACTTTTTCATAACAAGTACATGGTACAGCAGGCACTCATCAAGAATATGAAATGTTGCGTTTACAGATTCTTTAATCTTTGTGCTGCACACCTTTAAGAAAAAGTGTACATTGTATTAGCTGCTTCTCAATTGACTCACTAAAATGTGTACTTTTGAAAAGGCAACATCTCTTTATGTTAAATTAAATAACCTGCTTATTATTTCTCCCAAATCTATTGGAAAAGATAATAAACATTGTATGGCCAGTATTTCTCATCAGCATGTTTATGGCTTTTAGTGTTGAGGGTGCATATATTCACAGTCCAAAACTGAGTTTAGATTACTGCCTCAGAGACCTTCTTTTATAGCAAAGGACTGAGAAGCATGGAAGAACTCTGGAGTTGTTATATAGCTCCTGGGACCAGGCAAACCAGGTCAGATTATCAAAAACAGTATTGGCAGCCCTTCTGAATTGTTTGAATCTAGCAAGAAATGGAAGTGTGCATATAAGCAGGGAAATATACAAAACTATATTAAAGATCCCTGGCACACTTTCAAGCTAGCCAGCAGAAAACCTAAGTATTCTTTTTCAACTGCTCAGATTAATATGGATGCTTTTGTTGCATACATTTGCAAATACATATACACTATATTGTCAAAAGTATTGGGAACCCTGCCTTTACATGCACATGAACTTTAATAGTATCCCAGTCTTAGTCCATAGGGTTCAATGTTGAGTTGGGCCCACCCTTTGCTACTGTAACAGCTTCAACACTTCTGGGAAGCCTGTCCACAAGGTTCAGGAGTGTGTCTATGGAAATGTTTGACCATTCTTCCAGAAGCGCATTTGTGAGGTCAGGCACTGATGTGGGCGAGAAGGCCTAGCTCAGTCTCTGCACTAATTCATCCCAAAGGTGTTCTATCGGGTTGAAGTAAGGACTCTGTGCAGGCCAGTGAAGTTCCTCCACCCCAAACTCACTTATCCATGTCTTTATGGACCTTGCTTTGTGCACTGTTGCGCAGTCATGTTGGAACAGGAAGGGAGTAAGACTGGGATGCCATTAAAGTTCATGTGCATCTAAAGGCAGGCATCACAATACTTTTGACAATATAGCGTACCTCTTATAAGAGAAGTCCCTACCACTCTATCTTGAGTTCCCAACTATGGAACATATATAGCAATGCACCAGAGAGCAGGCTCACCTGGAGGTGGTCTTTTTTTCAGTAAAACTGTATTAAACAGAAAAAACAAAAATATATTATGTTGCAACAAGTTTTCTTTTTTTTTCTCCTGGTGGTCTGGCCAGCAATTTTTTTTTTCATATTCCTTTAACAGATCAAGCTGCCCAGCAGTTAGAGACACACCATTTAACAACTAATGGACCTGCTTACATTGGTCAGCTTTTATTACTGTATGCATACCTTTATCCCAAAAGGAAAAAAAACTGCTTAAATGTTCAATTTTAATTTGGTAGTCACGTCCATCAAAATCTACTAGACCTTCTAGCCCTACTCTCTTCCCAGATTGCCAATGCTGTTGTCCAGAGTTGTCTGCATTCATTCTCTATCCAGAGTGGAGCTTATCTCTAGGACAAGAGGTGCATTTCTGGCTAGATCACAGATGAAAAGGAAAGAAAAAAGTTGAAATAAAAAGAGAACGAATGCAGCCACCGCATTTAAGGATTGCTAAACTGCAATGTCCTCAATTTTTTGTTTTTTGATTTAATACTGCTTGAAAGTGGTTGTAAACTTCAGACATGAGTAATGAACAAAGCACATCCCTCTAAAAAACAACAAGGAAAAAACTGCGCTATACTATAGCGGAAAAAATGCATAGAAATCAATCAAAGCAAAAATATATACAAAATGGCATCAAATTACATCAAATCCTAAATGTACAAAATGATGGTAAAGTCCATAACCTCAGAAATCTAAAAAGTCTATAATGGAGATGGAAAGAGTCC
>JBBDGP010000938.1:0-181102 GCA_037952835.1 Lithobates septentrionalis | reverse complement strand
CCTCCCCCCCCCCCAGTGATCATTAAACCCTCCTCCCCCCCAGTGATCATTACACCCCCCTCCCCCCCAGTGATCATTACACCCCTCCTCCCCCCCCAGTGATCATTAAACCCCTCCTCCCCCCAGTGATTATACAGACAGATGTAGCTTTCTTATGGGGGGTGTATAAAGTGACATTTATTATATGGAGGGGTGATTGATAGTTCTATTGACAATCAGAGGTGTGTATGGTGAGGAATGGTCGGGTAATGGATATATACTATATACCAGAAATAGGTGACCCCCTCCCCTCCCAATCACTGATATATGATGGCAATTGTACCATCCCCCCAGCAATATAAATCATAGAAATAATGGGGTACGGGGCGCTATAATATCCAATCCTCCAATCAAAATTGATCAATAAATTAAACAACTCATCATCGTTCACAACATATTTAACCCCCCCCCCCCCCACTGATATAAATATCATTAATATTGGGGTGATTTATATATATATATATATCACCCCAATCATTTATATTATTGGAGTGATTTTTTATATATATATATATATATATAATCACTCCAATAATATAGATGATTGGGGTGAGAGATTATATATACAGTGCCTTGCGAAAGTATTCGGCCCCCTTGAACTTTTCACCCTTTTGCCACATTTCAGGCTTCAAACATAAAGATATAAAATTTTTATTTTTTTGTGAAGAATCACCAACAAGTGGGACACAATTGTGAAGTGGAACGAAATCTATTGGATTGTTGAAACTTTTTTAACTAATAAAAAAATGAAAAGTGGGGCGTGCAAAATTATTCGGCCCCCTTGCGTTAATACTTTGTAGAGCCACCTTTTGCTGCGATTACAGCTGCAAGTCGCTTGGGGTATGTCTCTATCAGTTTTGCACATCGGAGAGACTGAAATTCTTGCCCATTCTTCCTTGCAAAACAGCTCGAGCTCAGTGAGGTTGGATGGAGAGCGTTTGTGAACAGCAGTTTTCAGCTCTTTCCACAGATTCTCGATTGGATTCAGGTCTGGACTTTGACTGGGCCATTCTAACACCTGGATACGTTTATTTGTGAACCATTCCTTTGTAGATTTTGCTGTATGTTTGGGATCATTGTCTTGTTGGAAGATAAATCTCCGTCCCAGTTTCAGTCTTTTGCAGACTCCAACAGGTTTTCATCCAGAATGGTCCTGTATTTGGCTGCATCCATCTTCCCCTCAATTTTAACCATCTTCCCTGTCCCTGCTGAAGAATAGCAGGCCCAAACCATGATGCTGCCACCACCATGTTTCACGGTGGGGATGTGTGTTGAGTGTGATGAGCTGTGTTGCTTTTATGGCAAGCATATAGTTTTGCATTGTGGCCAAAAAGTTTGATTTTGGTTTCATCGGACCAGAGCACCTTCTTCCACATGTTTGGTGTGTCTCCCAGGTGGCTTGTGGCAAACTTTAGACGAGACTTTTTATGGATATCTTTGAGAAATGGCTTTCTTCTTGCCACTCTTCCATAAAGGGCAGATTTGTGCAGTGTACGACTGATTGTTGTCCTATGGACAGACTCTCCCACCTCAGTTGTAGTTCTCTGCAGTTCATCCAGAGTGATCATGGGCCTCTTGGCTGCATCTCGATCAGTCTTCTCCTTGTCTGAGCTGAAAGTTTAGAGGGACAGCCAGGTCTTGGTAGATTTGCGGTGGTCTGATACTCCTTCCATTTCAAAATGATCGCTTGCACAGTGCTCCTTGGGATGTGTAAAGCTTGGGAAATCTTTTTGTATCCAAATCCGGCTTTAAACTTCTCCACAACAGTATTACGGACCTGCCTGGTGTGTTCCTTGGTCTTCATGATGCTCTCTGCGCTTTCAACAGAACCCTGAGACTATCACAGAGCAGGTGCATTTATACAGAGACTTGATTACACACAGGTGGATTCTATTTATCACCATCAGTCATTTAGGACAACATTTGGATCATTCAGAGATCCTCGCTGAACTCTGGAGTGAGTTTTTCTGCACTGAAAGTAAAGGGGCCGAATAATTTTGCACGCACCACTTTTCAGTTTTTTATTTGCTAAAAAAGTTTAAAATATCCAATAGATTTCGTTCCACTTCACAATTGTGTCCCACTTGTTGGTGATTCTTCACAAAAAATTAAAATTTTATATCTTTATGTTTGAAGCCTGAAATGTGGCAAAAGGTTGAAAAGTTCAAGGGGGCCGAATACTTTTGCAAGGCACTGTGTGTGTGTATATATAATATATTTTATACATTTATTTATTTATTATTATTATTGGAGTGATATATATATATATATATAATCACTCAATAATATAAATGATTGGGGTGAGAGATTATATATATATATGTAATAAATAATATAAATGATTGGGGTGATATATATATAATTATTATTGGAGTGATCTATATACACATCAGGAGTCCGCTGCTGCCTGATGTCATCACTGGACTCCTCCCCCTACTGCCTTATATGGACTTGTTTACTCCTTATATGCAAATGAGGCAGCTGGCTGGGGCTGCGTCGCCATGACAATAACTGACATGACTGCACTGGACCTCCTATGGGAAGGATTGTGTATGTGACGTTTCTATGGTAATATCTCCATCCCATAATAATATCATCCATTCCTTCCTGTCTAAAGACTTCATTCACAAGGCTGGAAGAGTCGATATTGTGATCCCCCAATAAATGATTGGGGTGATATATATATATTTATTATTGGGGTGATATTGATGAGATATTAGTTATGAATGTGCAATCATTGTGATTTGGGGGAGATAACTGATCAGTATGACTCCTCCCCACCTCCCCTCCCCCATTATATAAAAAGCTTTTTTGCTGCAGTGGACAAGAAATCCAAATAAAAATATAAAATAAAGAAATGTTCTCTTTGTGGGGTGCAGAGGTGACATTTGGGGGAAGTCTATAGACAGGAAGGAATGGATGATATTATTATGGGATGGAAATATTACCATAGAAACGTCACATACACAATCAGACTGTGATAGAGATCGGAGGAGAAGAAGAGTTTGTATTCTCAGCAGTTTTGCTGATTATTTGATAATATAATAATGGGGATGATTTGGATAAAGAATATTATCAGATACGGAATCTTCTGAACACCAACAAAGAAGGAAATGTATTTGTTATACTGGGAGTCTGGATCTTCCAGCACCTGAAATTCACACCGAGCTTCGCTATTGGTTAGTGATATATATATATAATATCACCAATGTGTGTGTGTGTGGGGGGGGGGGGTGACATGCGTTGTGATATAATATATACACACACACATATATCATCTGTGTGGGGGGGGGAGGGGGTGACATGCGTTGTGATATTTATATATATATAATATACACACATACATATATCTGTGGGGGGAGGGGTGACATGCTTTGTGATGTATGTATGTGTGTATATTATATATATATCTGTGGGGGGGAGGGGGTGACATGCGTTGTGATATATGTATGTGTGTATATTATATATATATATATATATATATATATATGTGTGTGGGGGGGAGGGGTGACATGCGTTGTGATATATGTATGTGTGTATATTATATATATATATATATATATATATATATATATATATGTGTGGGGGGGGGGGTGCATGCATTGTGATATATATATACACACATACATATATCACGTGGGGGGGGGGGTGACATGCGTTGTGATATTTATATATATAATATACACACATACATATATCTGTGGGGGGAGGGGTGACATGCTTTGTGATGTATGTATGTGTGTATATATACATATATCTGTGGGGGGGAGGGGGTGACATGCGTTGTGATATATGTATGTGTGTATATTATATATATATATGTGTGGGGGGGGGGTGACATGCATTGTGATATATATAATATATACACACACACATATATCACATGTGTGGGGGGGGAGGGGGTGACATGCGTTGTGATATATGTATGTGTGTATATTATATATATATATATATTATATGTGTGTGTGGGGGGGGGTGACATGCATTGTGATATATATAATATATATAGGGCTGAAACAACTAATCGATTAATCGACAACTAATCGATTATGAAAATAGTTGTCAACTATTTCATAATCGATTAATCGGCCAGCTGATTATTTGGTCTGCATACAGAATGCATTATTTGTTTACATATCAGGAAATACAGTGCAGCACACATACAGCTCAGTACACTGTCCATACATGTCAGGAAGTGCCTGAGAACTTGTGAATGTGTGAGGAGCAATGCCTCATGGAACATGTAGTCCTGGGCAGAAAGTGAGTGGGTGTAAAGGCAGAAGTATTTTTACTTGTTATAGGGGCACACTATACTATAATTGTCAGCTTGCTATTGGGGCACTCTAAAGGCAGGAGGAGCCAGAAGCATCGGTGGGGGACCCCAGAAGAGAAGAATCGGGGCTTGCTTTGTGCAAACCATTACACAGAGCAGGTAAGTATAACATGGTTTGTTTTTAAAAAAAAATGACTTTAAAGACTGTGCAGGGAAGATCAGCATCTGAACCCAGAGAAGGTGACGGCTGATAGACTGGAGGTAATAGAAGGCATTACTATTACATTTAAAGTAAACTTTTACATTGAGGCAAGCCACATTACGTGGGAGCAGGCACATTTCAAGGAGTCAGGGCACATTACCTTGGAGCTGGGCACATTTCAAGAAGGCAGGGCACATTACGTGGGAGCAGGGCACATTACATGTGCCCCAGTGTGACTGGGGTCTGAATAAAAAATGTGATCTCTGAGTCTGATGATATTTACCAGACTCAACCTCCAATAGTATATACAGTATATCTCTTCTGTCTGTTATTCTCAGAGTGGATTAGAGATTTTGCTCCCTAATCATATAGTTGATTATTTATATTTACCACTGCATATAGATTTTGAAGAATAAATTGCCTTTTTTAAACTTTACATATTAAAATATACACCACACTTTTTTTTAAGGGTTATTATCCGATAATCGATTAATCGAAAAATAATCGGCCAACTAATCGATTATGAAAATAATCGTTAGTTGCAGCCCTAAATATATTCACACATACATATATCACAATGCATGTCACCCCCCCCCCACACACACATATATATATAATATACACACATATATATATATATCACAATGCATGTCACCCCCCCCTACATATATATAATATACACACACACACACATATATATATTACACACACACACACACCATATATATATATCACACACACTAGGGCTGCAACTAACGATTAGATTCATAATCGATTAGTTGGCTGATTATTGTTTAGATTAATGACCTTAAAAAGGAGTGATAATAATTTAGTTAATATGTAACGTTTTATAAAAAAGGCCATTTATTCTGAAATCTCTCTATATAATGATAAATATAAAGAACCGATACAGGAGATCTCCGGATACAAACGGAAGGAGACAACAGGAAGTTAGAGAAATCCTCCCAAAGTGACATCAGCCCTGGGTGTCACCAGAACTAGTGTCCCCATTGGAGGATTTCCCCTCTAATTCCTGTTCTGGTGAAAACCCAAATCTGGAATGTTTCTTTCACTTTTGTTGGTAAATAGAGAGAATGAAGCTTCCTAAAGGGGGCGCAGACAGCAATAAAAACCTGACAGGGGTTCTAATCCCTCTCCACGCCATCTAACACCAACAATAAAAACATTTTCCTTTATTTATAATGTAACATATGGGGAGAAATGAAAAAAAAATGATTTGGCAGTGAAAGTGGCAGTTAAAATGTGTGTGTGTGTAGGGGGAGGGGAGGGGGAGGGGTTACTTGGTTTGACAGTTAAAGGGTTGAAACAAATGAACAATATAGTTTGGTGTGAAAGGGTTAAAAACTGAAAGAATTTGGCAGTTGAAGAGAATGAATCTTCCTAAAGGGGGCGCAGACAGCAATAAAAACCTGACAGGGGTTCTAATCCCTCTCCACTCCATCCAACACTAACAATAAACAAGTTTTCCTTTAGTGATAATTTTACATTTGGGCAAGAAATGTAAAAAACACATTTTGGTTTTGTCGGTAAAAGGGTTAAAAATGGGGGGAGGGGAGGGTATAAAAAAAGAAAAGAAGTTGGTTTGGCACTGAAATTGTTAAAAAAAAAAAACTTACAAAAATCTGTTTGGAAAAAAAATGGTTAATAGAAAGGGTTAAAAATGAAAAAAAATTATGATTTTGCAGTGCAAGGGTTAAAAACAAAAGGGGGAGGGGAATTGTTTTTTATAAATGAAAGGGAAAACATTTGATTTGGCAGTGAAAGGGTTAAAAAAAATGGAGAAATAATTGGTGTGTAATAATGATAAAATAAAAGAAAAGATTTGATGGAGGATTTCTAAGGCTCCATTCACAATGTTATCATAAGAATAGAGATCTTTATTTCAGCCATGGGACTGTAAGGGTTAAATCTCATTCACAATAACATGTTCTTCCAGGAGCCGTATATCCCTATTAGATCCGTATACTGATCCTACAGGCTGAATTCACAAAGCTCACAAATAAGGACGTGGCTCCTTTAAGAAAAATCGTCAGTTATTTTTCAAAAAAAAAAAAAAAAAAAAAGGTCACCTGACTGCACTCTGCGATCTGATTGGTCCCTCTCCCATTGATGTCATCGGCTGAGTCTGATTGAATCTGATTGGTCCCTCTCCCATTGATGTCATCAGCTGAGTCTCTATATAGCCAGACGCAGGGCACTGAGCTCTCAGAAGCTGAGAGATCACTGACCAGTGAACACGTGCTTCTTATCTCTCCTGAGATATTTCTTGCGATTTTATTGGATTTGATTTCGTTCGATTCAATTTCATTGCGATTTCTATTGTCATACATTTAAAGCGAGTTTCTTTATTCCTAATAATGAACCGATTTAAATGTAATCGGCTTTTTTCTCTGAAAAACACCAAAGAGAAAGCCAGCAAAGGAGGGGCAATGGTAGGAGGTATCAGTGACCAGCCTGCAGATACCCCAACCAAAAAGCCCCCCAAAATGAAGAGGATTGTGCGCGGCTGTTTCAGAGCCGTTGTTGGATGTTTCGGTTCCGGCTGTAAAGTCAATGGACATCACCGATATACAGACACGGAAATTGGTAAGTGTTATGGATAGTGATAGATACAAAAAGTACTCTGGATAAGTCACCTACACTCATCGATCAAATTATTGATTATTTGTTTTCATAGAATTATAGAACAGAAGGGATATTAAAGTGATTGATAAGCCACAATCTGATCTTTATATCATCTCCTCTGTCAGATAAAGCTCGGTGGGAATTTCAGGTGCTGGAAGATCCAGACTCCCAGTATAACAAATACATTTCCTTCTTTGTTGGTGTTCAGAAGATTCCGTATCTGATAAATATTCTTTATCCAAATCATCCCCATTATTATATTATCAAATAATCAGCAAAACTGCAGAAAATACAAAACTCCTTCCTTCTCCCTCCGATCTCTATCACAGTCTGATTGTGTATGTGACGTTTCTATGGTAATATTTCCATCCCATAATAATATCATCCATTCCTTCCTGTCTAAAGACTTCCCCCAAATGTCACCTCTGCACCCCACAAAGAGAACATTTCTTTATTTTATTTTTTATTTGGATTTCTTGTCCACTGCAGCAAAAAAAGCTTTTTATTAATGCGGGAGGGGAGGGGGAGGAGTCATACTGATCAGTTATCCCCCCCAAATCACAATGATTGCACATTCATAACTAATATCTCATCAATATCACCCCAATAATAAATATATATATATCACCCCAATAATTTATTGGGGGATCACAATATCCGACTCTTCCAGCCTTGTGAATGAAGTCTTTAGACAGGAAGGAATGGATGATATTATTATGGGATGGAGATATTACCATAGAAACGTCACATACACAATCCTTCCCATAGGAGGTCCAGTGCAGTCATGTCAGTTATTGTCATGGCGACGCAGCCCCAGCCAGCTGCCTCATTTGCATATAAGGAGTAAACAAGTCCATATAAGGCAGTAGGGGAGGAGTCCAGTGATGACATCAGGCAGCAGCGGGCTCCTGATGTGTATATAGATCACTCCAATAATAATTATATATATATCACCCCAATCATTTATATTAATATATATATATATATATATATATATATATATATATATATATATCACTCCAATAATAATAATAATAATAATATCTATATAAATTTATATATATATATATATATATATATATATATATATATATATATATATATATATATATATATATATATATATATATATATATATATAGATAGATAGATAGATAGATCACTCCAATAATATAATCAGCACATTGATTATCAGTGCAGCCCCCATGAGAGGTGCCCAACAACTGCCAGCAGTGCCCCCTCAAAGTCTCTCAGTGCCCACCACAGTGCCAATCAGTGCCCACCATAGTCCCCACCACAGTGCCAATCAGTGCTGCCTATAAATGTCCATCAGTGCTGCATATCAGTGCCAACTCATCAGTGCACATCAGTGAAGGAGAAAACAACATTTTATGACAAAATAAGAAAAAAGTTTTTTTGTTCAAAAATTGGGTCTTTTTTAGACCCCGAGGTGATGAAATACCAGCAAAAGAAAGCTCTATTTGTGGGAAGAAAATGATAAAAATGTAGTTTGGGTACAGTGTTGTATGACTGCGTAATTGTCATTCAAATTGTGACAGCGCTGAAAGCGGAAAATTGTCCTGGGCAGGAAGGGGGGGAAGTGCCGGTATTGAAGTGGTGAATCTTCAACTGCCATAATGCTGCACATGTGATCAGTTATGACAGCAGCCATTGGATGGTTTCACAGTTTGGTTGAGAGCACAACCAATGTGACAGTTAGCATTCCCGACATGCCAGAAATAGAAATGTTTTTTGAAACTGTTAAATCGATGGGATTCCTTCCTCTTTAATACAAGTAGAAAGCGTTTTATTTATAAATAACGCACAGGCACGAGGATGCACTGATGAGTTGGCACTGATATGCAGCACTGATGGACACTTATAGGCAGCACTGATTGGCACTGTGGTGGGGACTGTGATGGGCACTGTGGTGGGCACTAAGAGACTTTGAGGGGGCACTGCTGGTAGTTGTTGGGCACCTCTCATGGGGGCTGCACTGATAATCAATGTGCTGATTATCAGCACAGACCCCCCCTCTGACAGAGAGAGCTGCCGATTGGCTCTCCCTGTCAGCGCGAACCGAGGAATGCCGTTTCCCGGCACTTCCAGGTTCACGCGATGATCACGTGGTAAGAAGCCTCTGTCAGGACTCCGGTGTCAGGACTCTGCAGCCCTGATACATGGGAGTCAGCGCAGAGGGGGGAGGGTAGAAACTGGTAGGATCAGCCAGCTATTTCATACACAGCACAAGCACTGTGCTCTATAACAGGCTTTAAAGGAACAGGATCTTCTTTAATGGTGCAAAAAAACACACAAAAATATATTTTTTTATAAAAACATTGTTATTGGAGTCCAAAGTTTTAAAAGAAACGGGGGGACAATGAATGTTGTCCACATTTCATAAAGACAATTCAGTGCACATGTACAATATACACATAAAGTAGTTACTGTAACCAGAGTGATGCTTGTTGCTTGACATGTTTCACTTTTCAGCTTCTTCAGGAGCTTATAAAGCAATATGTAGCTACAAAAAGACAAATACAATCAAAATAAAAAATAAACAACAATAATTCCAAAAATTTGCATAAAGAATTTTTAGTAATTATGCATGACCGTAAATTAACAATTCTGTTATCAAAGTAAATGTGTATCAAAAAGATATAACAACATAAATATGTTCAATGAATATTAGGGGTGCAACGGATCGTCATTGATCCGTGATCTGTACGGATCAACCTCCGCGGATCGGGACACCCGCGATCCGCAGAGCGCTCTGTGGCCTCGGCCATAGGAAAGGCCGCGGCTTCGGCCTAGCTCCGGAGCGGCGGCCATCTTGGTACACCCGGCGGCCGTTTACCACGTGATCGCTCCGTCAAATCACGTAACAAACCGGCGTTATGTCATGACACCGGTTCCTCTCTCCCCTCTGTGTACTGATCTGTACAGTGTAGGGGAGAGTTCGGATGGCAGCAGTGCCAATACTCTGCAATGCCCTGACAATACTCTGCCATACCCTGCCAATACTCTGCCATACCCTGCCAATACTCTGCCATACCCTGCCAATACTCTTCCATACCCTGCCAATACTCTGCCAATACTCCCGCCAATACCCTGCAATACTCTGCCATACCCTGCTAATATATTACAGTGGGGGAGATTGTGGATATTACAGTGGGGGAGATTTTTTTTTGTTGATCCGAGCCGTGACTCCTGATCCGAGGAACGATCCGAACCGTCAGTTTTTTGATCCGTTGCACCCCTAATGAATATCCATGAGGGTCAGCACTATACAGAGAAGCACACAACATGAACATAAAACTCACCATGTATATAGAATGTAATCAAGCAAATGCACACTAGTAAAGGGTCCAAAACTGATGTAAGAAGAGGTACCCAGGCCCCCTACAGTGTCCCATCTGATAACAAATAGAGATCATGCACCCATCACCAAGACCAACATACACATAAGAAGGGCTTGAAGATCAAATCTACCAAGCGTATCCTCAAAACTCACAGTATCTGTCAGAACAAAGACATAGCGGCCACCAGGCCAGACGGGACTGGTGGCCCCAGCCACAGAGCCGGCCATGGAGCAGGAGGTGGCTGCTATGTCTTTGTTCTGACAGATACGGTGAGTTTTGAGGATACGCATGGTAGGTTTGATCTTCAGGCCCTTCTTATGTGTATGTTGGTCATGCTGATGGGTGTATGATCTCTATTTGTTATCAGATGGGACACTGTAGGTGTCCTGGGGGATGCCATTTATTAAATATGTCCGCATTCATCATCACGGGTGTTTAATAATAAGAAACAGAAGCACTGCAGATTACTCCACCGCACCCGAAAGTCAAGAATCAGACCCCTTTTTCATTTTAGTGGGTCGGCATAACTGCCAGGCAACCAAAATTTTTATATGAAGGCCATTAGTCATCCCTGTAATTTTGAGCATTTCTCTCCATAATTTTATGTTATATATATATATTATATATTGTAGGTGAAGGTGCTAAATCTGATTCTTTTTTATTGCAGATGTACGCGGTATTTACTGCAGACACAGCTCACAAGGCAGGACTACCCCAGTGAGCGAGACAGAATATGAAAGCTACATTGAGACTCCCCCAGCATGTGACGTTCACACGGAGCCTCCACCAGCATGTGACGTTCACACGGAGCCTCCACCAGCATGTGACGTTCACACGGAGACTCCACCAGCATGTGACGTTCACACGGAGCCTCCACCAGCATGTGACGTTCACACGGAGACTCCACCAGCATGTGACGTTCACACGGAGACTCCACCAGCATGTGACGTTCACACGGAGACTCCACCAGCATGTGACGTTCACACGGAGACTCCACCAGCATGTGACGTTCACACGGAGACTCCACCAGCATGTGACGTTCACACGGAGACTCCACCTGCATGTGACGTTCACACGGAGACTCCACCAGCATGTGACGTTCACACGGAGACTCCACCAGCATGTGACGTTCACACGGAGACTGCACCAGCATGTGACGTTCACAAGGATACTCCACCAGCATGTGACGTTCACATTGAGACACCACCTGAATGTCACATTCATGTTGAGACTACAGCACAATGTGAGGTTCATGTTGAGAACCCACCAAAATACCAGGGCAGCCATTTGAATATCTCCTCCCATGAAGATGAGGGCAAGCCTAAAGAAAAGGATAGGCAGATCCTGGTGGTAGGGGACTCTGTTATTAGAGGAACAGAAAGAGCAATCTGTCAGAAAGACCACGATCAACGAACAGTATATTGTTTCCCAGTCGCACGAGTTCGGGACATTGCAGATCGGATGGACGGATTGTTGGATAGGGCTGGGGAGGATCCAGTTGTCATGGTACATATTGGAACCAATGACAACATTAGAAGAAAATGGAGCACCCTACAAAATGATTTCAGGGACTTAGGGGCTATATTGAAGAAAAGGACCTCCAAGGCAGCATTTTCAGAAATACTGCCTGTACCTCGAGCCACACCAAGGAGGCAACAGGAGCTTAGGGAGCTTAGCAAGTGGCTGAAGAATTGGTGCAGGAAGGAGGGGTTTGGCTTCATGGAGACCTGGACTGACTTTTCAATGTGTCACTTGCTCTACAGCAGGGATGGACTGCACTTAAATGAGCAGGGTGCAGCCCTGTTGGGAAAGAAAATAACCAAAAGGGTGGAAAAAATGTTAAATCCACCACCAGCATGTGACGTTCACACGGAGACGCCACCAGCATGTGATGTTCACACGAAGACACCATCAGCATGTGACGTTAACACGGAGACTTCACCAGCATGGGATGTTCACATGGAGATTCCACTAGCATGTGACGTTTACACGGAGACTCCACCAGCATGTGACGTTCACATGGAGACTCCACCAGCATGTGACGTTCACACGGAGACTCCACCAGCATGTGACGTTCACACGGAGACTCCACCAGCATGTGACGTTCACACGGAGACTCCACCAGCATGTGACGTTCACACGGAGACTCCACCAGCATGTGACGTTCACACGGAGACTCCACCAGCATGTGACGTTCACACGGAGACTCCACCAGCATGTGACGTTCACACGGAGACTCCACCAGCATGTGACGTTCACGCGGAGACTCCACCAGCATGTGACGTTCACGCGGAGACTCCACCAGCATGTGACGTTCACGCGGAGACTCCACCAGCATGTGACGTTCACACGGAGACTCCACCAGCATGTGACGTTCACACGGAGACTCCACCAGCATGTGACGTTCACACGGAGACTCCACCAGCATGTGACGTTCACACGGAGACTCCACCAGCATGTGACGTTCACACGGAGACTCCACCAGCATGTGACGTTCATACGGAGACTCCACCAGCATGTGACGTTCACACGGATACTCCACCAGCATGTGACATTCACACGGATACTCCACCAGCATGTGACAAGCACTCCACCAGCATGTGTGAGGGCAAGCCTAAAGAAAAGGATAGGCAGATCCTGGTGGTAGGGGACTCTGTTATTAGAGGAACAGAAAGAGCAATCTGTCAGAAAGACCACGATCAACGAACAGTATATTGTTTCCCAGTCGCACGAGTTCGGGACATTGCAGATCGGATGGACGGATTGTTGGATGGGGCTGGGGAGGATCCAGTTGTCATGGTACATATTGGAACCAATGACAACATTAGAAGAAAATGGAGCACCCTACAAAATGATTTCAGGGACTTAGGGGCTATATTGAAGAAGAGGACCTCCAAGGCAGCATTTTCAGAAATACTGCCTGTACCTCAAGCCACACCAAGGAGGCAACAAGAGCTTAGGGAGCTTAGCAAGTGGCTGAAGAACTGGTGCAGGAAGGAGGGGTTTGGCTTCATGGAGACCTGGACTGACTTTTCAATGTGTCACTTGCTCTACAGCAGGGATGGACTGCACTTGAATGAGCAGGGTGCAGCTCTGTTGGGAAAGAAAATAACCAAAAGGGTGGAAAAAATGTTAAATCAACCACGTGTCATTCACATCGAGACTCCTCCAGCATGCAACGATTCTGTTGAGACTCAGGCAGAATGTAACTTTCCCACTAAGACACCGGCAGATTGTGGCGTTACCACTGAGACTCTGGCAGAATGTGACGTTCATCAGCAGCTTCTGAATCACAGACTCAACTAAAAGTCTAAGGAACCCTCCCAGGGACCAGGTACGGCTTTACCAACACAGGTCCCTACACTGGTGGCGGCTGCCACTCCAGTATCCAGAGGGCCTTCCCATCAGCCCTCTATTTCCCTTTTTGGAGCTTCTGAATCACCAACTATGAATGCAAATGGACAAACAAGATGATTGACTGTTCCTAGAAGAAGACCCAACAAAAAGTCTGAGGAAGCCTCCCTGGGACCAGGTACGGCTGTACCAACACAGGTCCCTACACTGGTGGCGGCTGCCACTCCAGTATCCAGAGGGCCTTCCCATCAGCCCTCTATTTCCCTTTTTGGAGCTTCTGAATCACCAACTATGAATGCAAATGGACAAACAAGATGATTGACTGTTCCTAGAAGAAGACCCAACAAAAAGTCTGAGGAAGCCTCCCTGGGACCAGGTACGGCTGTACCAACACAGGTCCCTACACTGGTGGCGGCTGCCACTCCAGTATCCAGAGGGCCTTCCCATCAGCCCTCTATTTCCCTTTTTGGAGCTTCTGAATCACCAACTATGAATGCAAATGGATAAACAAGATGATTGACTGTTCCTAGAAGAAGACTCAACAAAAAGTCTGAGGAAGCCTCCCTGGGACCAGGTACGGCTGTACCAACACAGGTCCCTACACTGGTGGCGGCTGCCACTCCAGTAACCGGAGGGTCTTCCCATCAGCCCTCTATTTACCTTTCTGCAGCTTCTGCAGAAGCTTTAAGGTTCGACAATACGTCGCCAAAACATAATCACCTGAAGAACAAGGGGGAGTATGGAAGAGGGAGAGAGGGAGGAAAAGGGGGGGGAAAGGTTGGAGAAAGAAGGGGGTGAGGGTTGGGGGGAACCCTCACACCCCTTCCTTACCCCTAACCTCCCCCCCTCCTTTCCTCAGTCTCTCCCTCTTCCATACTCCCCCTCGGGCGTGTGTTGGACCGGCTAAGGGGAGGTTGGAGGCCGGTATTCTTTGGGTGTGTTTTGGAGTGTTATATACATAGATTGCAGTTTAGAATAAGTTTGGATTTCTTCTGGAGGCGCTTTGAGTGGACATAATTGATGAACTCCGTTCAGCAGGGGCAGGCCTTGGAGAACAGAGGCCGCATACAGGCAGCACAGAGGCTTAGAGGTTAGCCTTGCAGCACTGGGGTCCATGGTTCAAATCCTGACCAGGACACTATCTGCATGGAGTTTGCATGTTCTCCCTGTGCTTGCGTGGGTTTCCTCCGGGTACTCCGGTTTCCTCCCACACTACAAAGACATGCTACCTTGCGTTGGTGGTGCAGTGGTGAGCATAGCTGCCTTTCAAGCAGCTGACCCGGGTTCGATTCCCGGCCAACGCCTTCTCCAATACTTGGAGTCCTCAGAGAGAAAAGCACTATACAAGGGTGGAATGAAGAATGAAGCGAATGTGTGGAATGTTTGAGGAAGAAAATGTTCCCCCAGAATCTATAGAAGGTGAACCCAGCAACTGATAGAAGACGCTTAGGCTGCGATCACACCTAGGCCTTCCGGATTGCGGGCGGAATTACTGCGATTCCAGATTGTGATCCAGTTATTTTCAATGGCGCCCCAATCACGGGACAATATTGTCACCTGACAAATCACACAAAAAAAATTGCGGGACGCCTATTTCCCATAGGCCGTCAGGCAACAATTGCGGCAAAATCACGCCTCGATTGGGATGATATTGAAAGTAAAGGGATCGCAAGCATGTGCTGCGTTTTGCACCGATTCGGGAATCCAGAACACCTAGGTGTGACCAAATCCTCGCCGTGTCCATCATACGACAAGAACTTCCTGCACAAACGTCCCCCAACATGAATAATACACCCATACCCCCCCAACATGAATATTACACCCATACTCCCCCATCAGGAATATTACACCGACAAGCCCTAACATGAATATTACACCCATACCCACCCAACATGAATATTACACCGACACCCTCCCAGCAGGAATATTACACCCATACCCCCCCAACATGAATATTACACCCATACCCCCCAACATGAATATTACACCGACACCCCCCATCCTGACACTGACGTCCCCCCAGGAATATTACACCGACACCCCCCATCCTGACACTGACTTCCCCCCAGGAATATTACACCGACACCCCTCATCCTGACACCCCCCAGGAATATTACACCGACACCCCCCATCCTGACCTCCCCCCAGGAATATTACACCGACACCCCCCATCCTGACACTGACATCCCCCCAGCAGGAATAAGAAAATAAGGATGATCCTCAGCTCCATCTAGTGGTCATAATGCAGTACATGTATGACAGGAAGCTACACAGACCAATAGGGTGGTTAGAGGGTTGGAAAGGGGAGGCCACGACGTGTCCATGCCCAGTAAGTGCCAAAATATTTCCTCTGCTCGGGGGTCCACACTTAAGGCAAGGTGATTTCCATTCTAGCAGCAGCTTTGATAGAAAATAAAGTGTGTCGCTGTGGTGAAGCAGGGGCTGTTATGTGATAGTACTTACCCTTGGAGGATCTTCCACAGGCTTTGGCACACAGCTCTCTTTGTTGCTCCACTTCATCTTTCTCTTGATATTCACTTAACAAGGAGCTGAGGTATTCTTCCTGTGACAAGAAGAAGGGAAGACGTAAGAGTCCCTATCCTGGACAAGAAGAGCTCAGCAATCAAGGCTTCATAGCAGGACTCCAGGCAGACCTTAAAGTGGACCTCTCAGCAACTTTACAAGTCTGCATGAAGAAATAGAATATACCGTATTCTTCTATCCCTTCTACAAGTGCAAAAATGTCACTTTTCATCCTGCCGGAAATATACAGAGCTCAGAACTTTCTGCTCTCGTTGTCTCTGGACTGTTTTCAGTCCCAGTTCTCTATGTGGACTACAAAACATCACCTCACTATGTTATAGACAGGGGGGAGTATTCTGTAGTCCAAACACACTTTCTGTCCTAGGGTGACAACGTCTCCATAGATTCAGTACAGTGAGTGTTGTCACCATAGGACAGGAAGTTACTGGCAGGATCAAAGACAAAGGGAAAAGAAAACAAATGCAGCCACCATATCTAAGGACTCGTCAGCTGAAGTATAGTACAAGTACATTTTTGTATTTCGGATTCCCCCATAAATCAGTTGGCCCCATCCGTGTACCCCCACAAATTACTTGCCCCATCAGAGTACATATATAGATCAGTTGCCCCATTACAGTGTCCCCATAGATTAATTGCCCCATCAAACAGCCCCCATAGATTAGTTGCCCCATCAAACTGCCCCCATAGATTAGTTGCCTCATCATCGTGCCCCCATAGATTAGTTTCCTCCATCACAGAGCTCAGTGTACCTGTAGGAGAACTCCCTATAGCCTGGCAGGCAGAAGGTGGGAGCTGGCAGGAGAAATGTGCTGCAGGGCACACAGCAGGCACGTGAAGTCATTGGTTGCTAGGCATGCCGGCATCTCTAGCAACCAATGACTGCTGCTCAATGGACCAGGACTTGTGGGCGGTCCGCCATGTTAGTGAAGGCTCCATGAACCTATCAGCCTGTGCAGGAGGTGGAGCCAGGGACTTTGTGGGAGGAGACTCATCTAATCTCTCGGTGTAGGAGAATTCAGACTGAGGAGTGGGTGGAGCAGAATAGTTAGGGGCGGGGCAAAGGAGTATGACGTAATGTTGTGGGGGAGGTGCTAGGAGAGGGAGCCTGTCACCTGTGCCCTGCCCCCGAGCATAATGCCTGGGTCATGCCCCCCCCCCCTTGTCTTGGCCCCCTGCTTCCAGTCATATGCTCTATTGATCTACTGACCACCCCCCCATAGATCTCCTGCTCTGTATGGACAATCACTCATGCCCAATACTTGGGGAAAAGGAAAAATTGGAACAGGGAACAAAGGAATATAAATGTAAATATGGCGGAACACGGCATGCCGCGGTGACAACTTTCCACCATATCAGTCTCTGGTCACATCTGCGCGTTCCGGTAATGCGCACAGAAATGCACGTTTCCACGCAATCCCGGAACACGCAAAAATATCTGCCTCACGCTTGTAGTGCCATTTATTGTAAATGTGCCCCCAAAACGTGAGACCCCAATACAAGAAATGTGGCAAAATACGCGGGAAAGAAAACAAAGCGGAACGCGTCATGAGATACTTTGTCAGGCTTGTGGGGCATAGGGCAACGCACTGAAATCAATGGGGGGCGCTATGCTTGTTGGGGGTTTGTCATCCAGGTGTATGTCAGAGGAGTGACTGGGACCGGCATTGGTGTCAGCGGACGCACTATTAACCCTCAGCATTGGTGTCAGCGGACGCACTATTAACCCTCAGCATTGGTGTCAGCGGACGCACTATTAACCCTCAGCATTGGTGTCAGCGGACGCACTATTAACCCCCAGCATTGGTGTCAGCGGACGCCCTATTAACCCCGGCATTCGTGTCAGCGGACGCACTATTAACCCCCAACATTGGTGTCAGCTGACGCACTATTAACCCCCAACATTGGTGTCAGCGGACGCACTATTAACCCCCAACATTGGTGTCAGCGGACGCACTATTAACCCCCAACATTGGTGTCAGCGGACGCACTATTAACCCCAGCATTGGTGTCAGCGGACGCACTATTAACCCTCAGCATTGGTGTCAGCGGATGCTCTATTAACCCCCAGAATTGGTGTCAGCGGACGCACTATTAACCCCCAACATTGGTGTCAGCTGACGCACTATTAACCCCCAACATTGGTGTCACCTGACGCACTATTAACCCCCAACATTGGTGTCAGCAGACGCACTATTAACCCCCAGCATTGGTGTCAGCGGACGCACTATTAACCCCCAACATTGGTGTCAGTGGACGCTCTATTAACTCCCGGCATTGGTGTCAGCGGACACACTATTAACCCCCAACATTGATGTCAGTGGACGCACTATTAACCCCCAGCATTGGTGTCAGCGGACGCACTATTAACCCCAGCATTGGTGTCAGCAGACGCACTATTAACCCCCAGCATTGGTGTCAGTGGACGCACTATTAACCCCCAACATTGGTGTCAGTGGACGCACTATTAACTCCCGGCATTGGTGTCAGCGGACGCACTATTATCCCCCAGCATTGGTGTCAGCGGATGCTCTATTAACTCCCGGCATTGATGTCAGCAGACGCACTATTAACCCCCAGCATTGGTGTCAGCGGACGCACTATTAACCCCCAACATTGGTGTCAGTGGACGCACTATTAACTCCCGGCATTGGTGTCAGCGGACGCACTATTATCCCCCAGCATTGGTGTCATTGGACGCACTATTAACTCCCGGCATTGGTGTCAGCGGACACACTATTAACCCCCAGCATTGGTGTCAGCGGACGCACTATTAACCCCCAACATTGGTGTCAGCGGACGCACTATTAACCCCCAGCATTGGTGTCAGCGGACACACTATTAACCCCCAGCATTGGTGTCAGCGGACGCACTATTAACCCCCAACATTGGTGTCAGCGGACGCTCTATTAACCCTCAGCATTGGTGTCAGCGGACGCACTATTAACCCCCAGCATTGGTGTCAGCGGACGCACTATTAACCCCCAGCATTGGTGTCAGCGGACGCACTATTAACCCCCAGCATTGGTGTCAGCGGACGCGCTATTAACCCCCAGCATTGGTGTCAGCGGATGTACTATTAACCCCGGCATTGGTGTCAGCGGACGCACTATTAACCCCCGACATTGGTATCAGCAGACGCATTATTAATCCCCAGCAATGGTGTCAGCGGATGTACTATTAACCCCCAGAATTGGTGTCAGCGGATGTACTATTAACCCTCAGCATTGGTGTCAGCGGACGCACTATTAATCCAGGCATTGCTGTCCGCGGACGCACCATTAAACCCCAGCATTGGTGTCAGCGGACGTACTATTAACCCCGAGATTCAGTGATGTCCCCTGGTATCACCCCCCCCAGGGATTCTGCAATGTCCCCTGGTATCACCCCCCCCCCCCGAGATTCAGTGATGTCCCCTGGTATCATCCCCCCCCCAGGGATTCTGCAATGTCCCCTGGTATCACCCCCCCCCCCAGAGATTCAGTGATGTCCCCTGGTATCCCCCCCATCCATACTTGTCAGGCTCCATGATGAATCAGACAGCCTCAGGTGACGCTGACCAAAAAAGTACACAATGAATTCCATCTGCTTCTGGTGGTCACAAATCTGCAGAATCAGAGAGCTGAACCTCCAGGAGAGGAAGTCCTTCACCTTCTGGGGGGCGGAGACACTGCATGAAAGGGGGGGAAATACAAAACCACATCAGGAAGTAAATCGACATTATTTCCTATATATCATTATTATTCACAATAAATATACATTTTATATGGATGTGAAACCATTTCCAGGTGTGTCAATGTCCCAGAGACACACCCCCAGAGACACACCCCCAGAGACACACCTCAGAGAGACACCTCAGAGAGACACACCCCAAGACACACACCCCCAGAGACACACCCCCGAGACACACCCCCGAGACACACCCCAGAGACACACCCCAGAGACACACCCCCAGGGATACACCCCAGAGACACCCCCCCCAGAGACACACCTCCCAGAGACACACCCCCAAAGACACACCCCCAGAGACACAACCCAGAGACACAACCCAGAGACACAACCCAGAGACACAACTCAGAGACACAACTCAGAGACACAACTCAGAGACACACTCCAGAGACACACCCCCAGGGATACACCCCCAGGGATACACCCCAGAGACAAACCCCCCCCCCCAGAGACACACCTCCCAGAGACACACCCCCAGAGACACAACTCAGAGACACACACCCAGGGATACACCCCAGTGACACACCCCCAAAGATACACTCCAGAGACACAACCCAGAGACACACCCCCAAAAATACACTCCAGAGACACCCCCCCAAAGATACACTCCAGAGACACACCCCCTGGGATACACCCCAGAGACACACCCCCAGGGATACACCCCAGAGACACACCCCCAGGGATACACCCCAGAGACACACCCCCTCCTTACACTGGTGGTCATGGCGGTACCTCCATACACTGGTGGTCATGGCGGTACCTCCATACACTGGTGGTCATGGCAGTACCTCTTTACACTGATGGTCATGGCAGTACCTCCTTACACTGGTGGTCATGGCAGTACCTCCATACACTGGTGGTCATGGCGGTACCTCCATACACTGGTGGTCATGGCAGTACCTCTTTACACTGATGGTCATGGCAGTACCTCTTTACACTGGTGGTCATGGCGGTACCTCCATACACTGGTGGTCATGGCGGTACCTCCATACACTGGTGGTCATGGCGGTACCTCCATACACTGGTGGTCATGGCGGTACCTCCATACACTGGTGGTCATGGCGGTACCTCCGTACACTGGTGGTCATGGCAGTACCTCCTTACACTGGTGGTCATGGCAGTACCTCTTTACACTGGTGGTCATGGCGGTACCTCCATACACTGGTGGTCATGGCGGTACCTCCATACACTGGTGGTCATGGCGGTACCTCCATACACTGGTGGTCATGGCGGTACCTCCATACACTGGTGGTCATGGCGGTACCTCCATACACTGGTGGTCATGGCGGTACCTCCATACACTGGTGGTCATGGCGGTACCTCCATACACTGGTGGTCATGGCTGTACCTCCATACACTGGTGGTTATGGCGGTACCTCCGTACACTGGTGGTCATGGCGGTACCTCCGTACACTGGTGGTCATGGCGGTACCTCCGTACACTGGTGGTCATGGTGGTACCTCTGTACACTGGTGGTCATGGTAGTACCTCCGTACACTGGTGGCCATAGTAGTACCTCTTTACACTGGTGGTCATGGCAGTACCTCTGTACACTGGTGGTCATGGTAGTATCTACGTACACTGGTGGTGATGGCAGTACCTCCTTACACTGGTGGTCATGGTAGTACCTCCTCACACTGGTGGTCATGGTAGTACCTACGTACACTGGTGGTCATGGCAGTACCTCCGTACACTGGTGGTCATGGTAGTACCTCCATACACTGGTGGTCATGGTAGTACCTCCGTACACTGGTGGTGATGGCAGTACCTCCTTACACTGGTGGTCATGGTAGTACCTCCGTACACTGGTGGTGATGGCAGTACCTCCGTACACTGGTGGTCATGGTAGTACCTCCGTACACTGGTGGTGATGGCAGTACCTCCGTACACTGGTGGTCATGGTAGTACCTCCGTACACTGGTGGTCATGGTAGTACCTCCGTACACTGGTGGTCATGGTAGTACCTCCTTACACTGGTGGTCATGGCAGTACCTCCGTACACTGGTGGTCATGGCAGTACCTCCTTACACTGGTGGTCATGGTAGTACCTCTGTACACTGGTGGTGATGGCAGTACCTCCTTACACTGGTGGTCATGGTAGTACCTCCGTACACTGGTGGTCATGGTAGTACCTCCGTACACTGGTGGTCATGGTAGTACCTCCGTACACTGGTGGTCATGGCAGTACCTCCGTACACTGGTGGTGGGTGAATTCTTTATTCTGATTCCATAGAACAGTATGAGTCCCACAGGAACTCTGGAACATCATATACCTTTTCTGAACACAGTGGACTTTTGATTCTTGGTGGCACAGAACGCCCTTCCAGAGATGAGATATTCTGGAGATTTCCGCTGCACTCCTGACAAGCCGCCATCTTCCTTTTAGGGAAGAGAGGTTTCCGGCTCACCACTCTCCCGTTTTTGCACAGAGTCTTTCTAATGGTTGAGTCCTGAACATTCACCTGAGCCGAGGCCAGAGAGGCCTGCAGTTCCCGGGACCAGGCAGAAGGCTTCTTCTTGACTTCACTGATGATGATCCTTCTGGCCTGGGGGGAGATTTTCGCAGGACGACCCCTCCTAGGTAGATTCACCACCGTTCCAAACTTCTTCCACTTGGTGAGAATGGCTCTGACCGTAGTCCGATTGAGGTCCAGGGCCTTGGAGATGGTGGTGTAACCCTGTCCAGACTGATAGACTTCAGCCACCTTTCTCTGAAGGTCTGCCGAAATCTCACTGGAGCGCGACTCCCCGCACTCCGACAACTCCGCATGTCCTGGCAAAGGTTCAAACAGATAAAGATTAGAGGCTCAGTCATAGACTATAGTGGGGACATTAGAGTGTCAGCTCCTGGGCTCAGTCATAGACTATAGTGGGGACATTAGAGTGTCAGCTCCTGGGCTCAGTCATAGACTATAGTGGGGACATTAGAGTGTCAGCTCCTGGGCTCAGTCATAGACTATAGTGGGGACATTAGAGTGTCAGCTCCTGGGCTCAGTCATAGACTATAGTGGGGACATTAGAGTGTCAGCTCCTGGGCCCAGTCATAGACTATAGTGGAGACATTAGAGTGTCAGCTCCTGGACTCAGTCATAGACTATAGTGGGGACATTAGAGTGTCAGCTCCTGGGCTCAGTCATAGACTGTAATGGGGACATTAGAGTGTCAGCTCCTGGGCTCAGTCATAGACTATAGTGGGGACATTAGAGTGTCAGCTCCTGGGCTCAGTCATAGACTATAGTGGGGACATTAGAGTGTCAGCTCCTGGGCTCAGTCATAGACTGCACTGGGGACATTGGAGTGTCAGCTCCTGGGCTCAGTCATAGACTATAGTGGGGACATTAGAGTGTCAGCTCCTGGGCTCAGTCATAGACTGCACTGGGGAGATTAGAGTGTCAGCTCCTGGGCTCAGTCATAGACTATAGTGGGGACATTAGAGTGTCAGCTCCTGGGCTCAGTCATAGACTGCACTGGGGACATTAGAGTGTCAGCTCCTGGGCTCAGTCATAGACTATAGTGGGGACATTGGAGTGTCAGCTCCTGGGCTCAGTCATAGACTATAGTGGGGACATTGGAGTGTCAGCTCCTGGGCTCAGTCATAGACTATAGTGGGGACATTAGAGTGTCAGCTCCTGGGCTCAGTCATAGACTATAGTGGGGACATTAGAGTGTCAGCTCCTGGGCTCAGTCATAGACTGCACTGGGGACATTAGAGTGTCAGCTCCTGGGCTCAGTCATAGACTATAGTGGGGACATTAGAGTGTCAGCTCCTGGGCTCAGTCATAGACTGCACTGGGGACATTAGAGTGTCAGCTCCTGGGCTCAGCCATAGACTATAGTGGGGACATTAGAGTGTCAGCTCTTGGGCTCAGTCATAGACTATAATGGGGACATTAGAGTGTCAGCTCCTGGGCTCAGTCATAGACTATAGTGGGGACATCAGAGTGTCAGCTCCTGGGCTCAGTCATAGACTGCACTGGGGACATTAGAGTGTCAGCTCCTGGGCTCAGTCATAGACTATAGTGGGGACATTAGAGTGTCAGCTCCTGGGCTCAGCCATAAACTATAGTAGGGACATTGGAGTGTCAGCTCCTGGGCTCAGTCATAGACTATAGTGGGGACATTGGAGTGTCTGCTCCTGGGCCCAGTCATAGACTGTACTGGGGACATTAGAGTGTCAGCTCCTGGGCTCAGTCATAGACTATACTGGGGACATTAGAGTGTCAGCTCCTGGGCTCAGTCATAGACTATACTGGGGACATTGGAGTGTCAGCTCCTGGGCTCAGTCATAGACTATAGTGAGGACATTGGAGTGTCAGCTCCTGGGCTCAGTCATAGACTATACTGGGGACATTGGAGTGTCAGCTCCTGGGCCCAGTCATAGACTGCACTGGGGACATTAGAGTGTCAGCTCCTGGGCTCAGTCATAGACTATACTGGGGACATTGGAGTGTCAGCTCCTGGGCTCAGTCATAGACTATACTGGGGACATTAGAGTGTCAGCTCCTGGGCTCAGTCATAGACTATAGTGGGGACATTAGAGTGTCAGCTCCTGGGCTCAGTCATAGACTATAGTGGGGACATTAGAGTGTCAGCTCCTGGGCTCAGTCATAGACTGTACTGGGGACATTAGAGTGTCAGCTCCTGGGCTCAGTCATAGACTATAGTGGGGACATTAGAGTGTCAGCTCCTGGGCTCAGTCATAGACTATAGTGGGGACATTGGAGTGTCAGCTCCTGGGATCAGTCATAGACTATAGTGGGGACAATAGAGTGTCAGCTCCTGGGCTCAGTCATAGACTGCACTGGGGACAGAGTGTCAGCTCCTGGGCTCAGTCATAGACTATAGTGGGGACAATAGAGTGTCAGCTCCTGGGATCAGTCATAGACTATAGTGGGGACAATAGAGTGTCAGCTCCTGGGCTCAGTCATAGACTGCACTGGGGACATTAGAGTGTCAGCTCCTGGGCTCAGTCATAGACTATAGTGGGGACATTAGAGTGTCAGCTCCTGGGCTCAGTCATAGACTATAGTGGGGACATTGGAGTGTCAGCTCCTGGGCCCAGTCATAGACTGTACTGGGGACATTAGAGTGTCAGCTCCTGGGCTCAGTCATAGACTATACTGGGGACATTAGAGTGTCAGCTCCTGGGCTCAGTCATAGACTATACTGGGGACATTGGAGTGTCAGCTCCTGGGCTCAGTCATAGACTATAGTGGGGACATTGGAGTGTCAGCTCCTGGGCTCAGTCATAGACTATACTGGGGACATTAGAGTGTCAGCTCCTGCGCTCAGTCATAGACTATAGTGGGGACATTAGAGTGTCAGCTCCTGGGCTCAGTCATAGACTATAGTGTGGACATTAGAGTGTCAGCTCCTGGGCTCAGTCATAGACTATAGTGGGGACATTAGAGTGTCAGCTCCTGGGCTCAGTCATAGACTATAGTGGGGACATTAGAGTGTCAGCTCCTGAGCTCAGTCATAGACTATAGTGGGGACATTGGAGTGTCAGCTCCTGGGCTCAGTCATAGACTATAGTGGGGACATTAGAGTGTCAGCTCCTGGGCTCAGTCATAGACTATAGAGGGGACATTAAAGTGTCAGCTCCTGGGCTCAGTCATAGACTATAGTGGGGACATTGGAGTGTCAGCTCCTGGGCCCAGTCATAGACTATAGTGGGGACATTAGAGTGTCAGCTCCTGGGCTCAGTCATAGACTATAGTGGGGACATTAGAGTGTCAGCTCCTGGGCTCAGTCATAGACTATAGTGGGGACATTGGAGTGTCAGCTCCTGGGCTCAGTCATAGACTATAGTGGGGACATCAGAGTGTCAGCTCCTGGGCTCAGTCATAGACTATAGTGGGGACATTGGAATGTTCTTACCTCCCTTGCGCCCGCTTTCCTTTTCTTTTCTCATTAGGTTTGTATTGTTCTCGCAGTGCCATGATGGAGAGCACAGAACTCAGGAGATTGCGGAAGAAACGGAGACAGATTGAGACATTAGAACACCTTCCCCGGGAGCTGAGGCCCTGTGAGACCACCAAGGTACAGTATAAGGGGGTCTGGAGGGGATCCCTTCACACACATTGCTCAGGATTGGCTTCCTATGTCTGGAGAAATGATGTTCAGCTGAGACCAAAGTACACGGGGAGATAAACTGCATGAAAAAGAGACACAGGAGATCAGCAGCATTTATAGCAAAAACAGATGAAAAAAATAAATAAAACAGGACAATATAGAAAATAAAAATGGTATTTTTTTTTTAATGATATTTAGTGTTCGGGTTTATATCTACGTTATAATCGTAGCTCTATACATTCCGCTCTCAGATATGCCACAGATTGATTTAATGATTGTACAGATTAGTTATGAGGCAGAGGAGCCCATAGTAACCAATCAGCTGTGATCCCTGCAGCCTGTCAGTGCAATGTATGGGCCCAGCACTCACAGCTGTCAGTCCCAGCCACAGGAATCACATTCCTGCCATAGGGATTTGCAGAGTCATTAAACACTGAGAATCCCAGCGGAGTGATGTGTGTTCCAGGGGCAAGATACAGGTGAGAGACCAATGTACAGTATCTGACAAAAGTAAGTACACCCCTCAGTGACATTTGTGTAAATCTTTTCTTCTATCTTTTCATATGACAACACTGAAGAAACGACACTTTGCTACAATGTAAAGTAGTGAGTGTACAGCTTGTATAACAGTGTAAATTTGCTGTCCCCTCAAAATAACTCAACACACAGCCATTAATGTCTAAACAGCTGGCAACAAAAGTCAGTACACCCAAAAGTGAAAATGTCCAAATTGGGCCCAATTAGCCATTTTCCCTCCCCGGTGTCATGTGACTCGTTAGTGTTACAAGGTCTCAGGTGTGAATGGGGAGCAGGTGTGTTAAATTTGGTGTTATCGCTCTCACTCTCTCATACTGGTCACTGGAAGTTCAACATGGCACCTTATGGCAAAGAACTCTCTGAGGAAAAAAAGAATTGTTGCTCTACATAAAGATGGTCTAGGCTATAAGAAGATTGCCAAGACCCTGAAACTGAGCTGCAGCACGGTGGCCAAGACCATACAGCGGTATAACAGGACAGGTTCCACTCAGAACAGGCCTTGCCATGGTCCACCAAAGAAGTTGAGGTCACGTGCTCAGCGTCATATCCAGAGGCTGTCTTTGGGAAATAGACGTATGAGTGCTGCCAGCATTGCTGCAGAGGTTGTAGGGGTGGGGGGTCAGCCTGTCAGTGCTCAGACCATACGCCGCACACTGCATCAAATTGGTCTGCATGGCTGTCATCCCAGAAGGAAGCCTCTTCTAAAGATGATGCACAAGAAAGCCTGCAAACAGTTTGCTGAAGACAAGCAGACTAAGGACATGGATTACTGGAACCATGTCCTGTGGTCTGATGAGACCAAGATAAACGTATTTGGTTCAGATGGTGACAAGCGTGTGTGGGGGCAACCAGGTGAGGAGGACAAAGACAAGTGTGTCTTGTCTACAGTCAAGCATGGTGGTGGGAGTGTCATGGTCTGGGGCTGCATGAGTGCTGCCGGCACTGGGGGGCTACAGATCATTGAGGGAACCATGAATGCCAACATGTACTGTGACATACTGAAGCAGAGCATGATCCCCTCCCTTCAGAGACTGGGCCGCAGGGCAGTATTCCAACATGATAATGACCCCAAACACACCTCCAAGACCACCACTGCCTTGGTAAAGAAGCTGAGGGTAAAGGTGATGGACTGGCCAAGCATGTCTCCAGACCTAAACCCTATTGATCATCTGTGGGACATCCCCAAACGGAAGGTGGAGGAGCGCAAGGTCTCTAACATCCACCAGCTCTGTGATGTCATCATGGGGGAGGGGAAGAGGACTCCAGTGACAACCTGTGAAGCTCTGGTGACCTCCATGTCCAAGAGGGTTAAGGCAGTGCTGGAAAATAATGGCGGCCACACAAAATATTGACACTTTGGGCCCAATTTGGAGATTTTCACTTAGGGGTGTACTGACTTTTGTTGCCAGCGGTTTAGACATTAATGGCTGTGTGTTGAGTTATTTTGAGGGGACAGCAAATTTACACTGTTATACAAGCTGTACACTCACTACTTTACATTGTAGCAAAATGTCATTTCTTCAGTGTTGTCACATGAAAATATAGAAGAAAAGATTTACACAAATGTCACTGAGGGGTGTACTTACTTTTGTAAGATAATGTGTTCCTTTTTATTCTGTAAACCCTGACAACAAACTTCTATTATTTGTTCCAATTTTTTCTAAATATATACCATTGAACGTGTTTTGTTATATTTGTTTGCTAAGTGCATAGAAAGTCTATTGATCCTGCCAGAAATCTGGTCAGCTGATAACTTCCTGTGCTCTTTGCTTCTGTTGACTGTCGTCAGCTCCACGACTCCCTCTGTGGACTACAGAACCCATTTTCTTTATCTTATGAGGATAAGAAGTCGGGGAGTTGTTCTGTACTCCCAACACACTTCCTGCCCTAGGGTGACAACGCTGCTGCTCCATAGATCCAGTAAAATGAGCGTTGTCACCCTGGGACAGGAAGTGTGTTACTGGCAGGATCAGCAGGTAAAAATAAAGGGCAAAAAAATAAAACAAATGCAGCCACCACACCTAAGAAATAGTAAGCTGCAATGTGTCACATTTGTGTTCTTGGGGTTAGATACACTTTATAAAGAAGGTAACAATGTGCTTCTTCTTCTTTAGGTGTTTCATGTTACAAAGGGATTCTTTGTTCTTCTTCCTTTTCGATGGGGAGTCACAATTTGCGGCAACTTCTGTTCATCTTTTAAAGCAATATCAGTGTCCTCATTACACAACCAAAAATACGTGAAGAGCGCCAGGCAATGCGCTGCTTCCTCATGTGCTGGGCCAACAGAAACGGGGCCGGATCGAGTCCGACCAGTTCAGGAGGTTTGTAGAAACTGCTGCGTATTGAGTCACTTCCATGGGAAAAGGTGAAAGTCTGCCGTCATCGGATCAAATTGAAGGATCGAGTAAGATAAAAAATTAAACTGCTTTTTCTGCAGTACTCGCCTATACTTCAGAGCTGTCCCCAGTAGTTCTTCTTTCCCGCCACTAGATGTCCTCAGTCTTCTACGTTGAAGTATTCAGCCCCCTTCCTCTGAGCCCAGGTCGAAATGGATGGACAACGCTTGCGTTATGATGTAAGTAAGTGTAGAAGTTAGGACTGTTCACCTCAGAGACGCTGGAAGTGGGGATGGACCTATCATATCAATAGAATGAGCAAAAGAAAAAAAGAAGAAAATAAAACTAACAAACGATCTACTAATGGCCAAAACCAATCGACACCATTCTGTACTCCTACTCCTGGACCTCTCTGCTGCCTTTGATACAGTTGACCACCCCCTCCTCCTCAAAAAACTCCACGACTTTGGTCTCCGTGACTGTACTCTTCGCTGGTTCTCCTACTTATCCAACCGCACCTTTAGCGTTTCCTACAACTCTACTTCCTCTTCTCCTCTTCCTTTCTCAGTTGGGGTCCCCCAAGGTTCTGTTCTTGGACCTCTCCTTTTCTCAATCTACACCACCTCCTTGGGTCAGTTGATAGCCTCCCACGGCTTCCAATACCACCTCTACGCTGACGACACCCAAATCTATTTCTCTACCCCTCAGCTCACTCCCTCAGTCTCCTCACATATCACTAATTTACTATCAGATATATCAGTCTGGATGTCACACCACTTCCACAAACTCAATCTATCCAAAACCCAACTTATAATTTTTCCTCCCTCATATGCCTCTTCCCCTGATCTCTCGTTTTAAATCGATGGCACAACTATAAGCCCATCCCCCACATGCCAAGGTTGTAGGTGTCGTCCTGGACTCTGGACTTTCCTTCGAGCACCACGTCCAATCACTGTCCAAATCCTGCCGCCTCAACCTCCGCAACATCTCCAAAATACGCCCTTTTCTAACCGATGACCTCACAAAGCTCTTAATTCACTCGCTGGTCATCTCTCGCCTCGACTACTGCAACTCCCTTCTCATTGGCTTACCTCTACATAGTCTATCACCTCTTCAATCCATCATGAATGCCGCTGCCAGACTCCTCCACCTTAACAATCGCTCTGTCTCTGCCACCCCTCTCTGTCAATCCCTCCACTGGCTTCCGGTCAGCCAAAGAATTAAATTCAAAATTCTAACAACTACGTACAAAGCCATCCACAATTTCGCCCCCAGCTACATCACTAGCCTAGTCTCTAAATACCAACCTACTCGCTCTCTTCGTTCCTCTCAAGACGTTCTGCTCTCTAGCTCCCTCGTCACCTCCTCCCATGCTCGCCTCCAGGACTTTTCCAAAGCCTCTCCAATCCTATGGAATGCCCTACCCCAATCTGTCCGCTTATCTCCTACTCTAGTAGCTTTTAGACAATCCCTGAAAACCCTTCTCTTCAGAGAAGCCTACCCTACCCACACCTAACAACTGTTTTTTAATTTTCTCCATCAGCTCATCCCCCACAGTTATTACCTTTTGTTTCCACTTGACCATCTCTTCTAGATTGTAAGCTCTAACGAGCCGGGCCCTCTGATCCCTCCTGTATTCATTTGTATTGTAAGTGTACTGTCTGCCTTCGTGTTGAAAAAGCGCTGTTGGTGCTATATAAATTCTGTTTATTAATAATAATAATAATAATAATAATAAATAATTAAACATTAAATATATATAAATTAGTTTATATATATATATATATATATATATATATATATATATATATATATATATATATATATATATATTTATTTATTTATTTATTTATTTATTTTTTAATTAATTACTTTTTATGGGGGGTGGGGCTTAGAGATGTGGAGGAGGTTAACAAGGAACTTTTTCATTAAAGAATTCCAAGAAATTCCATTTATATATATATATATATATAAAATGGGGGTATGGCTGGGAATCCTCAACGGATACGGCACCTCATCCCATTAAGTAAAAAATGGTAGAGAGAGGTGGAGAGGGACTATAGCGGTGCCAATAAAAGGAAACAACAAAGAGTACTAAAAGAGACAATTACATTTTATTCTGTTTACATATATAGAAAAAAGAGAAGCACATAGGATTTACATACATGCACAAATATAACTGATACAATACATGTAGTGTATAGTAGAGCAGGTCAGGCCTAGGTGTTGTAGGCCAGTAATACAGGTTATCAATTCCTACATGTTTCGCCAAAACATTGGCTTCCTCAGGGAAATGATATGTGCCTGTGCCAAATTTAGAAGGTTCTAAGTAGAAAAAAATATAAGATAACAATACAATTTTGTTTGCATGAAATACAATAAAACAAACCTTTTACTCTTGGAAGCATGACCCGGTAACAGACCAACCCATGTGAGAGGGAAACCCAAACCAGCCACCCACGTACATACCTGACCACTCACAAAGGAGCTGAGCAGGGAGAGGCAACCCAGAAAGGGCCACCGAGGCTGCACCGCATCTGTGGCTGTAGGGGGTAGACAGGGACCTAGCAATCAGAGGAAACATATCAATAATTGGTATAGACCACATGGCAACGCATGGGATAGACGTTATCCCAAAACAGGGAAAATAGGGCTAACATAGCCTCAATAGACTTACGATTCTGTGATAAAATCAATGTAAACGCAGGGGCGCCTGTAGCAGTATATTTACATAATAACTTGAGGTAAATCGGTTTGAATAAGAATTATTGCAGTGTGTATGGCTCTATGGAAAGGAAACCAAAAAATAACTAAACTTGAGGCATAAATAAATAAGTGCCTATACGAGTGCAAAAGGATATCTGAGGTGATGAAAGGAAGAAAAAAGGAAAGCTTACCTAGATTGATTAGTGAAGACAACAAAGCTGCCAGTATGCCCCAAAGGGGATATTTTGAATTGCAAAAAACTTGAATAATGTGAAAGCAGTTGACAACAATGTTCATAGAGTCTGTGTTAAAAAGAGAAAAAGCACACAAAGTGTATGAAGCAAAAATGAACAGCCACAATGAAAAAACTAAGCTGACCATTAAAAAGGCAACGATAAACATACCCAAATAGTATGCAGTGACAGTATAGGCGCCCCTGAAGTCCAACAGAGTGGTGAGTGGACTGGCTGGCTCTAATATACCCCCCACACCTGATCGGCACACCTGAGGCTCCCGCACATGCGCACCGCAGTTTGCACATAGAGCCTACAATGCCCATAGTGCAATGCGGGATGGTTCCGAGTCTCATGACGTGATACTCGGAGAGTTCAATGGGTAGCCTGTCAGTCAGAGCATAGCTGGTATGATAGCTAGCCACCAGAACGGATGGTGCAACAAGTGATGTGGATGGAAAATCACTGCAGGGACGGGAGCAAGGGTGGGCAAGCACTATGAAATGAGTACTGCCCTTGGGTGTCCATACAGCCAACAGCAGCGCAGGATAGGTGACCCAGACAGGGCAACCAAACCACCACCAGGCATGCAAGGGGCAGGGGATGAAACGAGGGGGCAAACGGGGAGTACCCCCACACAGGGGAAGGGACATCGCTTTAAAAGGCCAACCCCAGAGACTCACCCCAAAAACAACATACCTCAACACCTAGGGAAAGTTGGGAGTGGGTCCCGAATATGCCCCCCCCGCTGGTAACCAAATCATGCGTCCATAAACAAAATACAACATGAACGTCAAAAGACAATAAATACAAAATAAAATTAAGAAAAAACAAAAATAAATAAACATGATGTATAAAAAATTATAGAAAGAAAAATATTATAGAAAATATACCGGGAGTAAAGGAAAATGGGACATGGTAAGAATAAGGATGAATAAATATGAAAATATAATAACAACCCAAATGTAATATATCAGTCCATGGCATAGAAAAAGGAAGGGAGGAAGGGGGAGAAAGAAGAGGGGGGGGGAATTAGAAAAGGAAATGGGGGAGGAAAGGGGGAGGAGGAGGAGGAGGGGAAGGAAAGAAGTGAAAAGAAGGAAGGGGACATGGGAGGGAAAAGGGAGGGTGGCGGAGCAGAAGGTGAGGAAAGGAAAGAGAAGAAATAGAAGCGGGGGGAGGGAGGGGAAGGGGAACTAAAGACCAAAAAGGCAAACTATACATAATAAGACAGTGAATCTAGCGTAGCATTAACGAAAATAAATTATAAAGGACGTAGGGAGTATCCATGAACTTATAGAAAGAGCTTAAAGCTTATATGTTCATTTAACCCTGGAAAGGTAGTGGCATCCAAATTATGGATCCACTTAGTCTCCAGTTGCAGTAATTTATTGTCAATACTGCCACCTCTCACATGTAGGGGTACATGTTCGGGGGCGGCGAAGCTGACAGCATGGGGATCATAATTATGTTGTTCCCCAACATGCCTGTTGATAGCTGTGGTAGATACTCGTTTGTACATAGGTTTGATATGATCTCTAATGCGGACTTGGAAAGGTCGTTTGGTCTTGCCGACGTTATACGAGCCACATCGGCAAGTAGCCAAATATACGACTCCCACCGTCTTACAGGTCACCCGATGTTTGATGGTATAGATAAGTCCATTGGGAAGAATGACTTCCCGGGAGTTAGAAATAAAGGGACATCCGTCACAATTGCCGCATTGAAAAGTACCAGTGTTGATATGAGGCTGCGGTTGAACAGGAGAGTGATGGCTCATAGACGGTCCCTGAGTGAAGGAGATCGTCGATATGTTATGTCAGGATATGACTTAACATATTTGCTTATAACCGAGTCAGCGGTGAATAAGGGCCAAAATTTATTCAAAACGTCTCTAACGTGAGCGCGCTGTCTAGAGAGCTGGGTAATTAGACGAACAGGTTATGATGTATCCAATAATTTATTGGAAAAGATGAGATTTTTTCTATCTAGTTTTTGAACATTGTTGTAGGCTTTTTTTTAGAAGGGAGTGGCTGTATCCTCTATTTTTCAACCTCATATATAAATCACGTGATGCTTTAACAAAATCGCCTTCATTGGTACAATTCCTTTTGATTGTTAAATATTGGCTAAAAGGGATACTATTCAAGAGGGGCTTGGGGATGGGCACTGCTGGCATGGAGGATGGTATTGCCAGATGATGGCTTGCGATGTAAGGTGGAATGAATAATTCCATCATGGTCTTTACTTATGTGAAGATCCAAAAAATTGATCTGTCTGGGTCACCTATCCTGCGCTGCTGTTGGCTGTATGGACACCCAAGGGCAGCACTCATTTCATAGTGCTTGCCCACCCTTGCTCCCGTCCCTGCAGTGATTTTCCATCCACATCACTTGTTGCACCATCCGTTCTGGCTAGCTATCATACCAGCTATGCTCTGACTGACAGTATCACATCATGAGACTCGGAACCATCCCGCATTGCACTATGGGCATTGTAGGCTCTATGTGCAAACTGCGGTACGCATGTGCGGGAGCCTCAGGTGTGCCGATCAGGTGTGGGGGGTATATTTGAGCCAGCCAGTCCACTCACCACTCTGTTGGACTTCAGGGGCGCCTATACTGTCACTGCATACTATTTGGGTATGTTTATCGTTGCCTTTTTAATGGTCAGCTTAGTTTTTTCATTGTGGCTGTTCATTTTTGCTTCATACACTTTGTGTGCTTTTTCTCTTTTTAACACAGACTCCATTAACATTGTTGTCAACTGCTTTCACATTATTCAAGTTTATTGCAATTCAAAATATCCCCTTTGGGGCATACTGGCAGCTTTGCTGTTTTCACTAATCAATCTAGGTAAGCTTTCCTTTTTTTCTTCCTATCATCACCTCAGATATCCTTTTACACTCGTATAGGCACTTATTTATTTATGCCTCAAGTTTAGTTATTTTTTGGTTTCCTTTCCATAGAGCCATACACACTGCAATAATTCTTATTCGAACTGATCTACCTCAAGTTATTATGTAAATATACTGCTACAGGCGCCCCTGCGTTTACATTGATTTTATCACAGAATCGTAAGTCTATTGAGGCTATGTTAGCCCTATTTTCCCTGTTTTGGGATAACGTCTATCCCATGCGTTGCCATGTGGTCTATACCAATTATTGATATGTTTCCTCTGATTGCTAGGTCCCTGTCTACCCCCTACAGCCATAGATGCGGTGCAGCCTCGGTGGCCCTTTCTAGGGTTGCCTCTCCCTGCTCAGCTCCCTTGTGAGTGGTCAGGTATGTACGTGGCCCCTGCACACCGGGATTATTCGAAGTTCAGTGTTCCAATGGGATGTAAGTTTGTGGATTTGACCATCTCTTCGCTCTATATATATCTTTTTACATATAATACTTTCCATATCATGGGCCCCATTTTTTGATTTAGAACATCTCCATTATTTACAGATATTTAATATCCGCTCCTGATGATTCGGCTTACCGAAGAAACGCGTCGAGCTTTTGAGGATGTAACCCCTCACATTTCCACCATGATTGTGATGAATTTTACTGTACATTACAAGTTATACTCATGAAACATGTATTATTGTCCCCTTGTTATGGCAATCATGTTTCACACTCTGTTTATATGTATGCAATTTACTTCCCAAGATGTCTGCATATGCACTGAGCAATTTTTTGTTATGTATAACGTTACGCAACTTGATACTCATGTACATTAAAAATATCTCAAATTTGTGTTCGAACCTGCCTCATTTAAAGTCCCATACTCTTTTATTATTTTTTGAATTTATAATTAGGGTTGGAGGCGCACTACCCCCCTTTCCTTGTGCGCTTCATTTAAAGTCCCAGTATATGGAGATATACATCCCCCCCCCCTCTTTTGTAGGTATGTACGTGGGTGGCTGGTTTGGGTTTCCCTCCCACACGGGTTGGTCTGTTACCGGGTCATGCTTCCAAGAGTAAAAGGTTTGTTTTATTGTATTTCATGCAAACAAAATTGTATTGTTATCTTAAATTTTTTTCTTTTTTTACTTAGAACCTTTTAAATTTGGCACAGGCACATATCATTTCCCTGAGGAAGCCAATGTTTTGGCGAAACATGTAGGAATTGATAACCTGTATTACTGGCCTACAACACCTAGGCCTGACCTGCTCTACTATACACTACATGTATTGCATATTTGTGCATGTATGTAAATCTTATGTGCTTCTCTTTTTTCTATATATGTAAACATAATGAAATGTAATTGTCTCTTTTAGTACTCTTTGTCGCTTTCCTCTTATTGGCACCGCTATAGTCCCTCTCCACCTCTCTCTACCATATATATATATATATATATATATATATATATATATATATATATATATATATATATATATATATATATATATATATATATATATATATTCGGAAAAAAAATGTGCGTGTGTGTATGTATATATATATATATATGATCTTCAAAAAGTTTCTGCACTTTTATATATATATATATATATATATATATATATATATATATATATATATATATATATATATATATATATATATATATATTTATATATATATATTGGTTAATAATAAATATATATATATTTTTTTATTTTTTTAATTAAAGAATTCCAAGTAATTCCGTATATAGAGAAATATATATATATATATATATATATATATATATATATATATATGTATATACAGTGGCTCGCGAAAGTATTCGGCCCCCTTGAACTTTTCAACCTTTTGCCACATTTCAGGCTTCAAACATAAAGATATAACATTTTTATTTTTTGTGAAGAATCATAAACAGGTGGGACACAATTGTGAAGTGGAACGAAATCTATTGGATATTTTAAACTTTTTTAGCAATTAAAAAACTGAAAAGTGGTGTGTGCAAAATTATTCAGCCCCTTTACTTTCAGTGCAGCAAACTCACTCCAGAAGTTCAGCGAGGATCTCTGAATGATCCAATGTTGTCCTAAATGACTGATGGTGATAAATAGAATCCACCTGTGTGTAATCAAGTCTCTGTATAAATGCACCTGCTCTGTGATAGTCTCAGGGTTCTGTTGAAAGCGCAGAGAGCATCATGAAGACCAAGGAACACACCAGGCAGGTCCGTAATACTGTTGTGGAGAAGTTTAAAGCCGGATTTGGATACAAAAAGATTTCCCAAGCTTTACACATCCCAAGGAGCACTGTGCAAGCGATCATTTTGAAATGGAAGGAGTATCAGAGCACTGCAAATCTACCAAGACCTGGCTGTCCCTCTAAACTTTCAGCTCAGACAAGGAGAAGACTGATCAGAGATGCAGCCAAGAGGCCCATGATCACTCTGGATGAACTGCAGAGAACTACAGCTGAGGTGGGAGAGTCTGTCCATAGGACAACAATCAGTCGTACACTGCACAAATCTGCCCTTTATGGAAGAGTGGCAAGAAGAAAGCCATTTCTCAAAGATATCCATAAAAAAATCTCGTCTAAAGTTTGCCACAAGCCACCTGGGAGACACACCAAACATGTGGAAGAAGGTGCTCTGGTCCGATGAAACCAAAATCAAACTTTTTGGCCACAATGCAAAACGATATGTTTGGCGTAAAAGCAACACAGCTCATCACACTCAACACACCATCCCCACCGTGAAACATGGTGGTGGCAGCATCATGGTTTGGGCCTGCTTTTCTTCAGCAGGGACAGGGAAGATGGTTAAAATTGAGGGGAAGATGGATGCAGCCAAATACAGGACCATTCTGGATGAAAACCTGTTGGAGTCTGCAAAAGACCTGAAACTGGGACGGAGATTTATCTTCCAACAAGACAATGATTCCAAACATACAGCAAAATCTACAAAGGAATGGTTCACAAATAAACGTATCCAGGTGTTAGAATGGCCAAGTCAAAGTCCAGACCTGAATCCAATCGAGAATCTGAGGAAAGAGCTGAAAACTGGTGTTCACAAACGCTCTCCATCCAACCTCACTGAGCTTGAGCTGTTTTGCAAGGAAGAATGGGCAAGAATTTCAGTCTCTCGATGTGCAAAACTGATAGAGACATACCCCAAGCGACTTGCAGCTGTAATCGCAGCAAAAGGTGGCTCTACAAAGTATTAACGCAAGGGGGCCGAATAATTTTGCACGCCCCACTTTTCATTTTTTTATTAGTTAAAAAAGTTTCAAAAATCCAAAAGATTTCGTTCCACTTCACAATTGTGTCCCACTTGTTGGTGATTCTTCACAAAAAATAAAATTTTTATATCTTTATGTTTGAAGCCTGAAATGTGGCAAAAGGGTGAAAAGTTCAAGGGGGCCGAATACTTTCGCAAGCCACTGTATATGTATGTATTTTATATTTAGAGGGGTGGAGTTTAGGGATGTTGAAAGAGGTTAAAATAATTCCAAAAGCCTTCACTTGATCGATGCATGGACCCCGATCTCACAATATAAATCATGGTAATGGCCCGGAGCGGATGCTGCCAGTGCTGAGCAAATCTTTGATTCCACTTCTAAATATGGCCACACAGGTGACAATTTGATTGCACAATCCCCCTTAGAGTTATCGGTATTAGGTAGTGTGATGACAAGCCTAGGTTGTACAATAAGATTGTAACCTTTGTGGCCAATTTAATATGTTCAGCGAGCTGAAAAATGCTCATGCATGCCATGTAAATGCATGTCAAAATATACAACAACAAAAAAAAACCTCCACCAGAAGAAGACACGCGAGGAATGGGTCATCATGACAGGGATTCCAGAAGAAGACACGAGGAATGGGTCATCGTGATGGAGATTCCAGAAGAAGACACGAGGAATGGGTCATCGTGATGGAGATTCCAGAAGAAGACACGAGGAATGGGTCATCATGATGGAGATTCCAGAAGACACACGAGGAATGGGTCATCATGACGGAGATTCCAGAAGAAGACACGAGGAATGGGTCATCATGACGGAGATTCCAGAAGAAGACACACGAGGAATGGGTCATCATGATGGAGATTCCAGAAGAAGACACACGAGGAATGGGTCATCATGACGGAGATTCCAGAAGAAGACACGAGGAATGGGTCATCATGACGGAGATTCCAGAAGAAGACACACGAGGAATGGGTCATCATGACGGAGATTCCAGAAGAAGACACACGAGGAATGGGTCATCATGACGGAGATTCCAGAAGAAGACACACGAGGAATGGGTCATCATGACGGAGATTCCAGAAGAAGACACACGAGGAATGGGTCATTATGATGGAGATTCCAGAAGAAGACACACGAGGAATGGGTCATCATGACGGGGATTCCAGAAGAAGACATACGAGGAATGGGTCATCATGACGGAGATTCCAGAAGAAGACACACGAGGAATGGGTCATTATGATGGAGATTCCAGAAGAAGACACACGAGGAATGGGTCATCATGACGGGGATTCCAGAAGAAGACATACGAGGAATGGGTCATCATGACGGAGATTCCAGAAGAAGACACACGAGGAATGGGTCATCATGACGGAGATTCCAGAAGAAGACACACGAGGAATGGGTCATCATGATGGAGATTCCAGAAGAAGACACATGAGGAATGGGTCATCATGACGGAGATTCCAGAAAAAGACACACGAGGAATGGGTCATCATAACGGAGATTCCAGAAGAAGACACACAAGGAATGGGTCATCATGACGGAGATTCCAGAGATTCCAGAAGAAGACACACGAGGAATTGGTCATCATGACGGAGATTCCAGAAGAAGACACGAGGAATGGGTCATCATGACAGGGAAACCAGAAGAAGACACACGAGGAATGGGTCATCATGACGGGGATTCCAGAAGAAGACACACGAGGAATGGGTCATCATGACGGGGATTCCAGAAGAAGACACACGAGGAATGGGTCATCATGACGGGGATTCCAGAAGAAGACACACGAGGAATGGGTCATCATGACGGGGATTCCAGAAGAAGACACACGAGGTATGGGTCATCATGACGGAGATTCCAGAAGAAGACACAAGGAATAGGTCATCATGACCGAGATGTGCCTCATCCAGGCTTTCATGTGTAGATGACAGGTTCTCTTTAGATGCAGATCTGGATCTCTTGCACAGACCTCTCTTGTTCTGACCTCCGGCTGACTCTCAACATTTGTATCTTATCATAACGAATGCATTTTTTACGATTAGAAAACAAAGAACATTGTTTGATAAACACATTGAATGTCTTTTTTATATGCCCTCAAATACCGGTCATTTTCCAGGAATTTTTTCCATTTTCTTATCACTGGCTCCCATCAGCCGTATAAAGCTTCATCTATTTAAAGAGACAGCGCACACATGTTGGAAACTTAAAGGGTGGGACAGTTCCAAAATTGACCCGACTCGAGCCAATCCGCACATACAGGACCGCTTAATGAATTATCGGTCAGTATTTGTAAAGCGTATCTAAGACCAAGAACAAAAATGGAATAAATTACCTTTCCAGTACTTGAATCTATAATAAGCTAATAGATATTAATCTAAAACATATACATCTATAGCTAAATACAATACATATAAAAATATAATATTGTCAAAGGTATTGGGACGCCTGCCTTTACATGAACTTTAATGACCTCCCAGTCTTAGTCCGTAGGGGTCAATATTGAGTTGGCTCCGCCCTTTGCAGCTATAACAGCTTCACCTCTTCTGGGAAGGCCGTCCACAAGGTTTAGGAGGGTGTCTATGGGAATGTTTGACCATTCTTCCAGAAGAGCATTTCTGAGGTCAGGCGCTGATGTTAGATAAGAAGGCCTGCCTCGCAGTGTCTGCTTTAATTCATCCCAAAGGTGTTCTATGGGGTTGAGGTCAGGACTCTGTGCAGGCCAGTCACGTTCCTCCACCCCAAACTCGCTCATCCATGTCTTTATGGACCTTGCTTTGTGCACTGGTGGGCAGTCATGTTGGAACAGGAAGGGGCCGCCCCCAAACTGATCCCACAAAGTTGTTAGCATGAAATTGTCCAAAATGTCTTGGTATGCCGACACCTTAAGAGTTCCCTTCACTGGAACTAAGGGGCCAAGCCCAACCCCTGAAAAACAACCCCCCACCATAATCCCCCCTCCCCCCACACCATAATCCCCCCTCCACCAAATGATTTGGACCAGTGCACAAAGCAAGGTCCATAAAGACATGGATGAGAAAGTTTTTGTCTTGGAGGAACTTGACTGGCCTGCACAGAGTCCTGACCTCAACCCCATAGAACACCTTTGGGATGAATTAGAGCGGAGACTGCAAACCAGGCCTTCTCATCCAACATCAGTGCATGACCTCACAAATGCTCTTCTGCAAGAATGGTCAAACATTCCCATAGACACACTCCTAAACCTTGTGGATGGCCTTCCCAGAAGAGTTGAAGCTGTTATAGCTGCAAAGGGGCGGAGCCAACTCAATATTGAACCCTCCGGACTAAGACTGGGATGCCATTAAAGGTCATGTGTGTGTAAAGGCAGGTGTCCCAATACTTTTATATATATATATATATATACACACTGTATACCTAGACACAGTATATATACAGTATATAGTTTACATACGAATATATATACGGTTAAATCAGATGGTGAGTAAGCAGTATTTCTGTGGTAGATCACTTTTCAGAGGGGTGCCACACATGTCGAACGAGACCCAAAATAACGAGGTAGTGTTGAGTAAGTAGATGCCAAATACACCAAACCTCAAAATAGTATGTGTCCACGATATGGTGATGGAATGACAGTACCCAAAATTATCAATAGGTGGCGCTTTATTTTTATTTTTTTCTTTTATTTTTTTGCCACATCAGTGTCTATTTTCGGGGGCATAAGTTTCAACTTTACCGTTCAATACTTTCCCGACTCGTTACTCACATCATAGTGGCATTTTTTACCTCTTTTTTTTTTTTTTTTTTAATTGCAAATAACGTTTTGGTTTAAACTTCATGCTTGCAACACCGCAGCATCCCTCATCAACAGTGTCGGTTAGATCGTATCTAAAGCCTCCCATAACTTAAGCCCCCCTTCCCTTCCCCACCCCACCACCCCCCAAACCACCCCACCTCCTTGAAGTCCTAAATTTCTTTCATCCATGGCCCTCCAAACTAGCTAGGTCAACACCCCCGATGGACACCACTCCTGTTGCATCTTACCCATCTCTGACTAACTACACGGGGACTGCATTGGCTCGACCTATTCATTTCCCAAAACCTCTACTGCTCTTATTGAGCTTTTACATTTTTGCCAACCTTTCTATTTTTCCTCCTACTCCTCCATTTCCACTTCCTCAGTGTATCTGAGATATTCTAAGTTCTGGATTTCATTTGTTTTGTCATACCATTCTTGTAATGTTGGGCCGCTTTTTTCCTGCCAGTGTCTTACAATGAGACTTTTTGCTGCGTTCAACAGTTGTGGTATGAGTGTTCTCAGATATGACTAGGTGGCGCTTTAAATGCCTATACAGCTCATCACTTTAGAGCAGGGGTCTCAAAACTTTCTAAACAAAGGGCCAGTTTAGTGTCCTTCAGACACTGAGGGGTCCGAGCTGTGGCCAATTTGAGTAGAGAATGCCCTGGAAGTAAACAATGACCCATCATTAGTGTCAGTGGGAGGAATAGTGCCCCATCATTGGTGTCAGTGGGAGGAATAGTGCCCCATCATTGGTGTCAGTGGGAGGAGTAGTGCCCCATCATTGGTATCAGTGGGAGGAATAGTGCCCCATCATTGGTTTCAGTGGGAGGAATAGTGCCCCATCATTGGTATCAGTGGGAGGAATAGTGCCCCATCATTGGTATCAGTGGGAGGAGTAGTGCCCCATCATTGGTATCAGTGGGAGGAGTAGTGCCCCATCATTGGTATCAGTGGGAGGAGTAGTGCCCCATCATTGGTATCAGTGGGAGGAGTAGTGCCCCATCATTGGTGTCAGTGGGAGGAGTAGTGCCCCATCATTGGTGTCAGTGGGAGGAGTAGTGCCCCCCTGCTGGTGTCACTAGAGAGAATAATGTCTTGTATCAGTGGCAGGAATGGGCAAGCAAAGGGCTGCATGCGCGGCCCCTGGGTCACATTTTGGAGACCACTGGTTTACAGTAAATGAGGGGTGTAGAATTCTTGTTGTCTCTATTGGGTGTTTGCATCCATATGTAACGTGTGGCATATTTGCATTTGTGCGCAATGCGATTATTTTTCTTTCTTTCTTATTATTTTCTTTATCATTTTTATTTCTCTCTAAAAAATGTCAGGCGCATGAGAGCCTGGGAACCATGGGGGAGGGGACGGGGGACATCACCCCGCAAGTACTGCAGAAGTGATTGGGCGGCTGCTCCAGCCTTGAGCTTGTTTTAAACACTTTTGACTTTGCCATTACTCCTGCATTCTTTTCATCCCACCCATCCCCTCTGTGACAGACAGTGGGATCCAATCAGAAAGCACACCCAACTGCCCACTGGATCCAATGTTTTCCTGCTCTCATCTGCTATGTTCCACACCGCCATCTTGGTGCACCCAACTGTCTTATTGGGATTCAGGCAGCTATGCCCCCCCCCCCTTGTGCTGTATGACAGTTCCGCCCACCCACCGCTCTGTCCATGGAATCCCTCAACTTCCTTGACAATGTGAAGGACATATCCCAGGGGGCTGGAGGAGGGGGACATTTCATTTCCGTCGAGGTGAGAATGGTGGTGGTGGTGGTGGTGGGGGGGTGGTGGTGGTGGGGGGGGGGGTGGGGAAGGGGTGGTGGGGGGGTGGGTGGGTGGTGGGGGGGGGGGGGGGGGAAGGGGTGGTGGGGGGTGGGGTGGTGGTGGTGGGGGGGGGAACAAGGCCAAAGAAACCTTTTGAAAAGTCCTTAGATGAGGTGGCTGCACTTCTAACCTCTGAAACATCTCTAAACTCATAAATCAGAACAGAGAGCTACAGCCAAGATTTTGGAAGAATTTATGATGATCCTCTCAGATACGACCTTCACTGGATAAAAAATAAACCTTTAAAACTATTTTATATGTGTGTATTAATCTGTAATCTCCCGGATGATGGAGAAGACCTTTATTATCTGATGTCACATCAACAATGACCCGTTTCATGATTGGTTACATTGCAGATGGAATGAAATCTGGTGATTGCCAAACCTCGGGCAGATAGCAATGTTATGAATGTAGAAGAATGTCAATAATTGGGTCGGGTTTTATGTGTAGCAAAACATTTCCCATTGCAGCACGAGGTCTGAGCCGGAGCTGCACCTTAAAGGAAACAAAATTATTTTACATATAAACTTCTAGTTACATACAACATGTTCTCCATTCCAAGGGAAACGTTCTACATAAAGGGTAATAGAGCTGTGTAAGAACCCTTCACTAATGCCCCGTACACACGAGCGGAATTTCTGCCGGAAAAATCTTGGATGGTTTTTCCGACGGGATTCCACTCAAGCTTGGCTTGCATACACACGGGTCACACAAACGTTCTCTGAACTTTCGACCGTCAAGAACGCGGTGATGACGTACAACACTACGCCGAGCCGAGAAAATGAAGTTCAATGCTTCCGAGCATGCGTCAAATGGTTTCTGAGCATGCGTCAAATGGTTTCCGAGCATGCGTTGAATTGTTTCCGAGCATGCGTTGAATTGTTTCCGAGCATGCGTTGAATTGTTTCCGAGCATGCGTTGAATTGTTTCCGAGCATGCGTAGGAATTTTGCATGTCGGAATTTGCTACAGACGATCGGAATTTCCAATCTGAATGATTTCCGACCGAAAAATTGAGAACCTGCTCTCGATCTTTTGCTGGTGGGAATTCCGCCAGCAAAAGTCCGATGGAGCGTACACACGGTCAGAATATCCAACTAAAAGCTCTCATCGGAGTTTTGCTGGTGGGAATTCCGATCGTGTGTATGGGACTTAAATCTCCCTTTCTCTTCTCTCTCCATCTCCCCTGCACTCCTTTTTTCTTCCCCTCTGCTCCTCTCTTCTACTCTTTACTTCTCTTCTTCACTCTTCTTCTCCTCTCCTCTCCCTCCCACTCCTCCTCTCCTCTCCCCTCCTTCCCACTCCTCCTCTCCTGTCCTCTTCTCTTCCCTCCTTCCCACTCCTCCTCTCCTCTCCCCTCCTTCCCAGTCCTCCTCTACTCTCCTCTCCCGTCCTTCCCACTCCTCCTCCCCTCTCCTCTTCTCTCCTCTCCTTCCCACTCCTCCTCTCCTTCCCACTCCTCCTCTCCTCTCCCCTACTTCCCACTTCTTATCTCCTCTCCCTTAATCTCTTCTCCTCCCCTTTTTCTTCTCCTCTCCTCTCCTCCCCTTTTTCTTCTCCACTCTGTTCTCATTGCTCATCCTTTTCTACCCTCCCCTCCACCCTTTTCACCTTCCCACTCTTCTCTTCTCTTCTCTTCTCTTCTCTTCTCTTCTCTTCTCTTCTCTTCTCTCCTCTTTTCTCCTCTTTTCTTCTCTCCTCTCCTCTCCTCTCCTTTCCTCTCCCCTCCTTCCCACTCCTTCTCTCCTCCCCACTCCTCCTCTCCCTTCCTCTCACTGCCTCTCTTCTCCTCTCCTTTCCTCTCCTCTTCCCTCTCCTCCCCATTTTCCTCTCCGCTCTGTTCTCATTGCTCATCCTTTTCTCCTCTCTCCTCCACCCTTCTCACTTCCCCACTCTCCTCTCCCTTCCTCTTCTCTCCTCCAACCTCTCTTTCTTTTCTCTACTACCCTCTCACTACCTCCTCTCCTCTCTTCTCTACTTTCTCCCTTCTCTCCTCCACTTAGCTACTGTCCTCCCCTCTCCCCTCTTCTTCTCTCCACTCCTCTACCCTCCTCTCCTATCCCCTCCTTTTCCCCTCTTCTCCCCCTCCCTTTATCTAGACTCTTCCCCCCTACTCTTCTCTCCTTCCCTCATCTCCCTCCTGTCCTTTCCTCCCCTCCTCCACTCTCCATTCCTCTTCCTTCCACTCTTCCCCACTCCTCTTTTCCCCTTCTCTCCTCCATTTGTCTTCTGTCCTGTCATCTTTCCTTTCTCTTCAGACCCTCTTCTCTTTCTTGCCTCCTCTTCTCCCTCTGGTCCTCTTCTTCCCTTTCATCATCTTTTCTCTCCCCATCCCCCCCCTCCCCCCTTCTCCTCTCCATCTCTACTCTCCTCTCCCTCTCTCTTCTCTTTCTCTTTTCTGATCTCCTACCACTTCCCTTTCTTCTCCGGGCCTTTACATCTTCCCTCTCTTCTTCCTTTCTCTCCACTCCCCTCTGGCCACCTTCTTTTCCCCTTTTTTCCATTTTGTTCTCCTCTCTTTCTTTCCCCTCGTCTCCTCTTCTCTTTTCTCTTCTTATCTTCTATCCAGTCCCCTTCTTCTCTAATCCTTTCCTCTCCTCACTTCTCAGCTCTCCTCTCCAACTGCTCTTCACCCCTCCTCTTTCTCCTCCCCTCATCTACACCCCTCTTCTTAACTCTCCTCTTCCTCCACTGGTTCTTTTTTACCCTCTCCTCCTTTTTCATCTGCTCAATTTCCACCTTCTCCTCTCCTTCCCTCTTTTCTGCAGTCCCTTCTAGTGACTTCACCCCCTCCTCTTCCTTTCTCTCCTTTCCCATCTCCCCACCCTCCTCTTTTCTTCCCTCCTCTTCTCCACCCTCCTCTCCCCTTCTCTGTTCTTATCTCCTCTCCTGTCCTTTCCTCTCTCTTTACTTCTCCCTACTCCTTTTCAACTGCTATCTTTGCTCCTCTCTACCTTCAGGAGTACTGGGGAGAGGCCACCCTCCTCCACCTTGTCTCCACCAGGTATGTGACATATTCCTTTTCCATCTAATGTCCTAATACTTGTTTTCCTTTTATCTTTTTTCCATTTTTTTCCTTGAATTTTCTTCTTTTTTGTAAACTTTCTTCCTTTTCACTTCTTTTCCTCTCTCCTGGTCTCCTTTCCATACACTTGTTTGCCTTATGCCTTTCCTCTCCCTTCCCTTCATTATTCTTTCTCTTCTCCTTCCTTCCTCTCTCTTCACAGCTTCAACTTATCAATCCTTTGCATTTCCCTCATCTGAAACTCTGCGTAAGATGGAATAAACTCATTTTTGGAATGTCAATGTATAATTATATTGCCCAGTTAAAACATAAAATATGAACTGCACACCCTGGTATTTAACCTGAGTATAGTCCTGCTAGTCCGGTGTGGTTCCCAGCGCTGGTCTGGTGCTTAGTGTAGAAAATAAAGATAATGATGTATTACAGAGGCAAAGGTGACTCAGAAACATCTTTTGAAGGTTATGTGGGTGAGGGAGATGCTATGGAATAATAAAGTACATGGCTGACCACACCTCTGTTAGCATGGAATAGGTGGAACCACAGAAATGACAAAGATCTCAGAACTTTCCAAGAGGTGAGGACTTGTGCTGTCCATTGCTTGGAGAGATGAGGACCATCACCTGTACCTTATATTCTTACAAGAAGTGAGGACTTGCACCATATATTCTTTAAAGAGGTGAAGATTTGTACCATATATTCCTCCAGGAGGTGAAGACTTGTACCATATATTTCTTAAAGAGGTGAGAATGTCTACCATATATTTCTCCAAAAGGCGAAGACTTGCACCATATATTTCTTCGAGAGGTGAAGGCTTGTACCATATATTCCTTCAATTGTTGAGGACTTCTACCTCAAGATCCCCCAAGCAGTGAAGACTTGTACCATATATTCCTTTGAAAAGTGAAGAATTGTATAATTTATTCCTTCAAGAGGTGAAGACTCTTCAATAGGTTCAATATATTCCTTTGATAGGTGAGGATATGTACCATATATTCTTTCAAGAGGTGAGGACTTGAAACATATATTTCTCCAAGGGGTGAGGACTTCTACCATATATTCCTTCAAGGGTGAAGACGTCTATCCCATATTCCTTGAAGGGTGAAGACATCTATCCCATATTCCTCCAAGAGGTGAGGACTTGTACCATATATTTCTCCAAGGGGTGAGGACTTCTACCATATATTCCTTCAAGGGTGAAGACGTCTATCCCATATTCCTCCAAGAGGTGAGGACTTCTACCATATATTTCTCCAAGGGGTGAGGACTTCTACCATATATTCCTTCAAGGGTGAAGACGTCTATCCCATATTCCTTCAAGGGTGAAGACGTCTATCCCATATTCCTCCAAGAGGTGAGGAGGACTTGTACCATATATTTCTCCAAGGAGTGAGGACTTCTACCATATATTCCTTCAAGGGTGAAGACGTCTATCCCATATTCCTCCAAGAGTTGAGGACTTGTACCATATATTCCTTCAACAGCTGAAGACATCTACCATACATTCTTCCAAGTGGTGAGGACTTGTACCATACATTCCTCCAATAGGTGAGGACTTGTCCTGTATTTTCCTCCAATAGGTGTGGACTTGTACCATACGTTCCTCCAATAGGTGTGGACTCGTACCGTACGTTCTTCCAAGAGGGGAGGACTTGTACTATATGTTCCTCTAATAGGTGTGGGCTTGTACCGTATGTTTCTCCAATAGGTGTGGACTTGTACCGTACGTTCCTCAAATAGGTGTGGACTTGTACCATACGTTCCTCAAATAGGTGAGGACTTGTGCCATATATTCCATCAAGAGCTGAAGACATCTACCATACATTCCTCCATTAGGTAATGAACTTGTACCATCTATTCCTTCAAGAGCTGAGGACTTCTACCACATATTCCTCCAAGAGGAACTGCGGTAAGAAATATAGAACTTGTTGAAACATAAATGTTCACATTAATGCGGCTCTGCAAGTGGGGATGGCAGCCCATTCATTTTAATAGGCTGCCATGCCTTCTGAAACGCAGGGAAAAGGTCCCTGCACCATTTGTGGAATTGAAGCCTGCATACGACTTCCAGGGCGATTTTCAGTGCGTGCGATGGGCCATTTGGGTTAATGGCACCTGAAGGCCTCCAGCGCGGTTTTTTTTTTGGGCTAGTGGTTGTGGCTGCAGGAACAGGTAGGGACCCGCAGCAGGAACCAGCCGCACAGAGGTGAACCGAACCTTAGACCACGTCCCGGCATTATGGGGTTTTTTTTTTGTTCATTTTTACTTTGTGTCTGTAATGATATATAGCTTTTATTACTCCCAGTGTCAGCAGACCTGCAAAATCATTGTATGGTCAGATTCTAGGTCAGTTCCTACTGGAGGCATGCACAACCCCCAGAACCACAGCAAACCTTGCAAAAAGATCTGAACAAATGAATGGGGGAGGGGCAACTACATGGCAAATGAGGTTCAATGTAGAAAAATGTAAAATAATGCATTTGGGTGACAAAAATCTGAATGCAATCTATAGACTGGAGGGAGAACCTCTGGGGGGATCTAGGATGGAAAAGGACCTGGGGGTCCTAGTAGATGATAGGCTCAGCAATGGCATGCAATGCCAAGCTGCTGATAACAAAGCAAACAGAATATTGGCATTAAAAAGGGGATCAACTCCAGAGATAAAACGATAATTCTCCCGCTCTACAAGACTCTGGTCCGGCCGCACCTGGAGTATGCTGTCCAGTTCTGGGCACCAGTCCTCAGGAAGGATGTACTGGAAATGGAGCGAGTACAAAGAAGGGCAGCAAAGCTAATAAAGGGTCTGGAGGATCTTAGTTATGAGGAAAGGTTGTGAGCTCTGAACTTATTCTCTCTGGAGAAGAGACGCTTGGGAGGGGATATGATTTCAATGTATAAATACCGGACTGGTGACCCCACAATAGAGAAATACCGGACTGGTGACCCCACAATAGAGAAATACCGGACTGGTGACCCCACAATAGAGAAATACTGGACTGGTGACCTCACAATATATAAATACCGTACTGGTGACCCCACAATATATAAATACCGGACTGGTGACCTCACAATATATAAATACCGTACTGGTGACCCCACAATATATAAATACCGGACTGGTGACCTCACAATATATAAATACCGTACTGGTGACCCCACAATATATAAATACCGGACTGGTGACCCCACAATATATAAATACCGGACTGGTGACCCCACAATATATAAATACCGGACTGGTGACCCCACAATATACAAATACCGGACTGGTGACCCCACAATAGAGAAATACCGGACTGGTGACCCCACAATATATAAATACCGGACTGGTGACCCCACTATATATAAATACCGGACTGGTGACCCCACAATAGAGAAATACCGGACTGGTGACCCCACAATATATAAATACCGGACTGGTGACCCCACAATATACAAATACCGGACTGGTGACCCCACAATATACAAATACCGGACTGGTGACCCCACAATAGGGAGAAAACGTATTTGCGGAAGGGAGTTTAATAAGACTTGTGGCCACTCATTAAAATTAGAAGAAAAGAGGTTTAACCTTAAACTACATAGAGGGTTCTTTACTGTAAGAGCGGCAAGGATGTGGAATTCCCTTCCACAGGCGGTGGTCTCAGCGGGGGACATTGATAGTAGGGTTGTCCCGATACCGATACTAGTACTAGTACCGATACCAAGCATTTGCCCAAGTACTTGTACTCGGGCAAATGCTACCGATGCTTCCACCGATACCTTGATAGTCAGCAGTGATGGGCGTGTGGGGGAGTTACAAGCTTCTCCCCCCGCGGCTTTCAGCTGCTTTAGTGACATACAGCGGTGATCGGTGCTTGTAACTCCCCCACACACGATCACCGCTGACTGTGACCTCATCCCCCTTAGTCCCCCTCCGCTGTCCTGCTCCGTTGCTTTGTCCCCCTCCGTTCCTCTGACCCCCTCCGCTGTCCTGCTCCATTGCTTTGTCCCCCTCCGCTGTCCTCCTTCTTTGCTCTGTCCCCCTCCGTTCCTCTGACCCCCTCCGCTGTCCTCCTTCTTTGCTCTGTCCCCCTCCGCTGTCCCCATCCGTTCCAGCTTTCCGCTGTCCCCCTCTCTCTTCCTCTGTCCCCTCCGTTCTGCTGTCTCTCCGCTGTGTGAATGGATAGAGTCAGCTGACTCTGTCTATTCACATAACTGAAACATTGTAATCTTCTGTGATTACAATGTGTCAGTTTATGAATGGAGAGGAGCCGCTGTCTTCTCTCCATTCATTGTCAGTGCAGCTGAGGCTGCAGAGAAAGGGACTGGGGAATCTCTATCCTCCGTCTCTTTCTCTGTCTCAAGGGGGAGATATCAGAGGTCTGTTAAGACCCCTGATATCTCACCAAAGCCCCCCAACAGGGCTGATTAAAAAAAAACACACACATAGTGCAATAAAGAATAAAAAAAAAAAAAAATTGTAAAAAATAATAAATGTAAATGAAAAGAAAAAAAAAACACACACACACCGTTCACTCCCCCCCCCCCTAAAAAAAAAAAAATAAAAAAAATAAAAAAAAAAACACTGTCACGTGACATTAAAAAAAAGTATCGGTAATCGGTATCGGCGAGTACTTGAAAAAAGTATCGGTACCTGTACTCGGTCCTACTATGTAACTATGTAACAACCCCCAACACGCAGAGGTCTATTTATGAATAATTTTGCTAGATAAATGTGACAATCATTTGCCCAGCCATAACAAATGACACCATATGTAGCCTAACAGGATTATTTCCTATAATCATCAACTCCATCTAGTGGCCATAATGCGGTATTTTCCTGAAATACCCCAACGGGGGATAAATACGGCATTATGGCCACTAGATGGAGCTGATGATCATACAAAATAATCCTGTATTTTGCCTCATGAATAGTTCACAAAAAATGTCCTCAAGATCCGTTCCTGCGTGCGCGGTTTTTATTCCTTTTTTATTTTATGCATTTCGGTGAATTTTTGTTGCCTTTTTTGGTGCATTCCAGATGCTTTTTTTGTTCCCTTTCTTTTCTTTTTATTCTCACTGTACTGGGGTCTGGTGCGTTTTTGATGCGTGTAGGTGCATTTTTTTATGTGCATTCCAGTACAGTTCTGTGCAGGAAAAATGCTGCATGTTCTACTTTTGTTTCTGGAACTGGAACCGCAAGCACTGGTGTGAACTACCGTGAAAACGAAGTAAACTACTTTATATGCGTTTTGAATGCAGGAAAAAAAAAAAAAAAAGCACAGGAACACATGTGGCGTGAACTATCCCGAACAGGATTATCTCCTATGATTGTCAGCTCCATCTAGTGGCCAATATGTGTTTTTTTTTTTTTTTCCCTGAAATACCTCAGGTGGGGAAAATACAGCATTATGGTCACTAGATGGAGCTGGCGATCATATGAAATAACCAGACACGATATGGAGATGATTTGATACAGGTGGGCGAATGCTTGTGACATTCGTCCAACCAATTCATTATAAAGCAAATAGAAGTCAAGGCAGCAGGGGAATAAATCGATCTTCGTATGAGGAGAGGAAGTTCTCAGCCCGTGTGCAGCGGGAAGTTAGAAGCTCACTGGATGTCTGGCAGAATCAACGGGTATTGTGCGGCAGTTTTAAAGGAATATTTAACAGACCAAAAGGGAGCAAATAAGAGACGTTTACACTTTAAATTCTGATCTTTATAGTACAATTCCACTCGTATCTTATTGTATCAAAGATGACAAAGATTACAAAGTATCTTCTGGATTAGGCAACCTTTGATGATAATGAGGGCTGAGTGTGAACCTCGCAGAGATATGACGGGTCTGGAGTTCTGCCACTTCAAGGTTAGATGTGATCTCTCTTGTTATTCACAAGATATAGTCAGGAGCCCAGATGAGGAACTGCTGAGATAAGATCAGTCGGCCTCACAGAAGGCCAGATCCAGCAGACTGATAGAGAGGAAAACGGAACAGTAAAACGCAATCACTGTACAACAATACAAAGAGGGACTCACAGCCTGTGTATGAATGGATCAATTATGTCTGCCAGCGCCCCGCGAATACACAAAGGAAAGAATGTTTATTGAGACATTAACACAATGAGAAGATTATTTATAGTGTCTGCAAAGACAAACGTTTCTTTTTGTTTTGGAGGAAGTAGGGAAGGATCGGGACCCCCATTATATGTTGATTGCTGTATAGGACATCAGTAGGGAGACTCGCCCTCTCTGTTTGTCTTGTACCCCCATTACACCTCACTCTGCACCCCCTACATCCCCCACTACTCCTTCTGTACCCCCATTACACCTCACTCTTCACCCCACCGCCTACATCCCCCCACTACTCCTTCTGTACCCCCATTACACCTCACTCTGCACCCCTACATCCCCCACTGCTCCTTCTGTACCCCCATTACACCTCACTCTGCACCCCCTACATCCCCCACTACTCCTTCTGTACCCCCATTACATCTCACTCTGCACCCCTACATCCCCCACTGCTCCTTCTGTACCCCCATTACACCTCACTCTGCACCCCCTACATCCCCCCACTACTCCTTCTGTACCCCCATTACACCTCACTCTGCACCCCCTACATCCCCCACTGCTCCTTCTGTACCCCCATTACATCTCACTCTGCACCCCCTACATCCCCCACTGCTCCTTCTGTACCCCCATTACATCTCACTCTGCACCCCTACATCCCCCACTGCTCCTTCTGTACCCCCATTACACCTCACTCTGCACCCCCTACATCCCCCACTACTCCTTCTGTACCCCCATTACACCTCACTCTGCACCCCCTACATCCCCCCACTACTCCTTCTGTACCCCCATTACACCTCACTCTTCACCCCACCCCCTACATCCCCCCACTACTCCTTCTGTACCCCCATTACACCTCACTCTGCGCCCCTACATCCCCCACTGCTCCTTCTGTACCCCCATTACACCTCACTCTGCACCCCCTACATCCCCCACTACTCCTTCTGTACCCCCATTACATCTCACTCTGCACCCCTACATCCCCCACTGCTCCTTCTGTACCCCCATTACACCTCACTCTGCACCCCCTACATCCCCCCACTACTCCTTCTGTACCCCCATTACACCTCACTCTGCACCCCCTACATCCCCCACTGCTCCTTCTGTACCCCCATTACATCTCACTCTGCACCCCTACATCCCCCACTGCTCCTTCTGTACCCCCATTACACCTCACTCTGCACCCCCTACATCCCCCACTACTCCTTCTGTACCCCCATTACACCTCACTCTGCACCCCCTACATCCCCCACTACTCCTTCTGTACCCCCATTACATCTCACTCTGCACCCCACCCCCTACATCCCCCCACTACTCCTTCTGTACCCCCATTACACCTCACTCTGCACCCCCTACATCCCCCACTGCTCCTTCTGTACCCCCATTACACCTCACTCTGCACCCCCTACATCCCCCACTACTCCTTCTGTACCCCCATTACATCTCACTCTGCACCCCTACATCCCCCACTGCTCCTTCTGTACCCCATTACACCTCACTCTGCACCCCCTACATCCCCCCACTACTCCTTCTGTACCCCCATTACACCTCACTCTGCACCCCCTACATCCCCCACTACTCCTTCTGTACCCCCATTACATCTCACTCTGCACCCCTACATCCCCCACTGCTCCTTCTGTACCCCCATTACACCTCACTCTTCACCCCCTACATCCCCCCACTACTCCTTCTGTACCCCCATTACACCTCACTCTGCACCCCCTACATCCCCCACTACTCCTTCTGTACCCCCATTACATCTCACTCTGCACCCCCTACATCCCCCACTGCTCCTTCTGTACCCCCATTACACCTCACTCTGCACCCCCTACATCCCCCACTACTCCTTCTGTACCCCCATTACACCTCACTCCGCACCCCCTACATCCCCCACTACTCCTTCTGTACCCCCATTACATCTCACTCTGCACCCCCTACATCCCCCACTACTCCTTCTGTACCCCCATTACATCTTACTCTGCACCCCTACATCCCCCACTGCTCCTTCTGTACCCCCATTACATCTCACTCTGCACCCCCTACATCCCCCACTACTCCTTCTGTACCCCCATTACATCTCACTCTGCACCCCCTACATCCCCCCACTACTCCTTCTGTACCCCCATTACACCTCACTCTGCACCCCCTACATCCCCCACTACTCCTTCTGTACCCCCATTACATCTCACTCTGCACCCCCTACATCCCCCACTACTCCTTCTGTACCCCCATTACATCTCACTCTGCACCCCTACATCCCCCACTGCTCCTTCTGTACCCCCATTACACCTCACTCTGCACCCCCTACATCCCCCACTACTCCTTCTGTACCCCCATTACACCTCACTCTGCACCCCCTACATCCCCCACTGCTCCTTCTGTACCCCCATTACATCTCACTCTGCACCCCCTACATCCCCCACTGCTCCTTCTGTACCCCCATTACACCTCACTCTTCACCCCCTACATCCCCCACTGCTCCTTCTGTACCCCCATTTCACCTCACTCTTCACCCCCTACATCCCCCCACTACTCCTTCTGTACCCCCATTACATCTCACTCTGCACCCCCTACATCCCCCACTACTCCTTCTGTACCCTCATTACATCTCACTCTGCACCCCCTACATCCCCCACTGCTCCTTCTGTACCCCCATTACATCTCACTCTGCACCCCTACATCCCCCACTGCTCCTTCTGTACCCCCATTACATCTCACTCTGCACCCCTACATCCCCCACTACTCCTTCTGTACCCCCATTACATCTCACTCTTCACCCCCTACATCCCCCCACTACTCCTTCTGTACCCCCATTACATCTCACTCTGCACCCCCTACATCCCCCACTACTCCTTCTGTACCCCCATTACACCTCACTCTGCACCCCTACATCCCCCACTGCTCCTTCTGTACCCCATTACACCTCACTCTGCACCCCCTACATCCCCCACTACTCCTTCTGTACCCCCATTACATCTCACTCTGCACCCCTACATCCCCCACTACTCCTTCTGTACCCCCATTACATCTCACTCTGCACCCCTACATCCCCCACTGCTCCTTCTGTACCCCCATTACATCTCACTCTGCACCCCTACATCCCCCACTACTCCTTCTGTACCCCCATTACATTTCACTCTGCACCCCTACATCCCCCACTGCTCCTTCTGTACCCCCATTACATCTCACTCTGCACCCCCTACATCCCCCACTGCTCCTTCTGTACCCCATTATAGCTCACTCTGCACCCCCTACATCCCCCACTACTCCTTCTGTACCCCCATTACATCTCACTCTGCACCCCTACATCCCCCACTGCTCCTTCTGTACCCCCATTACACCTCACTCTGCACCCCCTACATCCCCCACTGCTCCTTCTGTACCCCCATTACATCTCACTCTGCACCCCCTACATCCCCCACTGCTCCTTCTGTACCCCCATTACACCTCACTCTTCACCCCCTACATCCCCCACTACTCCTTCTGTACCCCCATTACACCTCACTCTGCACCCCTACATCCCCCACTGCTCCTTCTGTACCCCATTACACCTCACTCTGCACCCCCTACATCCCCCACTACTCCTTCTGTACCCCCATTACATCTCACTCTGCACCCCTACATCCCCCACTACTCCTTCTGTACCCCCATTACATCTCACTCTGCACCCCTACATCCCCCACTGCTCCTTCTGTACCCCCATTACATCTCACTCTGCACCCCTACATCCCCCACTACTCCTTCTGTACCCCCATTACATCTCACTCTGCACCCCTACATCCCCCACTGCTCCTTCTGTACCCCCATTACACCTCACTCTGCACCCCCTACATCCCCCACTGCTCCTTCTATACCCCATTATAGCTCACTCTGCACCCCCTACATCCCCCACTACTCCTTCTGTACCCCCATTACATCTCACTCTGCACCCCTACATCCCCCACTGCTCCTTCTGTACCCCCATTACACCTCACTCTGCACCCCCTACATCCCCCACTACTCCTTCTGTACCCCCATTACACCTCACTCTGCACCCCCTACATCCCCCACTACTCCTTCTGTACCCCCATTACACCTCACTCTGCACCCCCTACATCCCCCACTACTCCTTCTGTACCCCCATTACATCTCACTCTGCACCCCTACATCCCCCACTGCTCCTTCTGTACCCCCATTACACCTCACTCTTCACCCCCTACATCCCCCCACTACTCCTTCTGTACCCCCATTACACCTCACTCTGCACCCCCTACATCCCCCACTACTCCTTCTGTACCCCCATTACATCTCACTCTGCACCCCATACATCCCCCACTGCTCCTTCTGTACCCCCATTACACCTCACTCTGCACCCCCTACATCCCCCACTGCTCCTTCTGTACCCCCATTACATCTCACTCTGCACCCCTACATCCCCCACTACTCCTTCTGTACCCCCATTACACCTCACTCTGCACCCCCTACATCCCCCACTGCTCCTTCTGTACCCCCATTACACCTCACTCTGCACCCCCTACATCCCCCACTACTCCTTCTGTACCCCCATTACATCTCACTCTGCACCCCTACATCCCCCACTGCTCCTTCTGTACCCCCATTACACCTCACTCTGCACCCCTACATCCCCCACTACTCCTTCTGTACCCCCATTACATCTCACTCTGCACCCCCTACATCCCCCACTACTCCTTCTGTACCCCCATTACACCTCACTCTGCACCCCCTACATCCCCCACTACTCCTTCTGTACCCCCATTACATCTCACTCTGCACCCCTACATCCCCCACTGCTCCTTCTGTACCCCCATTACACCTCACTCTGCACCCCTACATCCCCCACTACTCCTTCTGTACCCCCATTACACCTCACTCTGCACCCCTACATCCCCCACTGCTCCTTCTGTACCCCATTACACCTCACTCTGCACCCCCTACATCCCCCACTGCTCCTTCTGTACCCCATTACACCTCACTCTGCACCCCCTACATTCCCCCACTACTCCTTCTGTACCCCCATTACATCTCACTCTGCACCCCCTACATCCCCCACTGCTCCTTCTGTACCCCCATTACACCTCACTCTGCACCCCCTACATCCCCCACTACTCCTTCTGTACCCCATTACATCTCACTCTGCACCCCTACATCCCCCACTGCTCCTTCTGTACCCCCATTACACCTCACTCTGCACCCCCTACATCCCCCACTACTCCTTCTGTACCCCCATTACATCTCACTCTGCACCCCCTACATCCCCCACTACTCCTTCTGTACCCCCATTACATCTCACTCTGCACCCCCTACATCCCCCACTACTCCTTCTGTACCCCCATTACACCTCACTCTGCACCCCTACATCCCCCACTGCTCCTTCTGTACCCCATTACACCTCACTCTACACCCCCTACATCCCCCACTGCTCCTTCTGTACCCCATTACACCTCACTCTGCACCCCCTGCATCCCCCCACTACTCCTTCTGTACCCCCATTACATCTCACTCTGCACCCCCTACATCCCCCACTGCTCCTTCTGTACCCCCATTACACCTCACTCTGCACCCCCTACATCCCCCACTACTCCTTCTGTACCCCCATTACACCTCACTCTGCACCCCTACATCCCCCACTGCTCCTTCTGTACCCCCATTACACCTCACTCTGCACCCCCTACATCCCCCACTACTCCTTCTGTACCCCCATTACACCTCACTCTGCACCCCTACATCCCCCACTGCTCCTTCTGTACCCCCATTACACTTCACTCTGCACCCCATACATCCCCCACTGCTCCTTCTGTACCCCCATTACACCTCACTCTTCACCCCCTACATCCCCCACTACTCCTTCTGTACCCCCATTACATCTCACTCTGCACCCCTACATCCCCCACTACTCCTTCTGTACCCCCATTACACCTCACTCTGCACCCCCTACATCCCCCACTACTCCTTCTGTACCCCCATTACATCTCACTCTGCACCCCCTACATCCCCCACTACTCCTTCTGTACCCCCATTACATCTCACTCTGCACCCCCTACATCCCCCACTGCTCCTTCTGTACCCCCATTACACCTCACTCTGCACCCCCTACATCCCCCACTACTCCTTCTGTACCCCCATTACACCTCACTCTGCACCCCTACATCCCCCACTGCTCCTTCTGTACCCCATTACACCTCACTCTGCACCCCCTACATCCCCCACTACTCCTTCTGTACCCCCATTACACCTCACTCTGCACCCCCTACATCCCCCACTACTCCTTCTGTACCCCCATTACATCTCACTCTGCACCCCCTACATCCCCCACTACTCCTTCTGTACCCCCATTACACCTCACTCTGCACCCCCTACATCCCCACTACTCCTTCTGTACCCCCATTACATCTCACTCTGCACCCCCTACATCCCCCACTGCTCCTTCTGTACCCCCATTACACCTCACTCTGCACCCCCTACATCCCCCACTACTCCTTCTGTACCCCCATTACATCTCACTCTGCACCCCCTACATCCCCCACTACTCCTTCTGTACCCCCATTACACCTCACTCTGCACCCCCTACATCCCCCACTACTCCTTCTGTACCCCCATTACACCTCACTCTGCACCCCTACATCCCCCACTACTCCTTCTGTACCCCCATTACATCTCACTCTGCACCCCTACATCCCCCACTGCTCCTTCTGTACCCCCATTACACCTCACTCTGCACCCCTACATCCCCCACTGCTCCTTCTGTACCCCCATTACATCTCACTCTGCATCCCTACATCCCCCACTGCTCCTTCTGTACCCCCATTACACCACTCTGCACCCCTACATCCCCCACTACTCCTTCTGTACCCCATTATAGCTCACTCTGCACCCCCTACATCCCCCACTACTCCTTCTGTACCCCCATTACACCTCACTCTGCACCCCTACATCCCCCACTACTCCTTCTGTACCCCCATTACACCTCACTCTGCACCCCCTACATCCCCCCACTACTCCTTCTGTACCCCCATTACACCTCACTCTTCACCCCACCCCCTACATCCCCCCACTACTCCTTCTGTACCCCCATTACACCTCACTCTGCGCCCCTACATCCCCCACTGCTCCTTCTGTACCCCCATTACACCTCACTCTGCACCCCCTACATCCCCCACTACTCCTTCTGTACCCCCATTACATCTCACTCTGCACCCCTACATCCCCCACTGCTCCTTCTGTACCCCCATTACACCTCACTCTGCACCCCCTACATCCCCCCACTACTCCTTCTGTACCCCCATTACACCTCACTCTGCACCCCCTACATCCCCCACTGCTCCTTCTGTACCCCATTACATCTCACTCTGCACCCCCTACATCCCCCACTACTCCTTCTGTACCCCCATTACATCTCACTCTGCACCCCTACATCCCCCACTACTCCTTCTGTACCCCCATTACACCTCACTCTGCACCCCCTAAATCCTGCACTTCTCATTCTGTACCCCATTATAGCTCACTCTGCACCCCCTACATCCCCCACTACTCCTTCTGTACCCCCATTACACCTCACTCTGCACCCCTACATCCCCCACTACTCCTTCTGTACCCCAATTACACCTCACTCTGCACCCCCTACACCCCCCACTGCTCCTTCTGTACCCCCATTACACCTCACTCTGCACCCCCTACATCCCCCACTACTCCTTCTGTACCCCTATTACACCTCACTCTGCACCCCCTAAATCCCCACTACTCCTTCTGTACCCCCATTACACCTCACTCTGCACCCCCTACATCCCCCACTGCTCCTTCTGTACCCCCATTACAACTCACTCTGCACCCCCTACATCCCCCACTGCTCCTTCTGTACCCCCATTACAGCTCACTCTGCACCCCATACATCCCCCACTACTCCTTCTGTACCCCCATTACACCTCACTCTGCACCCATACATCCCCCACTGCTCCTTCTGTACCCCCATTACATCTCACTCTGCATCCCTACATCCCCCACTGCTCCTTCTGTACCCCCATTACACCTCACTCTGCACCCCTACATCCCCCACTGCTCCTTCTGTACCCCATTACACCTCACTCTGCACCCCTACATCCCCCACTGCTCCTTCTGTACCCCATTACACCTCACTCTGCACCCCCTACATCCCCCACTGCTCCTTCTGTACCCCCATTACACCTCACTCTGCACCCCCTACATCCCCCACTACTCCTTCTGTACCCCCATTACATCTCACTCTGCACCCCTACATCCCCCACTGCTCCTTCTGTACCCCCATTACACCTCACTGTAGGTATCTGTAGGTACCTTCAGACCAGAAACCAGCCTGTATTGTAATGCTAATGATGTCATTTTTCAGTCCATTCATGGACAGGAGCCGCTCTTTATAAAGGCGGTGTAGGATCGGGCGGGGCTTGGATACGCTACAGAGATTTTGGAGGAAAAGAATTTGCACTTTCTATTGCTTATACTCATCCAAGCATGACATAACTATAATGTATGATAATATGAAACAAAGCATGACCAAAGAAAGAAAGAAAGAAAGAAAGAAAGAATGGCTCAGCGCATGCTGAGCCATATCTGGTACATAGCACACGCTGAGCCATATCTGGTACATAGCACACGCTGAGCCATATCTGGTACATAGCACATGCTGAGCCATATCTGGTACATAGCACACGCTGAGCCATATCTGGTACATAGCACATGCTGAGCCATATCTGGTACATAGCACACGCTGAGCCATATCTGGTACATAGCGCATGCTGAGCCATATCTGGTTCATAGTACACGCTGAGCCATATCTGGTACATAGCGCACACTGAGCCATATCTGGTACATAGTACATGCTGAGCCATATCTGGTACATAGCACACGCTGAGCCATATCTGGTACATAGCACATGCTGAGTCATATCTGGTACATAGCACACGCTGAGCCATATCTGGTACATAGCGCATGCTGAGCCATATCTGGTTCATAGCACACGCTGAGCCATATCTGATACATAGCACACGCTGAGCCATATCTGGTACATAGCGCATGCTGAGCCATATCTGGTACATAGCACACGCTGAGCCATATCTGGTACATAGCGCACGCTGAGCCATATCTGGTACATAGCACACGCTGAACCATATCTGGTACATAGCACACGCTGAGCCATATCTGGTACATAGCGCATGGTGAGCCATATCTGGTACATAGCACACGCTGAGCCATATCTGGTACATAGCACACGCTGAGCCATATCTGGTACATAGCACACGCTGAACCATATCTGGTACATAGCACACGCTGAGCCATATCTGGTACATAGCACACGCTGAGCCATATCTGGTACATAGCGCGTGCTGAGCCATATCTGGTACATAGCACACGCTGAGCCATATCTGGTACATAGCACACGCTGAGCCATATCTGGTACATAGCACACGCTGAGCCATATCTGGTACATAGCGCACACTGAGCCATATCTGGTACATAGCACACGCTGAGGCATATCTGGTACATAGCACACGCTGAGCCATATCTGGTACATAGCACACGCTGAGCCATATCTGGTACATAGCACACGCTGAGCCATATCTGGTACATAGCACACGCTGAGCCATATCTGGTACATAGCACACGCTGAGCCATATCTGGTACATAGCACACGCTGAGCCATATCTGGTACATAGCACACGCTGAGCCATATCTGGTACATAGCACACGCTGAGCCATATCTGGTACATAGCACACGCTGAGCCATATCTGGTACTAAACATTGTACATGGATGACCACCATCTAGTATCTGTATCTTCAGACCAGAAACCAGCCTGTATGGTCATGCTAATCATGCCACCCTTCAGTCCATTCATTCACAGGAGCCGCTTTTTATAAAGGCGGTGTAGGATCGGGCAGGACTTGGATACGCTACAGAGATTTCGAAGTGAAAGGATTTGTACATTCTATTGCTTATACTCATCCAAGCATGACATAACTATACTGTATGATAATATGAGATACAAAGCATGACCCAGAGAAAAGAAGAACTGTACTGGAATCCTGAGAGGGAACGTCCCTTTAAACCTGTAGTCGGTCTAACTGTCAGTGTAGGCTCGGTGTATTCTACAGATCAGTAATAAAATACTTCCTTCCTGCCAGCTCAGTTCAGGTCAATGGCAGAGCACAAAGATCGGGAGATTAGTACATTGATCCGGGTATGCATCAGAGGACCCAACCTGGGCAGCCGTATCCCTTCAGAAGCGTTTACATTTCATATACTGGAATAAAACCAGTCCACCTATTCCAGACTGATGCGTACATTACCATATTGAATGGATATGCTGTGTTCTCATGAATATGAATGGTCTCGGTGATGTCACTGGTCTCTAGTGATTGGATAGGCTGTGTTCTCATGAATATGAAGGGTCTCTGTGATGTCACTGGTCTCTAGTGATTGGATAGGCTGTGTTCTCATGAATATGAAGGGTCTCGGTGATGTCACTGGTCTCTAGTGATTGGATAGGCTGTGTTCTCATGAATATGAAGAGTCTCAGTGATGTCACTGGTCTCTAGTGAATGGATAGGCTGTGTTCTCATGAATATGAAGGGTCTTGGTGATGTCACTGGTCTCTAGTGATTGGATAGGCTGTGTTCTCATGAATATGAAGGGTCTCGGTGATGTCACTGGTCTCTAGTGATTGATAGGCTGTGTTCTCATGAATATGAAGGGTCTCGGTGAGGTCACTGGTCTCTAGTGATTGGATAGGCTGTGTTCTCATGAATATGAAGGGTCTCGGTGATGTCACTGGTCTCTAGTGATGGGATAGGCTGTGTTCTCATGAATATGAAGGGTCTCGGTGATGTCACTGGTCTCTAGTGATTGGATAGGCTGTGTTCTCATGAATATGAAGGGTCTCGGTGATGTCTCTGGTCTCTAGTGATGGATAGGCTGTGTTCTCATGAATATGAAGGGTCTCGGTGATGTCACTGGTCTCTAGTGATTGGATAGGCTGTGTTCTCATGAATATGAAGGGTCTCGGTGATGTCACTGGTCTCTAGTGATGGATAGGCTGCATTCTCATGAGTATGAAGGGTCTAGGTGATGTCACTGGTCTCTAGTGATGGATAGGCTGTGTTCTCATGAATATGAAGGGTCTTGGTGATGTCACTGGTCTCTAGTGATGGATAGGCTGTGTTCTCATGAATATGAAGGGTCTCGGTGATGTCACTGGTCTCTAGTGATTGGATAGGCTGGGTTCTCATGAATATGAAACATATTGGTGATGTCATTGGTCTCTAGTGATTGGATAGGCTGTGTTCTCATGAATATGAAGGGTCTCGGTGATGTCACTGGTCTCTAGTGAATGGATAGGCTGTGTTCTCATGAATATGAAGGGTCTCGGTGATGTCACTGGTCTCTAGTGATGGATAGGCTGTGTTCTCATGAATATGAATGGTCTCGGTGATGTCACTGGTCTCTAGTGATGGATAGGCTGTGTTCTCATGAATATGAAGGGTCTCGGTGATGATGAAACATGAAACATATTGGTGATGTCATTGGTCTCTAGTGATTGGATAGGCTGTGTTCTCATGAATATGAAGGGTCTCGGTGATGTCACTGGTCTCTAGTGAATGGATAGGCTGTGTTCTCATGAATATGAAGGGTCTCGGTGATGTCACTGGTCTCTAGTGATTGGATAGGCTGTGTTCTCATGAATATGAATGGTCTCGGTGATGTCACTGGTCTCTAGTGATGGATAGGCTGTGTTCTCATGAATATGAAGGGTCTCGGTGATGTCACTGGTCTCTAGTGATGGATAGGCCATGTTCTCATGAATATGAAGGGTCTCTGTGATGTCACTGGTCTCTAGTGATTGGATAGGCTGTGTTCTCATGAATATGAAGGGTCTCGGTGATGTCACTGGTCTCTAGTGATTGGATAGGCTGGGTTCTCATGAATATGAAACATATTGGTGATGTCATTGGTCTCTAGTGATTGGATAGGCTGTGTTCTCATGAATATGAAGGGTCTCGGTGATGTCACTGGTCTCTAGTGAATGGATAGGCTGTGTTCTCATGAATATGAAGGGTCTCGGTGATGTCACTGGTCTCTAGTGATGGATAGGCTGTGTTCTCATGAATATGAATGGTCTCGGTGATGTCACTGGTCTCTAGTGATGGATAGGCTGTGTTCTCATGAATATGAAGGGTCTCGGTGATGTCACTGGTCTCTAGTGATGGATAGGCCATGTTCTCATGAATATGAAGGGTCTCTGTGATGTCACTGGTCTCTAGTGATTGGATAGGCTGTGTTCTCATGAATATGAAGGGTCTCGGTGATGTCACTGGTCTCTAGTGATGGATAGGCTGTGTTCTCATGAATATGAAGGGTCTCGGTGATGTCACTGGTCTCTAGTGATTGGATAGGCTGGGTTCTCATGAATATGAAACATATTGGTGATGTCATTGGTCTCTAGTGATTGGATAGGCTGTGTTCTCATGAATATGAAGGGTCTCGGTGATGTCACTGGTCTCTAGTGAATGGATAGGCTGTGTTCTCATGAATATGAAGGGTCTCGGTGATGTCACTGGTCTCTAGTGATGGATAGGCTGTGTTCTCATGAATATGAATGGTCTCGGTGATGTCACTGGTCTCTAGTGATGGATAGGCTGTGTTCTCATGAATATGAAGGGTCTCGGTGATGTCACTGGTCTCTAGTGATGGATAGGCCATGTTCTCATGAATATGAAGGGTCTCTGTGATGTCACTGGTCTCTAGTGATTGGATAGGCTGTGTTCTCATGAATATGAAGGGTCTCGGTGATGTCACTGGTCTCTAGTGATGGATAGGCTGTGTTCTCATGAATATGAAGGGTCTCGGTGATGTCACTGGTCTCTAGTGATGGATAGGCTGTATTCTCATTAATATGAATCTCAGTGTTGTCAATGGTTTCATAAATACAACAACACAGATGATAACTGATTAACTACATTAGGCATATGCTCTTGGTTTTGTCCCGCCCCTCTCAGAATGGCAGCATTCCCGTCATGGATGAATAAGGAATAAACAGGCCAGTTTAAATGTAGAGGTCTATTTTGGTATTATTGCCCGCCTCTCCATCCTGAGTGAAATCCATGACAGTTTTCTGTAACTCCTGCCATCCTGTTAAGGTGAAGCTGATTCAAGCCATGCATTTTTCAGCTTCTGTCTATCACACCTGTTATTCAGAACCCAGTATGTGATCGGGCTTCTGTGGGCCACCTAGACCATGGATGACCACTGGACAGTGAAAATGGCATTTACCTGCAGTGGGCATTATGGTCAACTGTGTCTGAGTTCCAGGGACATTCCGAAATGAGCAGAAAGAAATGTTCTTTTAGCTATTTTCTCTTCTGAACGAACATTTTTATAATGAGCAGTAACTGCATTATGGCCACTAGTTGGTTCCTATAGGTTACAATTGCTTCCTAATTCCCTCCAGCGTTCTCTAAAATTGTTACATTGTATCTCTTGTTAAGGTGTATGATTTTCCCATGCTCCTCAGCTCCATCTAGTGGCCACAATGCAGTGTTTTACTTCCACCCATAACAAAATAGGGCTGAAACAACTAATCGATTAATCGACAACTAATCGATTATGAAAATAGTTGTCAACTATTTTCATGATCGATTAATCGGCCAGCTGATTATTTGGTCTGCATACAGAATGCATTATTTGTTTACATATCAGGAAATACAGTGCAGCACACATACAGCTCAGTACACTGTCCATACATGTCAGGAAGTGCCTGAGAACTTGTGAATGTGTGAGGAGCAATGCCTCATGGAACATGTAGTCCTGGGCAGAAAGTGAGTGGGTGTAAAGGCAGAAGTATTTTTACCTTGTTATAGGGGCACACTATACTATAATTTGCAGCTTGCTATTGGGGCACTCTAAAGGCAGGAGGAGCCAGAAGCATCGGTGGGGGACCCCAGAAGAGAAGAATCGGGGCTGCTTTGTGCAAAACCATTACACAGAGCAGGTAAGTATAACATGTTTGTTTTAAAAAAAAAATGACTTTAAAGACTGTGCAGGGAAGATCAGCATCTGAACCCAGAGAAGGTGACGGCTGATAGACTGGAGGTAATAGAAGGCATTACTATTACATTTAAAGTAAACTTTTACATTGAGGCAAGCCACATTACGTGGGAGCAGGGCACATTTCAAGGAGTCAGGGCACATTACCTTGGAGCTGGGCACATTTCAAGAAGGCAGGGCACATTACGTGGGAGCAGGGCACATTACATGTGCCCCAGTGTGAATGGGGTCTGAATAAAAAATGTGATCTCTGAGTCTGATGATATTTACCAGACTCAACCTCCAATAGTATATACAGTATATCTCTTCTGTCTGTTATTCTCAGAGTGGATTAGAGATTTTGCTCCCTAATCATATAGTTGATTATTTATATTTACCACTGCATATAGATTTTGAAGAATAAATTGCCTTTTTTTAAACTTTACATATTAAATTATACACCACACTTTTTTTTAAGGTTATTATCCGATTAATCGATTAATCGAAACAATAATCGGCCAACTAATCGATTATGAAAATAATCGTTAGTTGCAGCCCTATAACAAAAGAACATTCGTTCAAAAGAGAACGTAGGCTAAATAACATTTGTTTTTGCCCTAAATTCACACAGAACGAATGTACATGCAGATTTGCTGTATGAATGGCTAGGCAATTTCTTTCTTTTATAAAGAGACACTTTAATGTAGTTTCTCTTTTTTGTGCTATAATACATTCTGACTGCTTGTAAATGTTTTTCTTTTGTTCCTTTAAAGTTAATACTGTATGTCTAGATAGATGATTGGCATGTAAACCTTGAGGCTGGGTTCACATAAGAGCAAGGAGCGGCTCCCAGCAGGAGTCCGGTGTGTCCTGGTTCACTGTTTCAAGTCCGATTTCAGCCCAAATTTTTGGGCTGAATTCGGACCTGAAACACACAAAAAGACGCCCAGGGCGTCTGTGCAAATCGCACCGGAGCCGCTGCGGAGATATGTTAACCAGCTCCATAGAGAGCCGGTCACAATCTCCTGCTGTGCAAATTGCATTGTATGTATATAAATGCAAAACAAAAAGTATAAGTGCAAGAAATTGACCTATGAGCCTCTTGCAGTCTCTTGTACAGCAGAATTCAGACTGGGAGAGGAAGAAGCAGCACAAGCAGTGGCGGCCCGTCCATAAGGACGCACGTGTACCACCCCCTCTCTCCTGTCACCCCTTTATCACCAATAGATAGATTCATGCATTGCATGAATCTATCCATGGCTGTCGCTGCCACCCCGTATTCAGGCGCCCGTCCCCTTTTTCGGGCGTCTGAATTACCCCAGCGGGGGTGGTTTTGAAGCACCTGATTAGATCCATAGGCTGTAATGGGCATCAAAAAAGGTGACCTGCGAGCGCCATGCTGGGCGCTCGCAGGTCGCTCAGCTGTGTAAGAAAAGCGAATGAATATTAACTTTCCTAACACTAAACCGCCTCTCCGCCATTCAAGTGCTCGGATATGTTACCTGTTACCTGATTGGCTGAAACAAGAGGCGCTGTGATTGGACGCCTATCAGGCGTCCAATCATAGCAGAAGACGGGAAGAGAGGACGGGAGAAGACATCGAGGAGCTGTCCCACCACCACCGAGACAGAGTAAGTACAGACAGCGGGCGGGGGGCACACTGGCAGCATTTGATTTGGCACAGTGGCTGAGTTTGATGGGGCACAGTGGGAGCAATTGATGGGCACAGTGGCGGCAATTGATGGGCACAGTGGCGGCAATTGATGGGCACAGTGGCGGCAATTGATGGGCACAGTGGGCGCAATTGATGGGCACAGTGGCTGCGTTTGATGGCACAGTGGCGGCAATTAATGGGCACAATGGCTGCGTTTGATGGGCACATTGGTGGCAATTGATGGGCACAGTGGGAGTAATTGATGGGCACAGTGGGAGCAATTGATGGGCACAGTGGCGGCAATTGATGGGCACAGTGGGAGCAATTGATGGGCACAGTGGCTGCGTTTGATGGCACAGTGGTGGAAATTAATGGCAGCAGTGGCTGCGTTTGATGGGCACAGTGGTGGCAATTGATGGGCACAGTGCCTGCGTTTGATGGGCACAGTGGTGGCAATTGATGGGCACAGTGGCTGCATTTGATGGCACAGTGGCAGCAATTAATGGGCACAGTGGTGGCAATTAATGGGCACAGTGGCTGCGTTTGATGGGCACAGTGGCGGCAATTAATGGGCACAGTGGCTGCGTTTGATGGGCACAGTGGTGGCAATTGATGGGCACAGTGGCTGCGTTTGATGGCACAGTGGCAGCAATTGATGGGCACAGTGGTGGCAATTGATGGGCACAGTGGCTGCGATTGATGGGCACAGTGGTGGCAATTGATGGGCACAGTGGCTGCGATTGATGGTACAGTGAGGCTGAAATTGATGGAGTTTTTATCAGAATTTTTCATTATTTTTGTGCCCCCCCCAAAAAATTTGGAGAACCAGCGCCACTGAGCACAAGGAGCCAATTAATTGTGCTACATTGCTCGTGTGCTAACAAGAAATGTGCTGATAGGAGGAGAGATCAGAGTGACAGAGAGATGAGCTCATCAGTCTACTGCTTCCCCTTTCACTGTCCAGTCACAGGTTGGGGGAGGGACCAGGCTTTTAAGTCTTACTGGCCTGCAGTAGCGACACAAATCAGTTCCCCTGCCATGCGGGACAGGGCTGTGCCGTGTAGCAGAGCTGTGTAATCCTCAGGACTGGATGGACAGAGATACAAATCCTTTGGCAGGTAAAAGAACTCCCATGTAGGCATGTCATCTGCATATTAAGTCGTTTGCATGGAGTTCAGCTTAAAGGTTTACTCCTAGTGTATTATTCTGGAAATGTGACTTTTAAAGCACTGGCAGCTGTGACAAGAATTGGCTCCCATCTCCATGCCAGAGGCACCAGGCAAGAAACAGGTTAAGCAGCCTCCAGTGAATCATGTCAGACCGTGCAGGACTGGATGAGGAGCAAAACAGCTTTTACTCAATACAGAAGACACCCTACCCGCCCGCCCGCCCGCCTTGCTTCCTCCCTTCCCTGGCTCACAGTCTGCTCTTTTCTTGTAGATCTCCTGGACAGCAGACCTGAAGAAGCGAAGACCTTCCACCACTTGGGAGTCAGTAGACTGGGAAGCGACCACTTCATCGTTTGTATGTTGTTGCTGTCCGCAGCCTTGAAGCCGGCCCTCCTCGTCGCACAAAGGTAAGTTGCCATCACCAGTTATTTAATTGCCAGGAGAAATGATTTACTGCCGGTTTGTGAGAGAAAACATGTTATAATAAACTCAGCGCTAAAAGATACCTAAAGATGATAATAATCATCTCGCAGCAAACGATTCGTCTAAAAACATAAAGTGGTGTCATGGAAAATGCTAATTGGTTGCTATAAGAAACGCATTGAAAAAGAAAAAGAAACATACTGACCGATCGCAGAGCTCGAGAAGCAAGATTGTTCATGCGTCCAACATTAGATTTCAGCGTTTGCTGGTTTTCCGAAGCGACCACTTTGAGGTTTATCGCTCTTTTTTCACATTTCGAATTCAAGTTATATTTTGATCTTATTTGCACAGCAGCTGATACATTGTGCAGGTAGAAATGATTAGAATTGATATATACAGTATGGTTATGAATAGAGCCGCTGATTTGTGAGGAGTGAACAGGGTGGCCATGGAGAAATGACAACCTACTTATTAAATTACGAGTCACTTCTCCCAAAAAATGCTTTTCCGGAGTTTGGTGGAGTTTAATGGAGTTTAATGGAGTTTGGTGGAGTTTGGTGGAGTTTGGTGGAGTTTGGACATTTAAATCCCCCGACCGTCTCGTCTATCTCTCAGGGACTGTATTGGTAATGGTGCAATATCTGCACTGCGTTCCTGGGTCTGCTGTGCCCATTAGGAGAGGTTTCCACCATCCCTGATGAAATGTTACATTTAGTTTTAATTTAAAGTGGTTGTACACCCCGTACACTCTGTACACCCTGTACACCCTGTACACCCCGTACATCCTGTACACCCTGTACACACCGTACACCCTGTACACCCCGTACACCCCGTACACCCTGTACAACCCCTACACCCCGTACACTCTGTACACCCCGTACACCCCGTACACCCTGTACACCCCATACACCCCGTACACTCTGTACACCCTGTACACCCCCTACACCCCGTACACCCCGTACACCCTGTACACCCCGTACACTCCGTACACCCTGTACAACCCCTACACCCTGTACACCCTGTACACCCCGTACACCCTGTACAACCACTTTTACCTACAGGTAAGCCTATATTAAGACTTACCTGTAGGTGCTGGAAATATCACCTAAACCTCTACGGTTTAGGAGATATTTACAATAAAGCCGTGCACCGATGTCTACGGCGCATGCGCACTTTAGAAAGGGCAGACCGTGCCGTTTCTAAAGGGGGGTCATGCCGTAAATGACGGCTCCCGCGCGTGTGACGTCACGCGGCTCCAGCCAGTCACAGAGCCAGAGTTCGTGGCCCCAGAAGGAAGAGGGGTGAAGGTGGACGCTCGCTGCTAGTGGGGACAGCGGTAACATCGCAGGTTTCGGTTTCAGGTAAGTGACACATAATGGGCTACTATGCGATGCGATGCATAGTAGCCCATTATGCTTTACCTTTGCAGGAAAATAAAGAGGAAGTAAAACCCACCAGGGTTTACTTCCTCTTTAAAGTGTAATCCAACTATGCAATTCGAATAGTACATGCCAGCAATTGTGTGCCCCCCTAGTGGCTGCTCCCGTTTGTTCAAACTGTGTATGTGCGCAGTGCGCTCTCTCCTTCTCTATTTGAGCTCAGTAGCAACCATGGCTGGATCTAGAGAGGTGCTGGGGTGGACTGCACCCCCCTCCCCCCCAGATTCCAGTTGCACATCACCTCTGCCTCTCTAGCAGTGATAACTGTCCTTTGGCCTGCCAGAAATGATCCCTGTCCTCCACCCTGCTGACCCCTGTACACACCCTGCTGACCCCTGTCCTGCACCCTTCTGATCCTGATCCTCTGCCCTACTGACCCCAGTCCTCAGCTCTGCTGGCCCCCTGTACAATACCCTACTGATTCCTGTACGATCCCCTGCTGATCATTCATCCTTTGCCCTGCTGACCCTCTGTCCACGCCCTGCTGACCCCTGTCCTCCACCCTGCTGACCCCTGTCCTCCACCCTGTTGACCCCTGTCCATGCCCTGCTGAGCCATGTTCTCCACCCTTCTGATCCTGATACTCTGCCCTACTGACCCCAGTCCTCAGCTCTGCTGACCCCAGTCCCCTGCCCTACTGACCCCCTGACCTCCACCCTTCAGGCCCCTGTCCTTGGCCCTGCTGACCCCTGTCCTCCGCCCTGCAGACCCCTGTCCTCTGCCCTGCCAGCAATGACCCCTGTCTTCCACCCTGTTGACCCTGTCCCCAGCCCTGCTGACCCCTGTCCACCGCCCTACTGACCCCCTGTACACTATCCTACTGGTTCCTATACAATCCACTGCTGACCATTCATCCTTTGCCCTGCTGACCCTCTGTCCAAGCCCTGCTGACTCCTGTCCTCCACCCTGCTGACCCCTGTACATGCCCTACTGACCCCTGTCCTCCACCCTTCTGATCCTGATCCTCTGCCCTACTGACCCCAGTCCTCAGCTCTGCTGACCCCCTGTACATTACCCTACTGATTTCTATACGATCCCCTGCTGATCATTCATCTTTTGCCCTGCTGACCCTCTTTCCACGCCCTGGTGATCCCTGTCCTCCACCCTGCTGACCCCTGTCCTCCAACCTGCTGACCCCTGTCCATGCCCTGCTGAGCCCTGAACTCCACCCTTCTGATCCTGATCCTCTGCCCTACTGACCCCAATCCTCAGCTCTGCTGACCCCAGTCCCCTGCCCTACTGACCCCCTGACCTCCACCCTTTAGGCCCCTGTCCTTGGCCCTGCTGACCCCTGTCCTCCGCCCTGCAGACCCCTGTCCTCTGCCCTGCCAACAGTGACCCCTGTTGACCCTGTCCCCAGCCATGCTGACCCCTGTCCACCGCCCTACTAACCCCCTGTACACTATCCTACTGATTCCTATATAATCCCCTGCTGACCATTCATCCTTTGCCCTGTTGACCCTCTGTCCAAGCCCTGCTGACCCCTGTCCAGCACCCTGCTGAGCCCTGTAAACGCCCTACTGACCCCTGTTCTCCACCCTTCTGATCCTGATCCTCTGCCCTACTGACCCCAGTCCTCAGCTCTGCTGACCCCCTGTACAATACCCTACTGATTCCTATGCGATCCTCTACTGATCATTCATCCTTTGCCCTGCTGACCCTCTGTCCACGCCCTGCTGAGCCCTGTCCTCCACCCTGCTCACCCCTGTCCATGCCCTGCTGACCCCTGTCCTCCACCCTTCTGATCCTGGTTCTCTGCCCTACTGACCCCAGTCCTCAGCTCTACTTACCCCAGTCCTCAGCTCTATTGACCCCAGTCCTCAGCTCTACTTACCCCAGTCCTCAGCTCTACTGACCCCAGTCCTCTAACACCCTGTACAATTCACTACTGATTCCTATACGATCCCCTGCTGACCATTCATCTTTTGCCCTGTTGACCCTCTGTACACAGCCCTGCTGACCTCCCATCCTCTGTTCCCTGACATTTTTTACTGCACCCCCACACCAGACAGGCTAGATCTGTCTCTGGTAGCAACAACCTTAGATGAGCTGAACAATACAATTGTGCGCCCCCTAGTGGCTGCTTAGGGCCACCTAAGTTGCATGCATGCACAGTGCGCTCTCTCCCTCTCTAGCTGAGCTCAGACGCTGCATACAGAGAAGGAGAGAGTACACTGTGCATGTGCACCGGTTGAATGGCCCAAAGAGGCTGCCAGGAGGCGCATATTTGCTCTGTTAAGCCCAAGGACCCCCCTCCACCCCGTCTGCATGTGTAATGGGAGGATGTGCAGCATTTGAAACAGGAGGCATTCTGGTATGAACTATTCAGAAGATATAGAATTACACAGTGGGATTTTTGGAAAATGTTTCTAAAGGTGAACTGACGCTTTAATACATTTTTATAAAATTTTTTAAGTAAAAAAGAATTATGGGCCTGTGCGATCCTTGTATGCTAATGGTTTACCCCTTGGGATGGTTGTCCCTCATGCTCTGATATGGAATGACGTTTGGTCCTATGATGTTGATAAGTGGTACTTTATCCCTGATGAAGATATTAAAAGTTGAAAGATACGAAACGCGTTGGTTGGCCCAGTCCATGGAAAGAGCTGACAGTCAAGGATTTTATTGGTTGTGTAGTTTAAACTAGTTACTGGGAGTATCACTTAATATTTACCAACAATGTCATTGGACTTATGTTTGGTCTTACAATAGGCCAGGCATGTCCAAAATCCGGCCTGCGAGCCAATTGCAGCCTGTGGTCCGGTTTCATACGCCCCCCCCCCCCCCCCCCCGGTAATTTGCATATATATATATATCTTTTGTGGCCCCCAACGAATCTTTAAATCTTAAAATGAGGGTGCGTGTTATAAGCAGATAAATACATATATATATCCAAATAACACGCCCGAGCTCATCCTTAGACTCTTCACCATACACAGTCACAAAGGCAAGAGAATTCTTGTTGGGCAGTGTTTTAGTTCATTTGCATTTCATTTTAATGGTTCAAAGAATGTCAGGCAAAATGGTCGGCCCTCGCGCATGTTCACTTCATCAAATCTGGCCCTCTAAAGTTTGGACACCCCTGCAATAGACTGTGCAGTGCTTCAAGGCTGTGGCTCTGTTACCTCCCCCTGGCTTCTAGAACCCGCTGGATAGTTCTAGAACTTAGAGGGTGGAGGAACAGAGACTGCAACTTGAATATTTATGGGGTTCCCACCAATCCCTGAGAAAGCAAGGCTCAGTAGGTGGGGGAACAGTTCCATAAATAGTCAGAAGCCTGTGGCAGTCGGGGAGCAAAGTCCAGGGTCCAGTCGTCTGGAGGGAACCCCTGTGCTGGGGGGGGGGGCTCTACCCCTGGGCAGAAGGAATGCCAGGAGAGGGGGAGAGCGAGAGAGGATAACCTAGAAGCCTCATACCCTTCACCAGCCTCAGCTGGACTTAGCTGAAGCCCCTCCTGAAAGCAAGACCTGGCCCGTATAGCAGTGTGCCCATACAGCAGCCTATTGCATTCCAGGAACTACTAAAAGGGACGAGTGAGTAACTTCAGTTCCCGTTTACCCCAAGTCTGTACAGAGAGGACAGTAAGGCTGCAATACTTTACATGTCCAGGACCAAGGCTTAGAGCCAAGGCAAAGCAGCCAGAAGCTCCCCCATATCTCATTATCCAATCGAGTGGACTGGAACTTTAAGTAATTGTTGTTTACAACAGCGCTCGGGGATGCAGAGCTTCCCCACCTCCTTGTTCTGGCATTGAGAGTAGAAGTTGGTTTAAGCTGTTAAAGTGTCACCAAATATCAGACAAAGGCTAATGTGAAAAGGTTGTGTAACTTTTTGTCCTCTTATATTCTCGAATTGCATGTAGCGTGAAGTTATAGACTTTTCCCCATATGAAGGCAGACCTTTTATGTTAGGATCTGCTGAGCGAGCTCAACTTCATCCTAAAAATCCCACCAAACTGTGGTGGAAACTCTTCGAGCCCCTCTGCCTTAAAATAACTCATTAAAGAAGCAAAACAATTTCCAGATCTCTAGTCAACAGTCAGTTTGAGAGCTAATAGTTTTTGGATCAAATCCAAACGTCGGCCCTTTTCTTGCTTTTATCTAACTCTAGGGCACTAGGCCATCTGCTGACACCAACAATTGGGCAAGTGTCTTCACATTCCCACCAACAATTGGGCATATGTCCTCCCACTGACACCAATGATGGGGCACTATTCCTCCCACAGACACCAATAATGGGGCACAATTCCTCCCACTGACACCAATATTGGGGCACTATTCCTCCCACTGACACCAATAATGGGGCACAATTCTTCCCACTGACACCAGTGATGGGGCACTATTCCTCCCACTGACACCAATGATGGGGCACAATTCTTCCCACTGACACCAGTGATGGGGCACTATTCCTCCCACTGACACCAATAATGGGGCACAATTCCTCCCACTGACACCAATGATGGGGCACAATTCTTCCCACTAACACCAGTGATGGGGCACAATTCCTCCCACAGACACCAATAATGGGGCACAATTCCTCCCACTGACACCAATATTGGGGCACTATTCCTCCCACAGACACCAATGATGGGGCACAATTCTTCTCACTGACACCAATGAAGGGGCACAATTCCTCTCACTGGCACCAATGAAGGGGCACAATTCCTCTCACTGGCACCAATGATAGGGCACTATTCCTTCCGCTGGCAACAATGATGGGCCATAATTCCTCCCACTGTCATCAATGATTTGACACAACACCTCCCACTGGCACCAATGATGGGGCACAATTCCTCCCACTGACACCAATGATGGGGCAACATTTCTCCCACTGACACCAATGATGGGGCACTATTCCTCCCACTGATACCAATGATGGGGCACAATTCTTCCCAGTGACACCAACAATAGGGCACAATTCCTCCCAATGACACCAACAATGGGGCACAATTCCTCAGAATGACACCAATGATGGAGCACAATTTTTCCCACTGACACCAACAATTGGGCACATGTCCTCCCACCAATGAAGCGGCAAAATTCCTCCTAATGACCCCAATGATGGGGCACTATTCCTTCCAGGGGTATTGTTTAGTTCCATTGACTCCTGTCACTAAATAAAATGGTCACCTAACAGCCCTGGTTTGCTTTGCTTCAAAAATGATTCCCATGTTGCTTTCTTGGTGCTTCAAAGCATCTCCAAAGCCTCTATAGAAGTCTATGACAACTCTCACTAACAGCACCTGAAGCTTTTGAGAGGCTTTTATTTAGCGTTTGTTTTGGAGGTATTGCATGCATACAATATCCCAGGATGCACTGGGAAATCAACAAACAAACCAGAGAGACATCATCAACAGCCACTTCTGGTTCATGTATATATTCTGGGAGTGTCTGGTGCAGACGTCACGTCTGGTGTGCAGCGTGGAGCAGCAGGAAGGTGAGCGGGGTCCGGACCACAGCGGAGCAACTAGCAGATGGCACACCTGGTGTGCAACATTGGGGCAATATAGCGAAAGGTGAGCGGGGACCAGAGAGAGAGGACTGAGCATCAGGGGATCAGCAGAGTTGGTGGATTGGAGCAGGAGAAACTAGCAATGTCACATATATAGTTACATAGTAGGTGAGGTTGAAAAAAAGACACAAGTCCATCAAGTCCAACCTATGTGTGTGATAATGTGTCAGTATTACATTACATATCCCTGTATATTGCGGTCATTCAGGTGATTATCTAATAGTTTCTTGAAGCTATCAATGCTCCCCGCTGAGACCACCGCCTGTGGAAGGGAATTCCACATCCTTACCGTTCTTACAGTAAAGAACCCTCTACGTAGTTTAAGGTTAAACCTCTTTTCTTCTAATTGTAATGAGTGGCCACGAGTCTTATTAAACTCTCTTCTGCGAAAAAGTTTTATCCCTATTGTGGGGTCACCAGTACAGTATTTGTAAATTGAAATCATATCCCCTCTCAAGCGTCTCTTCTCCAGAGAGAATAAGTTCAGTGCTTGCAACCTTTCCTCATAACTAAGATCCTCCAGACCCTTTATTAGCTTTGTTGCCCTTCTTTGTACTCGCTCCATTTCCAGTACGTCCCTCCTGAGGACTGGTGCCCAGAACTGGACAGCATACTCCAGGTGCGGCCGGACCAGAGTCTTGTAGAGCGGGAGAATTATCGTTTTATCTCTGCAGTTGATCCCCCTTTTAATGCATGCCAATATTCTGTTTGCTTTATTAGCAGCAGCTTGGCATTGCATGCCATTGCTGAGCCTATCATCCACTAGGACCCCCAGGTCCTTTTCCATCCTAGATTCCCCCAGAGGTTCTCCCCCCAGTGTATAGATTGCATTCATATTTTTGCCACCCAAATGCATTATTTTACATTTTTCTACATTGAACCTCATTTGCCATGTAGTCGCCCACCCCATTAATTTGTTCAGGTCTTTTTGCAAGATTTCCACATCCTGCAGAGAAGTTATTGCCCTGCTTAGCTTAGTATCGTCTGCAAATACAGAGATTGAACTCTTTATCCCATCCTCCAGGTCGTTTATGAACAAATTAAATAGGATTGGTCCCAGCACAGAACCCTGGGGAACCCCACTACCCACCCCTGACCATTCTGAGTACTCCCCATTTATCACCACCCTCTGAACACGCCCTTGTAGCCAGTTTTCAATCCATGTACTCACCCTATGGTCCATGCCAACGCACCTTATTTTGTATAGTAAACGTTTATGGGGAACTGTGTCAAATGCTTTTGCAAAATCCAGATACACCACGTCTACGGGCCTTCCTTTATCTAGATGGCAACTCACCTCCTCATAGAAGGTTAATAGATTGGTTTGGCAAGAACGATTCTTCATGAATCCATGCTGATTACTGCTAATGAAATCATTCTTATTACTAAAATCTTGTATATAGTCCCTTATCATCCCCTCCAAGAGTTTACATACTATTGATGTTAGGCTAACTGGTCTGTAATTCCCAGGGATGTTTTTTGGGCCCTTTTTAAATATTGGTGCTACATTGGCTTTTCTCCAATCAGCTGGTACCATTCCAGTCAATAGACTGTCTGTAAATATTAGGAACAACGGTCTGGCAATCACCTGACTGAGTTCCCTAAGTACCCTCGGATGCAAGCCATCTGGTCCCGGTGATTTATTAATGTTAAGTTTCTCAAGTCTAATTTTAATTCCGTCCTCTGTTAACCATGGAGGTGCTTCCTGTGATGTGTCATGAGGATAAACACTGCAGTTTTGGTTACTGAAGCCCCCCGATTCACTTGTGAAGACTGAGGAGAAGAATAAATTCAATACCTTTGCCATCTCCCCATCCTTTGTAACCAGATGTCCTTCCTCATTCTTTATGGGGCCAATATGGTCTGTCCTCCCTTTTTTACTGTTTACATACTTAAAGAATTTCTTGGGATTTCTTTTGCTCTCCTCCGCTATGTGTCTTTCATGTTCTATCTTAGCCATCCTAATTGCACCCTTACATTTCTTATTGCATTCTTTATAAATACTGAATGCTGAGGATGATCCCTCAACCTTGTATTTTTTGAAGGCCTTCTCCTTTGCTTTTATATGCATTTTTACATCGGAGTTAAGCCATCCAGGATGTTTGTTCGCTCTTTTAAATTTATTACCCAATGGGATACATTGGCTAATGCCCTTATTTAATATGCTCTTAAAGCAAACCCATCTCTCCTCCGTATTCTTTGTTCCTAATATTTTATCCCAATTTATGCCTTTTAGCAAGGTTTGTAGTTTAGGGAAGTTGGCTCTTTTGAAATTCAGTGTCTTTGTGTTCCCTTCATGTCTCCTATTTGTGTGATTTATACTGAAACTAATTGACCTGTGATCGCTGTTACCTAAATTGCCCCGTATTACCACATCTGTTATCAGGTCTGTATTATTGGTAATCAGTAGATCTAGTAATGTTTTATTTCTAGTTGGTGCGTCTACCATCTGACCCATAAAATTGTCCTGCAAAACACTAAGGAACTGGCGAGCCTTAAATGAATGTGCGGTTCCCTCCGCCCAGTCTATGTCTGGATAATTAAAATCCCCCATTATGATAACACTTCCCATCCTTGCTGCTAATCCAATTTGTGATAGGAGATCCGTCTCCACTTCCTCCCTCAGGTTTGGGGGCCTATAGCATACTCCCAGTATTATTTTCCCCTTAGCTTCATCCCTTTGGAGCTCTACCCATAAAGATTCCACCTCCTCCCTAGCCCCCTCAGTGATGTCATCTCTCACACTCACTTGTACATTATTCTTGATATATAGGCATACCCCTCCCCCTTTTTTACCCTCTCTATCCTTGCGGTATAGGGTATACCCTTGAATGTTTGCCAGCCAATCATGAGAGCTGTTGAACCAGGTCTCTGAAATTCCCACAAAATCCAAATCCTCCTTGTACAACCGTATCTCTAGTTCACCCATCTTGTCCGCCATGCTCCTGGCATTGGTGAACATGCCACATAGTTTAGACTGGTCGCATATTGTCCTCGTATTGGGTGTTTCAAGATTGCAACTAGGACTTGCTACTATACTCACCTTGTGTTTTTGTGCTTTGGTTAACCTACCACTAATGCCCCCAATACTACCCTCTGGAATATCTTCCGCGCTGGCTATCACTGTCTCTGGACCCTCCCCCCATCGCCTAGTTTAAAAACCCCTCTAACTTTTTGGCCATCTTCATTCCCAGCAGATCTGCACCCTCCTCATTTAGGTGCAGTCCGTCCCTTCTATAGTACCGGTTACCGACTGAGAAGTCGGCCCAGTCCTCCAGGAACCCAAACCCCTCCTTACTACACCAGCTCTTCAGCCACTTGTTTACTTCCCTAATCTCCCTCTGCCTCTCTGGTGTGGCTCGATGTACCGGTAGTATTCCTGAGAACACTACCTTGGAGGTCCTTTTCCTCAATTTAGCTCCTAAGTCCCTAAAATCGTTCTTTAGGACACTCCATCTGCCTCTGACTTTGTCATTGGTGCCAACGTGCACCATGACAGCCGGGTCTTCCCCAGCCCCTACCAGTAATCTGTCCACAAGATCCGTGATGTGCCGAACCCGAGCGCCCGGTAGACAACATACTGTTCGGCGCTTCAGGTCTTGGTTACAGATTGCCCTCTCTGTCCTTCTAAGAATTGAGTCCCCTACCACCAGAATCTGTCTTTCCTTTCCCTTTGCTGCCCCCCCCACTCTCACTGGAGGAGTTCTTCCCCTGGCAGCTAGGAGAGTCCCTCATCTCCAGCAGTGCTGGTCCCTGACTGGTTTCACCAATGTCACTCAATGGAGCGTACTTATTGGGATGCTCCAGTCCTGGAACGGCCTCTCTGGCACTTCCCCCTCTACCCCTCCTGACTGTCACCCATCTACTCTTTGCTAGTGCCTGCACCTCTTTGTCTCCACCCGCCTCTGTGCTGGCCCCTGCCGGCACCTGCCATGTACGTTCCTGGCTCACCTTTAGTATGGAGGGACTTCTCAGTGCTGACAGTTGCTTCCCTAGATTCAGAACCTGGGCTTCCAGGGAAACAATGTGCTTACATTTTGCACAGCAGTATTCGCCCTCGATCGGATGATCAAGGAACGCATACATGCGGCAAGATGTACAAAGAGCCGCCTCTCCACACCCACCGGGCATCGTACCTATTAAATTTAGTGAGGATTGGGGAATTTTACCCTGTCCAAATTACCTAACAGCTAGCTTCCTGGCACTAATACTCAAGACAATACACAGGTACACAACAAGACAATACACGGGTACACAACAAGACAATACACAGGTACACAATACACAGTACTAACGATCCACACACACTACTCAGACAACACTCAGATACTCACACTACACAGGTACTATGACCCCTGTTATAACCTCCTGTTTTAAACTCTTGTGTTTAACTCCATATGGCACACAGTGTGGGAGCAACATAGCGGAAGGTGAGTGGAGACCAGAGAGAGAGGAGAATCAGCAAACCAGAGGATCAGCAGAGCTGGGGGGTACTACTGAGTAGAGGATCAGCAGAGCTGGGGGTGCCTGCTAAGCGGGGCATCAGCAGAGGTGGGGGTTACTACTGAGCGGGGGATCAGCAGAGTTGAGGGTTACTACTGAGCAGGGGATCAGCAGAGTTGGGGATTACTACTGAGCGGGGGATCAGCAGAGCTGGCGGTTACTACTGAGCGGGGGATCAGCAGAGCTGGGGGGACCAGAGAGAGAGGACTGAGCATCAGGGGATCAGCGGAGCTGGTGGATTGGAGCAGGAGAAACTAGCAATGTCACATATGGCACACATGTGTGGGAGCAATATAGCGGAAGGTGAGTGGAGACCAGAGAAAGAGGAGAATCAGCAAACCAGAGGATCAGCAGAGCTGGGGGGTTACTACTGAGCGGGGGGCTCAGCAGAGTTGGGGGTTACTACTAAGTGGGGCATCAGCAGAGCTGGGGGTTATTACTGAGCAGGGGATCAGCAAAGCTTAGAGTACTACTGAGTGGGGCATAAGAGCTAGGGGGTTACTACTGAGCGGGGAATCAGCAGAGTTGGGGTTACTACTGAGCGGAGGATCAGCAAAGCTTAGAGTACTACTGAGTGGGACATAAGAAGAGCTGGGGGTACTACTGAGCTGGAAATCTGCTGAACAGGGGTAATAATGAGCTGGGGATCTGCTGACTGGGTGTAATACTGAGCCTGGGTTCTACTGGGCCCCTTTAAAATAAATAGAAGATCTGAACAAATGAATGGGGGAGGGGTAACTACATAACAAATGATGTTAAATGTTGAAAAATGTAAAATAATGCATTTGGGTGGCAAAAATCTGAATGCAATCTATAGACTGGGGGGAGAACCTCTGGGGGGGATCTAGGATGGAAAAGGACCTGGGGGTCCTAGTAGATGATAGGCTCAGCAATGGCATGCAATGCCAAGCTGCTGCTAACAAAGCAAACAGAATATTGGCATTAAAAAGGGGATCAACTCCAGAGATAAAACGATAATTCTCCCGCTCTACAAGACTCTGGTCCGGCCGCACCTGGAGTATGCTGTCCAGTTCTGGGCACCAGTCCTCAGGAAGGATGTACTGGAAATGGAGCGAGTACAAAGAAGGGCAACAAAGCTAATAAAGGGTCTGGAGGATCTAGTTATGAGGAAAGGTTGTGAGCTCTGAACTTATTCTCTCTGGAGAAGAGACGCTTGAGAGGGGATATGATTTCAATATACAAATACCGGACTGGTGACCCCACAATATACAAATACTGTACTGGTGACCCCACAATAGGAAGGAAACGTATTCGCGGAAGGGAGTTTAACAAGACTCGTGGCCACTCATTAAAATTAGAAGAAAAGAGGGTTAACCTTAAACTATGTAGAGGGTTCTTTACTGTAAGAGCGGCAAGGATGTGGAATTCCCTTCCACAGGCGGTGGTCTCAGCGGGGAGCATCGATAGCTTAAAAAAACGATTAGATAATCACCTGAATGACCACAACATACAGGGATATACAATGCAATACTGACACATAATCACACACATAGGTTGGACTTGATGGACTTGTGTCTTTTTTCAGCCTCACCTACTATGTAACTATGTAACACACACACAAGGCAGTTGCCAAGCTTCAATAAAGCTTCAAAAAAGCATCACTGAAGCATCAAAAACACATGAAAAAACAAGTTGAGGTGGTAGGCGCTTTAATGTGTGCGAAAGTCAAAGCGTAAATGAGCCCTTAAAGGGTACGTAACCCCAACGATAAAACATTTTTTTTCTTCCTTTTGGTCTGATAAATAATTCACTGGGAGCATTTTGTTCTACCTGTTTCAGCCCACCAGTAACTCACGCTCCATTGTACGTTAATGAGGTCCTCCATTTCGTTTAAGAATCAGCATAAAGTTATTCTGTTCCGGTTACCATGTCACTAAATATTTTTTCTTTGGTTTTCAGAAAAAACAGAGGCCATGTCTAATGAAGACAACGCCAAAGAGACTCCTGCCAATGAGTGCCCCGTCTGCTATGAACGCCTCCAAAACCCAAGTACATCCGAGCGGAGGTTGAGCTGCGGCCACTCCTTCTGCCATGACTGTTTGGTGAAGTATCTTGTGACGGCCAAGAAAGAGGGCTCAATAAAAAAGAACATCATCTGTCCTCTGTGCCGATATGTGACCTTTCTCACCAACAGGGGCCTTATTTTACCTCCACGGACTGGAGAACTCAACCAGATCTTGGAAGTTCCCGTCACTCCATCAGGCCTAAGGCACACGCCTTCGCTTCTCAGAAACCCCAACACTTTGGTCGTCCCCCTCACCCCCGAGGCAAGTGAGTCAGACAACCCCCACCTTTCCAGGTGCACCTGCCTCGGAGACGCCAACCTCGACTCGGTCAACCACGCGTACGGTTCCCAAATCTTTGTCATCAGCGACCAGGGGCAGCCAATGTATAACGAGGACGTAATCGCCGATACGCCAACCCACCATGTTGATGCCAGGGCCCACTGCTGCCGGTCTCCATCCATAGTGTTGGTCCTGTTGCTAATATTTCTTGTGGCTGTCATGGCGGCGGTGTTGCCGTGGATACTTTTGGTCAAAAAAGTGTGAAGAAGACTCCTCCATATAATGTAATAATCATGATCGTAACTAGTGGAAGGGATGCCTCTCCTCCTTTCAGAAGACCTCTGAGATGATGTCTAGATTGGTCATGGAGGAGGACAAGACTGTTTGGACCAGAAAGTTTGGGTTTGTTTCTAGGAACATGTGGAGACAGTGATTTTTGTTGAATTTATTTAGGTGTCCAATAGAAGAACTGGTTTTGGGGAGCCAACAGATCATCCCTTTTAATGTCTCATTCAGGTCCACTTTGGGATGTGGACATCTGATGGAGCCCTGGGCCTTATCAATGTGTAAGCTCCGTGTCAGAGCTTACACAGAGTCCATGACCTTCTCTACTACCAGCCCGCCAGAGAAACCCTGGCAATTGGCCAAACCCACCATCCCAGAAAATGAGGCAGAAGGTCACATGTTCCCCCAATGTGTAGAAGTACTGGGTAGTCTTGAGGTATCCAACAGACAAATGGAGTAGTGGTGACGAGTGACGAAGAAATTAAAGAACCTTTGCTCTTTGGGAATGGGACAAAATTGAAAATCATTAGGCTATGTTCTCAGTTTGAATGTTATTCAATCATTGAAAATAGAATGTTTCTGAGTGTCTCCGAGCGTCACCGCGTGGTCTCTGAGCAAAGACAAGCAGTGGCTGTGGAACGGATTATCTGAGTTTCCATTATTTCCTATGGGGGAAACTCGCTTTGATATACGAGTGCTTTGGATTACAAGCATTCTTCTGGAACGAATTATGCTCGTAATCCAAGGTATTACCGTAAGTAGTCATTTTCATATGCTCGTGGGATTTTTCAGAAGCTTCACCAAACACCAACGAATCAACAGTTACTTTAAAAAAAAAAAAATCCAATTTATATTTACTTATAAAAGTCATTAGGTTATTTTCTCTGCAGGTCAAATGTTATTCATTCAAACAGGATAGATTGACTCAGGGAAATACCACAACACGGTCACTAGATGGAGCCGATGATCATATGAAAATGACTAGTAATTCTTTTTTTCATCAGCTCCTTCTAGTGGTCGTAATATGGTATTTCCCTGAGTCACTCTAAGCTGTATGAATGAAAAACATTCAACCTGGAAGGAAAAATAGCCTAATGGCTTTCGTTTTTGTTCCCATTCTCACAGAACAAATGTGAATGCAGTTTCACAGGATCAATAGGTCTGCTTATATATATATATATATATATATATATATATATATATATATATATATATATATATATATATATATATATATATATATACACACCCCAATGTGTACTCTCATTTTTGTGTATATACACGAGGTTCTGTTATAAATCCTGGAGTCACTGGAAATCGGTGGTGGGCCCACACGAATCTGCAACGTGTCTCCTTTCATTGTCTAACCTGAAAGAAATGGACTGTTTTAGTTGCTATGGACAATACAACATTTTTCACAACAGCTCCACCTTGAAAAGCCATCCTCGAGCTCCACCACTTCAGTGACGTCACCTAGGCTGAGATGAGGTCATCAGTCTGCTGCAGACAGGTGGAGGCATTTCCTCAGTCTCCATTTCCTCAGTCCCCCGTCCCCCCCCCCAGTGATCAGACTGTAACATTGTAAGGTTTGTGAACTGCACAGACCCCGGGATTTACACTATTTGTGTCACCTTTGAGCTGGGATCTCAGTCCAGGAAGTAGATGGTGACCTTTTTATTTTCTTTCTAAAAGAAGCCACAGCCTGAATTAAAAAGCCTGTTCCCCGCCAGTATGCCTCAAAGTAGGACCCTTGCTTTGCCAACTGGAGAGCTCTAGCTCTGGCTCAGTAGGGACCTCTGCATGAGACCGCTGCTTCCCCACAAAGAGCAAGGGTCCTTCTTCGCAGCTTTCTGGCAGGGGACTGGCTTTTCTACTCATAGTAAGTACAAGCCGGCAACTCGACAGCTTCCTCGTCATTTTATTTGCACATTACAGCAGTAACATAATCCAAAATTACTGACGCGTTTCGGCCTAAGCCTTCATCATAGCATGGCTTCTCTACTCAGACTGTGGCTGCTTTTGAAAGGTAACAAACTATAAAGACATTCAACACCTTTTGTTTTGATGCACCTGCAATTATACATGTGCAATTAGCTTCGTTCCAGAGTCGTTTTACGACGAAATCCGACAAATTTGTTCATTCGGAAATATTCAAATTAGCGGAAACCCGTTTAACAAATTTTTCTGAAAAATTGAAAATCCGAAAATAAAAAATTTGAAGATTCGGAAATTAGAAAATTCGGAAATTCCAAGATCCGAAAATCGAATATTCGTAAATTAGAAGATTCGTAAATGAAAAGATTCGTAAATTAGAAAATTCAAAAATTATTAAAAACAGAAAAGAGAAAATTCGGAAATTAGAAAATCCGAAAACATGAATGAAAATCCGAAAATTCAAAAGAACGAAAATACAAAAACCCGAAAATTTGAAAATCTGAAATAATAACTAACAATACCTATTACTAACTATTAAATGATAGGTATTGGAATTTCCTTTAAAATGTGGCTGTTAGTGAACGTAACAAATACAAATTTATCCAAAGTTACGAATTTTCCAAAATAACGAATGCTGTATCTAAACAAATGGAACGTAACAAATTTATAATAGTAATAAATAATAATAATAATAAAAACGTTTTATTATTAACGTTTATTATTATTAATTAGTTACGTTCCATTCGTTTGGATGCGGCATTCGTTATTTTGGATATTTCCTACATTCGGATAAATTCGTATTTGTTACTCTCACTAACAGCCAAATTTAAAGGGAAATTCCAATACTTATAATTCAATAGTTATTATTAGCTAGTTAGTTAGTTTTTATTTCAGATTTTTGAATTTTTAGGATTTTCTTTCTTGTTTTCGAATTTTAAAAAAAATTTGGATTTTCGAATTTACGAATTTTTTCAAAATAACGAATTTCGATCATAACGAATGACCCAAAAAACAAAACAAAAAAAAACCCAAAATGAAACAAAAAAACAAAAAAAAAACACACACACATTTTTTGGCGGTGTACATGTCTACCTGCAATGTATTTAGCTGATTTAAACTGGGGGGTTCAATTGGTCGTTGACTATTCAATTTTTTCCTATTGGTGTGTGTTGTTTCGCTGTATATATTTTATATGTAAATCATTGTGTGATTTATTTGAATTTGCTGATATAAAGAAAAAGTAACATTGTTTCTCATGGCAGTTGGTTAATGATCGCATCACTTTTGTAGCTCCAAAGGGCAGGCTCTTTGCTTACCACCCTCTGAAAAGCGATCTGTGGTGAATGACTTTTCAGAGGACGGTATAACAACAGCTGGCAGGCATTAGGAAGGTGCTACTGACACCTCTTGACAATTTTTTTTTTTTGATTGCTGAACGGCAATTTTACATTGCGAACCGCGGCGAAACTGCAAGCCAAGCATATGGCTCATGGTTGCGGTGTGGGTGGCCCTATTGATCTCAGTGGGTGAGTTTGATGGGTGGTGCCGCCTGAGTGGCCAGGGAAGGGGGAGGGGAATGAAGACAGCAAAACCACAGCTCAGCCACCAGTTTTTACTGCCCCATAGATACCAATGGGAAAGAGACCTAATGCTAAGTTTATACTAGTGGCCATCCCTCTGAAAAGTGATCTGTGGTGGATCACTGTTCAGAGGCATTTGACAGGCCGCGAGGAGGTGATGTGTTTCCTTCTGCATCTGTTTGAACCCTGTAAATGCTGCACCGCGGTATTGCAATGCACGCAGCTGCAGGGCTCAATCGCTTGAATGGGACACATCCGGCTAGGGTACGGCCAGCTAAACACGATGGGGATCATTTTTTGTGTACAGTCCGGTCTGTCTGCCTTTGCAGCTTAAGGAGGGTGGTTGGGGTGGTAAAAATGCAGCTTAACCACCATTTTTAACGCCCCCAAAGGGTGATAAATACAGGCTGGGTCTGTGAAGCTCAAACACGCAGGATTCACGGTGAAGGGGAATCTCATCATTCCCTGGCAGGAAGTCAGCCGTGTGTTTTGCATTTCAGAACAAACGTTTTTTTAGCTGCAAGACTTCCCTTTTTTTATGTAATCTTTATTTAAACAAATAAGTAGCCAACAGAAACATACAAGTCACTATCCCAGAACACATGTACAGGAAGTGGGCTCGTCCTCATGGTGTACAGATAGTGCAGTCACATTATGGCTTACAGGACTTCCCTTAATGTGCAGGGAGGGCGGACATGAACGTCCTCCCGCCATCGCCTGTCCCTCTACCATGTGATCAGCTCTGTCCAATGACAGCATGAGGAGAGAAGAAGAAAAACAATAACCGGCTTGTGTGAAAGGGATATCGGCACTGATAATCATGGCATTGATTATCCATGTCCTGATTATCAGTGCCCACCAGCGCTGCCAATCAGTGCCCATCAATGCCACCTATTAGTGCAGCCTCATCAGTGCCTCCTTATCATTGCCTACCAGTGAGACCTCATCGGTGCCCATCAGTGGCCATCAGTCCCGCCTCATCAGCACACATCAGTGAAGGAGAAAAATTACCAATCAGTGTCACCTATCAGTGCTGCCTATCAGTGCCCATCAGTGTCTCCCCATCAGTGTCACCTATCAGTGCCCACCAGTGCTGCCAATCAGTGCCCATCAGCATTGCCTATCAGTGCCCATCAGCGTTGCCTATCAGTGCCCATCAGTGCAGCCTCATCAGTGCCTCCTTATCATTGCCTACCAGTGAAACCTCATCAGTGCCCATCAGTGCCGCCCCATCAGTGCCACCTCATCAGTGCCACCTCATCAGCACACATCAGTGAAGGAGAAAAATTACCAATCAGTGCCCATCAGTTTCTCCTCATCAGTGTCACCTATCAGTGCTGCCTAACAGTGCCCATCAGTGCTGCCTATCCGTGCCTCCTTATCAGTGCCAATCAGTGTCCTTCAGTGCTCCATATCAGTGCCCATTTATGCCGCCTATCAGTGCCGTCCAGTGTCGCCTATCAGTGCCTCCTTATCAGTGCCCACCTGTGCCGCCTCACCAGTGCCCATCAGTGTCACCTATCGGTGCAGCCTCATCAGTGCCTCCTTATCATTGCCTACCAGTGAAACCTCATCAGTGCCCATCAGTGCCGCCCCATCAGTGCCCATCAGTGCCACCTCATCAGCACACATCAGTGAAGGAAAAAAATTACCAATCAGTGCCCATCAGTTTCTCCTCATCAGTGTCACCTATCAGTGCCGCCTATCAGTGCCTCCTTATCAGTGCCCATCAGTGTCATTCAGTGCTGCCTATCAGCACCCATCAGTGTAGCCTCATCAGTGCCTCCTTATCATTGCCTACCAGTGAAACCTCATCAGAGCCCATCAGTGCCGCCCCATCAGCAGGTCAAGGAGAAAAATTACCAATCAGGGCCCATCGGTTTCTCCTCATCAGTGTCACCTATCAGTGCCCATCAGCGTCCTTCAGTGCTGCCTATCAGTGCCCATTTATGCCACCTATCAGTGCCCATCAGTGCTGCCTATCAGTGCCACCTGTCAGTGCCACCTATCAGTGCCGCCTAATCAGTGCCCATCAGTGTCACCTATCGGTGCAGCCTCATCATTGCCCACCAGTGAAACCTCATCAGTGCCGCCTCATCAGCACACATCAGTGAAGGAGAAAAATTACCAATCAGTGCCCATCAGTGCCTCCTTACCAGTGCCCATCAGTGAAGGAGAAAAACTACCTGTTTGCAAAATTTTATAACAAACTATGAAAAATGTTTTTTATTTTTTATTTTTTTTCGGTCTTTTTTCATTTGTTTAGCAAAAAATAAAACCCCCAGCAGTGATTAAATACCAGCAAAATAAAGCTCTTTTTGTGTGAAGAAAATGGTAAAAATGTCCTGTGTGTACAGTGTTACATGATGGCGTAATTGTCATTCAAAGTGTGAGAGCGCTGAAAGCTGAAAATTGACCTGGGCAGGAAGGGGGGTATATGTGCCCGGTGGGCAAGAGGTTAGAACAAAATTGCAGTTGTTTTGGGGGTCAGGGAATTATTTTTGGGGTATATTGGTATTACCAAAAACCTGAACCTCATCCCTCCTGGGCAGGAAATTAGAGGTGTGTTATATAATATGATCACCCCACCCCCGCTGCTCATTTCTCTGCTAATAAATTCTAGAGATAATGAGACAGCAACAGATTTTATTAATAACTCATCACATGAAGTTTATATTTAGTATCATCCTTTTATAGAATCAGATACATTTATATAGCGCAGTGCTGGATGTACCAGTAGGAGAGGTAAGTCGGTGTCATCGGAGGAGGGTGGGGCGGGAGCGCAGTGATGATTGATGGGTGTTCACCGCCTATGACTGATCTCATCAACGATTTATAGGAGATCGAATCCAATCAGGGAAATCGCACATCATCTGTATCATGTTAGTATCATTTTAAAAGTCATTATCAATCTTTTTAAATCTGCAATGTAAACAATCGCTGTTGATCCCGCCATGAAGGAACTTTTTTAGGCACTTCCTGTTATAGGGTGACAACGCTCTGTCCCTGTCTGCCAATTCTGTTCCTGGGTTGTCACCCTGAAACATGTGACCCGGGTGGAGATTAGAAACATCCGTACTAAATATTGGATACAGTTGTATATAATAAAAGGCCCCCCAATCCCCAGCCCCCCTTCCTCTGGGCCTGTGGCCCCTCGCTCCAAGCTCGGGGGCCCATCCCCCTTTACTCATGACAAAAACTCCTATTATAAACTAAGAAGAATGGGTGTGGCCAGTGGGAGGGTCTTAAAGTGGGACAGAACCTGCGGCTGCAGTATACACTGCACACATATTCCATATACCACAATCCTTGTACCCACAGAAAACTAATTCTAAACCTCAATTGACAGTTTCCCAGACACATATAAACCTAAGGACAAAGGAACTTTTTTTTTTAACTAAACGTTTCCATTACTTGTATTTATGCACACAGAGAAGAACCTCATTGAAGCCAGCAACTGTTGAGCCAATGGACACCTAGGTGAGGTCTATGTGAAGGGTCACTTTGGAGGATGTGAGGGGTCACAGCATAATGTATGGAGTGCAGGGTCAAGAATAAGTTACAAACAAAACAACATATGGAGTGCAGCAGTCAGGGTGAGCGCTACATTCACATCAGAGTCCTCCCTTACATCAAAATCCCCAGCATGAGTCCCCAGAGTTTCACCATACATCAGAGCCCCCAGAGTGCCCCCTTACATCAGTGCCCCCCCAGAGTGCCCGTGCAACCCCTACATCAATGCCCCCCCCAGAGTGCCCCCTTACATCAGTGCCCCCCCAGAGTGCCCGTGCCCCCCTACATCAATGCCCCCCCAGAGTGCCCCCTTACATCAGTGTCTCCAAAGTGCATCCTCCAGAGTGCCCCCTACACCAGTGCCCCCAGAGTGCCCCCCCCCTACATCAGTGTCTGCAAAGTGCATCCTTTTATCCTTCAGAGTGTCCCCTAACATTCTCCAGAGTGCCCCTTGCGTCTTTCAGAGTGGCCCCTTACATCCTCTAGAGTGCCCCCTTAGTAGTACAATGGGGGCACTTTGGAGGATGAAAGGGGGTACTCTGGCAGTACTAACTTAGTACCTCCAGAGTGTTCCCTTAGATCCTTCAGAGTGCCCTCTTACATCCACCTGAGTGTCCCCTTACATGCTCCAGAGTGCCCCACTACATCAGTGCTCCCTTACATCAGTGTCTCCAAAGTGCATCCTTACATTCTCCAGAGTGCTCCCTCACATCCTCCAAAGTGACCCCTCACATCCTCCAGAGTAACCCCTTACATCCTCCAGAGAGGCCCCTTACATCCTCCAGAGAGACCCCTCACATCCTCCAGAGTAACCCCTTACATCCTCCAGAGTGACCCCTCACATCCTCCAGATTGGCCCCTTACATCCTCCAGAGTGACCCCTCACATCCTCCAGATTGGCCCCTTACATCCTCCAGAGTGACCCCTCACATCCTCCAGAGTAACCCCTTACATCATTCAGAGTGGCCCCTTACATCCCCCAGAGTGGCCCCTTACATCCTCCAGAGTGACCCCTCACATCCTCCAGAGTGACCCCTTATATCCTCCAGAGTAACCCCTTACATCCTCCAGAGTGACCCCTCACATCCTCCAGAGTAACCCCTTACATCCTCCAGAGTGACCCCTCACAACCTCCAGAGTGGCCCCTCACATCATCCAGAGTGACCCCTCACATCATCCAGAGTGACCCCTTACATCCTCCAGAGTAACCCCTTACATCCTCCAGAGTGACCCCTCACATCCTCCAGAGTAACCCCTTACATCCTCCAGAGTGACCCCTCACATCCTCCAGAGTGGCCCCTCACATCATCCAGAGTGACCCCTCACATCATCCAGAGTGACCCCTTACATCCTCCAGAGTAACCCCTTACATCCTCCAGAGTGACCCCTCACATCCTCCAGAGTGGCCCCTTACATCCTCCAGAGTGACCCCTCACATCCTCCATAGTGGCCCCTCACATCATCCAGAGTGACCCCTCAAATCCTCCAGAGTGACCCCTCACATCCTCCAGAGTGACCCTTACATCCTCCAGAGTGGCCCCTTACATCCTCCAGAGTGACCCCTTATATCCTCCAGAGTGACCCCTCACATCCTCCATAGTGGCCCCTCACATCCTCTAGAGTGCCCCCTTAGTAGTACAATGGGGGCACTTTGGAGGATGAAAGGGGGTACTCTGACAGTACTAACTTAGTACCTCCAGAGTGTTCCCTTAGATCCTTCAGAGTGCCCTCTTACATCCACCTGAGTGTCCCCTTACATGCTCCAGAGTGCCCCACTACATCAGTGCCCCCTTACATCCTCCAGGGTGCCCCCCTACACCAGTGCTCCCTTACATCAGTGTCTCCAAAGTGCATCCTCACATCCTCCAAAGTGACCCCTCACATCCTCCAGAGTAACCCCTTACATCCTCCAGAGAGGCCCCTTACATCCTCCAGAGAGACCCCTCACATCCTCCAGAGTAACCCCTTACATCCTCCAGAGTGACCCCTCACATCCTCCAGATTGGCCCCTTACATCCTCCAGAGTGACCCCTCACATCCTCCAGAGTAACCCCTTACATCATTCAGAGTGGCCCCTTACATCCCCCAGAGTGGCCCCTTACATCCTCCAGAGTGACCCCTCACATCCTCCAGAGTAACCCCTTACATCCTCCAGAGTGACCCCTCACATCCTCCAGAGTAACCCCTTACATCCTCCAGAGTGACCCCTCACAACCTCCAGAGTGGCCCCTCACATCATCCAGAGTGACCCCTCACATCATCCAGAGTGACCCCTTACATCCTCCAGAGTAACCCCTTACATCCTCCAGAGTGACCCCTCACAACCTCCAGAGTGGCCCCTCACATCATCCAGAGTGACCCCTCACATCATCCAGAGTGACCCCTTACATCCTCCAGAGTAACCCCTTACATCCTCCAGAGTGACCCCTCACATCCTCCAGAGTAACCCCTTACATCCTCCAGAGTGACCCCTCACATCCTCCAGAGTGGCCCCTCACATCATCCAGAGTGACCCCTCACATCATCCAGAGTGACCCCTTACATCCTCCAGAGTAACCCCTTACATCCTCCAGAGTGACCCCTCACATCCTCCAGAGTGGCCCCTTACATCCTCCAGAGTGACCCCTTACATCCTCCAGAGTGACCCCTTACATCCTCCAGAGTGACCCCTCACATCCTCCATAGTGGCCCCTCACATCATCCAGAGTGACCCCTCAAATCCTCCAGAGTGACCCCTCACATCCTCCAGAGTGACCCTTACATCCTCCAGAGTGGCCCCTTACATCCTCCAGAGTGACCCCTTATATCCTCCAGAGTGACCCCTCACATCCTCCATAGTGGCCCCTCACATCCTCTAGAGTGCCCCCTTAGTAGTACAATGGGGGCACTTTGGAGGATGAAAGGGGGTACTCTGACAGTACTAACTTAGTACCTCCAGAGTGTTCCCTTAGATCCTTCAGAGTGCCCTCTTACATCCACCTGAGTGTCCCCTTACATGCTCCAGAGTGCCCCACTACATCAGTGCCCCCTTACATCAGTGTCTCCAAAGTGCATCCTTACATTCTCCAGAGTGCTCCCTCACATCCTCCAAAGTGACCCCTCACATCCTCCAGAGTAACCCCTTACATCCTCCAGAGAGGCCCCTTACATCCTCCAGAGAGACCCCTCACATCCTCCAGAGTAACCCCTTACATCCTCCAGAGTGACCCCTCACATCCTCCAGAGTGACCCCTCACATCCTCCAGAGTAACCCCTTACATCATTCAGAGTGGCCCCTTACATCCTCCAGAGTGACCCCTCACATCCTCCAGAGTGACCCCTTACATCCTCCAGAGTAACCCCTTACATCCTCCAGAGTGACCCCTCACATCCTCCAGAGTAACCCCTTACATCCTCCAGAGTGACCCCTCACAACCTCCAGAGTGGCCCCTCACATCATCCAGAGTGACCCCTCACATCATCCAGAGTGACCCCTTACATCCTCCAGAGTAACCCCTTACATCCTCCAGAGTGACCCCTCACATCCTCCAGAGTAACCCCTTACATCCTCCAGAGTGACCCCTCACATCCTCCAGAGTGGCCCCTCACATCTTCCAGAGTGACCCCTCACATCATCCAGAGTGACCCCTTACATCCTCCAGAGTAACCCCTTACATCCTCCAGAGTGACCCCTCACATCCTCCAGAGTGGCCCCTTACATCCTCCAGAGTGACCCCTTACATCCTCCAGAGTGACCCCTCACATCCTCCAGAGTGACCCCTCACATCCTCCAGAGTGGCCCCTCACATCATCCAGAGTGACCCCTCAAATCCTCCAGAGTGACCCCTCACATCCTCCAGAGTGACCCTTACATCCTCCAGAGTGGCCCCTTACATCCTCCAGAGTAACCCCTCACATCCTCCAGTTTGGCCCCTTACATCCTCCAGAGTGACCCCTCACATCCTCCAGAGTAACCCCTTACATCCTCCAGAGTAACCCCTTACATCCTCCAGAGTGACCCCTCACATCCTCCAGAGAGGCCCCTCACATCCTCCAGAGTAACCCCTTACATCCCCCAGAGTGGCCCCTTACATCTTCCAAAGTGACCCCTCACATCCTCCAGAGTGGCCCCTTACATCCCCCAGAGTGGCCCCTTACATCCTCCAGAGTGACCCCTCACATCCTCCAGAGTGGCCCTTCACATTCTCCAGAGTGGCCCCTCACATCCTCCAGAGTAACCCCTTACATCCTCCAGAGTGACCCCTCACATCCTCCAGAGTGGCCGCTCACATCATCCAGAGTGACCCCTCACATCCTCCAGAGTGACCCCTCACATCCTCCAGAGTGACCTCTTACATCCTCCAGAGTGGCCCCTCACATCATCCAGAGTGACCCCTCACATCATCCAGAGTGACCCCTCACATCATCCAGAGTGACCCCTCACATCATCCAGAGTAACCCCTTACATCCTCCAGAGTAACCCCTCACATCCTCCAGAGTGACCCCTCACATCCTCCAGAGTGGCCCCTCACATCCTCCAGAGTGACCCCTCACATCCTCCAGAGTAACACCTTACATCCTCCAGAGTGACCCTTACATCCTCCAGAGTAACCCCTTACATCCCCCAGAGTGGCCCCTTACATCTTCCAAAGTGACCCCTCACATCCTCCAGAGTGGCCCCTTACATCCCCCAGAGTGGCCCCTTACATCTTCCAAAGTGACCCCTCACATCCTCCAGAGTGACCCCTCACATCATCCAGAGTAACCCCTTACATCCTCCAGAGTGACCCCTCACATCCTCCAGAGTGACCCTTACATCCTCCAGAGTAACCCCTTACATCCTCCAGAGTAACCCCTTACATCCTCCAGAGTGACCCCTCACATCCTCCAGAGTGACCCCTTACATCCCCCAGAGTGGCCCCTTACATCCTCCAGAGTAACCCCTTACATCCCCCAGAGTGGCCCCTACATCTTCCAAAGTGACCCCTCGCATCCTCCAGAGTGGCCCCTTACATCCCCCAGAGTGACACCTCACATCATCCAGAGTAACCCCTTACATCCCCCAGAGTGACCCCTCACATCCTCCAGAGTGGCCCCTCACATCCTCCAGAGTGACCCTTACATCCTCCAGAGTAACCCCTTACATCCTCCAGAGTGGCCCCTTACATCCTCCAGAGTAACCCCTCACATCCTCCAGAGTAACCCCTTACATCCTCCAGAGTAACCCCTCACATCCTCCAGAGTGGCCCCTTACATCCTCCAGAGTAACCCCTCACATCCTCCAGAGTGGCCCCTTACATCCTCCAGAGTGACCCCTCACATGCTCCAGAGTGGCCCCTTACATCCCCCAGAGTGGCCCCTTAAATCCTCCAGAGTAACCCCTTACATCCCCCAGAGTGGCCCCTTACATCTTCCAAAGTGACCCCTCACATCCTCCAGAGTGGCCCCTTACATCCCCCAGAGTGGCCCCTCACATCCTCCAGAGTAACCCCTTACATCCCCCAGAGTGGCCCCTTACATCTTCCAAAGTGACCCCTCACATCCTCCAGAGTGGCCCCTTACATCCCCCAGAGTGACCCCTCACATCATCCAGAGTAACCCCTTACATCCTCCAGAGTGACCCCTCACATCCTCCAGAGTGACCCTTACATCCTCCAGAGTAACCCCTTACATCCTCCAGAGTAACCCCTTACATCCTCCAGAGTGACCCCTCACATCCTCCAGAGTGACCCCTCACATCCTCCAGAGTGGCCCCTTACATCCCCCAGAGTGGCCCCTTACATCCTCCAGAGTAACCCCTTACATCCCCCAGAGTGGCCCCTACATCTTCCAAAGTGACCCCTCACATCCCCCAGAGTGACCCCTCACATCATCCAGAGTAACCCCTTACATCCTCCAGAGTGACCCCTCACATCCTCCAGAGTGGCCCCTCACATCCTCCAGAGTGACCCTTGCATCCTCCAGAGTAACCCCTTACATCCTCCAGAGTGACCCCTCACATCCTCCAGAGTGACCCTTACATCCTCCAGAGTAACCCCTTACATCCTCCAGAGTAACCCCTTACATCCTCCAGAGTGACCCCTCACATCCTCCAGAGTGACCCCTTACATCCCCCAGAGTGGCCCCTTACATCCTCCAGAGTAACCCCTTACATCCCCCAGAGTGGCCCCTACATCTTCCAAAGTGACCCCTCACATCCTCCAGAGTGGCCCCTTACATCCCCCAGAGTGACCCCTCACATCATCCAGAGTAACCCCTTACATCCCCCAGAGTGACCCCTCACATCCTCCAGAGTGGCCCCTCACATCCTCCAGAGTGACCCTTACATCCTCCAGAGTAACCCCTTACATCCTCCAGAGTGGCCCCTTACATCCTCCAGAGTAACCCCTCACATCCTCCAGAGTAACCCCTTACATCCTCCAGAGTAACCCCTCACATCCTCCAGAGTGGCCCCTTACATCCTCCAGAGTAACCCCTCACATCCTCCAGAGTGGCCCCTTACATCCTCCAGAGTGACCCCTCACATGCTCCAGAGTGGCCCCTTACATCCCCCAGAGTGGCCCCTTAAATCCTCCAGAGTAACCCCTTACATCCCCCAGAGTGGCCCCTTACATCTTCCAAAGTGACCCCTCACATCCTCCAGAGTGGCCCCTTACATCCCCCAGAGTGGCCCCTCACATCCTCCAGAGTAACCCCTTACATCCCCCAGAGTGGCCCCTTACATCTTCCAAAGTGACCCCTCACATCCTCCAGAGTGGCCCCTTACATCCCCCAGAGTGACCCCTCACATCATCCAGAGTAACCCCTTACATCCTCCAGAGTGACCCCTCACATCCTCCAGAGTGACCCTTACATCCTCCAGAGTAACCCCTTACATCCTCCAGAGTAACCCCTTACATCCTCCAGAGTGACCCCTCACATCCTCCAGAGTGACCCCTCACATCCTCCAGAGTGGCCCCTTACATCCCCCAGAGTGGCCCCTTACATCCTCCAGAGTAACCCCTTACATCCCCCAGAGTGGCCCCTACATCTTCCAAAGTGACCCCTCACATCCCCCAGAGTGACCCCTCACATCATCCAGAGTAACCCCTTACATCCTCCAGAGTGACCCCTCACATCCTCCAGAGTGGCCCCTCACATCCTCCAGAGTGACCCTTACATCCTCCAGAGTGACCCTTACATCCTCCAGAGTGGCCCCTCACATCCTTCAAAGTGACACCTCACATTATCCAGAGTAACCCCTTACATCCTCCAGAGTGACCCCTCACATCCTCCAGAGTAACACCTTACATCCTCCAGAGTGACCCTTACATCCTCCAGAGTAACCCCTTACATCCCCCAGAGTGGCCCCTTACATCTTCCAAAGTGACCCCTCACATCCTCCAGAGTGACCCTTACATCCTCCAGAGTGGCCCCTCACATCCTTCAAAGTGACACCTCACATTATCCAGAGTAACCCCTTACATCCTCCAGAGTGACCCCTCACATCCTCCAGAGTAACACCTTACATCCTCCAGAGTGACCCTTACATCCTCCAGAGTAACCCCTTACATCCCCCAGAGTGGCCCCTTACATCTTCCAAAGTGACCCCTCACATCCTCCAGAGTGGCCCCTTACATCCCCCAGAGTGGCCCCTTACATCTTCCAAAGTGACCCCTCACATCCTCCAGAGTGACCCCTCACATCATCCAGAGTAACCCCTTACATCCTCCAGAGTGACCCCTCACATCCTCCAGAGTGACCCTTACATCCTCCAGAGTAACCCCTTACATCCTCCAGAGTAACCCCTTACATCCTCCAGAGTAACCCCTCACATCCTCCAGAGTAACCCCTTACATCCTCCAGAGTGACCCCTCACATCCTCCAGAGTGACCCCTTACATCCCCCAGAGTGGCCCCTTACATCCTCCAGAGTAACCCCTTACATCCCCCAGAGTGGCCCCTACATCTTCCAAAGTGACCCCTCACATCCTCCAGAGTGGCCCCTTACATCCCCCAGAGTGACCCCTCACATCATCCAGAGTAACCCCTTACATCCTCCAGAGTGACCCCTCACATCCTCCAGAGTGGTCCCTCACATCCTCCAGAGTGACCCTTACATCCTCCAGAGTAACCCCTTACATCCTCCAGAGTGGCCCCTTACATCCTCCAGAGTAACCCCTCACATCCTCCAGAGTAACCCCTTACATCCTCCAGAGTAACCCCTCACATCCTCCAGAGTGGCCCCTTACATCCTCCAGAGTAACCCCTCACATCCTCCAGAGTGGCCCCTTACATCCTCCAGAGTGACCCCTCACATGCTCCAGAGTGGCCCCTTACATCCCCCAGAGTGGCCCCTTAAATCCTCCAGAGTAACCCCTTACATCCCCCAGAGTGGCCCCTTACATCTTCCAAAGTGACCCCTCACATCCTCCAGAGTGGCCCCTTACATCCCCCAGAATGGCCCCTTACATCCTCCAGAGTAACCCCTTACATCCCCCAGAGTGGCCCCTTACATCTTCCAAAGTGACCCCTCACATCCTCCAGAGTGGCCCCTTACATCCTCCAGAGTGGCCCCTTACATCTTCCAAAGTGACCCCTCACATCCTCCAGAGTGGCCCCTTACATCCCCCAGAGTGACCCCTTACATCCCCCAGAGTGGCCCCTTACATCTTCCAAAGTGACCCCTCACATCCTCCAGAGTGGCCCCTTACATCCCCCAGAGTGACCCCTCACATCATCCAGAGTAACCCCTTACATCCTCCAGAGTGACCCCTCACATCCTCCAGAGTAACCCCTTACATCCTCCAGAGTAACCCCTTACATCCTCCAGAGTGACCCCTCACATCCTCCAGAGTGACCCCTCACATCCTCCAGAGTGGCCCCTTACATCCCCCAGAGTGGCCCCTTACATCCTCCAGAGTAACCCCTTACATCCCCCAGAGTGGCCCCTTACATCTTCCAAAGTGACCCCTCACATCCTCCAGAGTGGCCCCTTACATCCCCCAGAGTGGCCCCTTACATCTTCCAAAGTGACCCCTCACATCCTCCAGAGTGACCCCTCACATCATCCAGAGTAACCCCTTACATCCTCCAGAGTGACCCCTCACATCCTCCAGAGTGACCCTTACATCCTCCAGAGTAACCCCTTACATCCTCCAGAGTAACCCCTTACATCCTCCAGAGTAACCCCTCACATCCTCCAGAGTAACCCCTTACATCCTCCAGAGTGACCCCTCACATCCTCCAGAGTGACCCCTTACATCCCCCAGAGTGGCCCCTTACATCCTCCAGAGTAACCCCTTACATCCCCCAGAGTGGCCCCTACATCTTCCAAAGTGACCCCTCACATCCTCCAGAGTGGCCCCTTACATCCCCCAGAGTGACCCCTCACATCATCCAGAGTAACCCCTTACATCCTCCAGAGTAACCCCTCACATCCTCCAGAGTGGCCCCTCACATCCTCCAGAGTGACCCTTACATCCTCCAGAGTAACCCCTTACATCCTCCAGAGTGGCCCCTTACATCCTCCAGAGTAACCCCTCACATCCTCCAGAGTAACCCCTTACATCCTCCAGAGTAACCCCTCACATGCTCCAGAGTGGCCCCTTACATCCCCCAGAGTGGCCCCTTAAATCCTCCAGAGTAACCCCTTACATCCCCCAGAGTGGCCCCTTACATCTTCCAAAGTGACCCCTCACATCCTCCAGAGTGGCCCCTTACATCCCCCAGAGTGGCCCCTTACATCCTCCAGAGTAACCCCTTACATCCCCCAGAGTGGCCCCTTACATCTTCCAAAGTGACCCCTCACATCCTCCAGAGTGGCCCCTTACATCCCCCAGAGTGACCCCTCACATCATCCAGAGTAACCCCTTACATCCTCCAGAGTGACCCCTCACATCCTCCAGAGTGACCCTTACATCCTCCAGAGTAACCCCTTACATCCTCCAGAGTAACCCCTTACATCCTCCAGAGTGACCCCTCACATCCTCCAGAGTGGCCCCTTACATCCCCCAGAGTGGCCCCTTACATCCTCCAGAGTAACCCCTTACATCCCCCAGAGTGGCCCCTACATCTTCCAAAGTGACCCCTCACATCCCCCAGAGTGGCCCCTTACATCCTCCAGAGTGGCCCCTCACATCCTCCAGAGTGACCCCTCACATCCTTCAAAGTGACACCTCACATTATCCAGAGTAACCCCTTACATCCTCCAGAGTGGCCCCTTACATCCTCCAGAGTGACCCCTCACATCCTCCAGAGTGGCCCCTCACATCCTCCAGAGTGACCCCTCACATCCTCCAGAGTGGCCCCTTACATCTTCCAAAGTGACCCCTCACATCCCCCAGAGTGGCCCCTTAAATCCTCCAGAGCAACCCCTTACATCCCCCAGAGTGGCCCCTTACATCTTCCAAAGTGACCCCTCACATCCTCCAGAGTGGCCCCTTACATCCCCCAGAGTGACCCCTCACATCATCCAGAGTAACCCCTTACATCCTCCAGAGTGACCCCTCACATCCTCCAGAGTGGCCCCTCACATCCTCCAGAGTGACCCTTACATCCTCCAGAGTAACCCCTTACATCCTCCAGAGTGGCCCCTTACATCCTCCAGAGTAACCCCTCACATCCTCCAGAGTAACCCCTTACATCCTCCAGAGTGGCCCCTTACATCCTCCAGAGTAACCCCTCACATCCTCCAGAGTGGCCCCTTACATCCTCCAGAGTGACCCCTCACATGCTCCAGAGTGGCCCCTTACATCCCCCAGAGTGGCCCCTTAAATCCTCCAGAGTAACCCCTTACATCCCCCAGAGTGGCCCCTTACATCTTCCAAAGTGACCCCTCACATCCTCCAGAGTGGCCCCTTACATCCCCCAGAGTGGCCCCTTACATCCTCCAGAGTAACCCCTTACATCCCCCAGAGTGGCCCCTTACATCTTCCAAAGTGACCCCTCACATCCTCCAGAGTGGCCCCTTACATCCCCCAGAGTGACCCCTCACATCATCCAGAGTAACCCCTTACATCCTCCAGAGTGACCCCTCACATCCTCCAGAGTGACCCTTACATCCTCCAGAGTAACCCCTTACATCCTCCAGAGTAACCCCTTACATCCTCCAGAGTGACCCCTCACATCCTCCAGAGTGGCCCCTTACATCCCCCAGAGTGGCCCCTTACATCCTCCAGAGTAACCCCTTACATCCCCCAGAGTGGCCCCTACATCTTCCAAAGTGACCCCTCACATCCCCCAGAGTGGCCCCTTACATCCTCCAGAGTGGCCCCTCACATCCTCCAGAGTGACCCCTCACATCCTTCAAAGTGACACCTCACATTATCCAGAGTAACCCCTTACATCCTCCAGAGTGACCCCTCACATCCTCCAGAGTGGCCCCTCACATCCTCCAGAGTGGCCCCTCACATCCTCCAGAGTGACCCCTCACATCCCCCAGAGTGGCCCCTTAAATCCTCCAGAGCAACCCCTTACATCCCCCAGAGTGGCCCCTTACATCTTCCAAAGTGACCCCTCACATCCTCCAGAGTGGCCCCTTACATCCCCCAGAGTGACCCCTCACATCATCCAGAGTAACCCCTTACATCCTCCAGAGTGACCCCTCACATCCTCCAGAGTGGCCCCTCACATCCTCCAGAGTGGCCCCTCACATCATCCAGAGTGACCCCTTACATCCTCCAGAGTGACCCCTCACATCCTCCAGAGTGGCCCCTCACATCCTCCAGAGTGGCCCCTCACATCATCCAGAGTGACCCCTACATCAGTGCCCTCTTACATCAGTGTCTCCAAAGTGACCCCTCACATCCTTCAAAGTGACACCTCACATCCTCCAGAGTGCCCCCATAGTAGTACTATGGGGGCACTTTAGAGGATGAAAGGGGTCACTATGTAGGATCTAAGGGGGCACTCTGGTGGTACTAAATGAGATCCTTCAGAGTGCCCCCTTACATCCTCTGAAAAATGTAAAGGGGCAATGTAGAGGTACTAAGATAGTACCACCAGAGTGCCCCCTGCAGAGAGCCCCAATGAGCGATGGCTGCCATTGATCTCCGCCATGCAGATCAGCCTATTCCATGTTAGAAAGTAGAAGAGCGATCTGAGGGAAGAGCGATCTGAGGGAAGAGCGATCTGAGGGAAGAGTGAACTGCTGTTACACAGCCCCCCCCCGGCTGCCCACGTAAATAAATCCTGAGAGATATTCCACCTCCTGCAAAAAAAAAAAAAGTATAAGGCTCCATTCACATCGAGGCAAATTGAATCAGGGGTGGAATCGCAGAAAAACGCAGGACGTGTTTGCAATGCCGTTACTTCTCAATGACACCCAAATCACTGTTTGATTTGACTGCAATCGCAGCAAATCGCAACGTGCGCTGCCATCGCCCAAAAGAAAGCTCCTCCTCCTGCGATTCAAATCTCCTAGCTGTGAATGGAGCCTAAAATACAAAGCTGAGTTGGATGAGTTCCGGGGACGGGTCACTTTCATTGCAAAGCATCCGGCAAGAAAATATGGAACGCTTCACGAATTTGCGTGTCATCCTTGCGCAGGGGCCATGCTAATCTTCTCTGTATCGTTCCAATTTTAGTATATGTCCTGCCGAAGCGAGGACAATCCAATGGTCACTCTGATTGGTATATAAGGCCAACCAGAGCCGGAAATGTCAGCTCATGGTGAGCCTGGTAATGATGAATTAATGGTAATAAAGATTCCAGAATCAATGTATCTAAACCAATCAAAAGTCATGGAAAACAAATATCACATCAGAATCTCCATACAAGTTACAAAACATTCCGATGCTCCATACACAGATCAATAACCAATCTTCTACAGATCAGATACAAGCAGCACATGCAAATGAGAAGAGCAGCCACAGGGGATTGTGGGAGGAGGGAGGGGCCATCCTTAGACTGTGTATCTGATTACATTGTATCTGATTACATTTATCTGATTACATTGTATCTGATTACATTGTAGCTGATCACATTGTATCTGATCACATTGTATCTGATCACATTGTATCTGATTACATTTATCTGATTACATTGTATCTGATTACATTGTATCTGATTACATTTATCTGATTACATTGTAGCTGATCACATTGTATCTGATTACATTGTATCTGATCACATTGTATCTGATTGATTACATTTATCTGATTACATTGTAGCTGATCACATTGTATCTGATCACATTGTATCTGATTACATTTATCTGATTACATTGTATCTGATTACATTTATCTGATTACATTTATCTGATTACATTGTAGCTGATCACATTGTATCTGATTCTCAGTGTTGCTGCATCTGATCTGTCCACGTCATTATCACGTCAGTTTAGGGGAGGAGCTGCGGATTCGCCGCTACCATGGGTTTCATGGTTTTTAAAAAAAGGCAGTCCCCGCCCCTCCCACTTTAGGGGGGGGGGTTAAAGTTAAAAAGCAGCTCAACCGCCTATTTTTTTACCGCCCTCCAACTGCACACTGAGCATTTGCTCAGCTCCTTCTCCTGGCTGAAGAAAAGCCGCTTTAACCATTGCTGAACGTATAACTTAGATGTACGGTCGGCAAAGAATCAGGGCTGCACCGGACACGTCAAATCGCACGCCAAGCTGCGCTTCAGTGTGAACCTCGGCTCATGCACCGAGGTCTATTGAAGTCGCACCCAAAGTCGGCAAAAGCGGTGCAAGAACCACGTTTGCAAATCAGTGCCGTGCTGCAAAGTCGGCGTCGCAGCGATTGGAACGGGGCCATTGCCGGCCAATAGGGTGCGACTTGTTTCCATGACAATCGTTCAATGCAATGGAGGGCTTATACTATGTTCTCTCCTGATAAACTCTGATTATTAGATAATATCAGATTCTATTAATAACTCATCACATGTTTATGTTTATATTTAGTATCCTTTGTTTATATAATAAGAGGGATGTATATATAGCGCAGTGCTGGATGTACCTGTAGGAGAGGTAAGACGTGTCATCGGAGGAGGTGGGACGGGAGCGCAGTGACGATTGATGGGACACGTGTACATCGCCTATGACTGATCTCATCAATGATTTATAGGAGATCTAATCCAATCAGTGACATCTCACATCCTCTGTATCATGTTACTATCATTTTAAAAAGTCATTATCAATCTTTTAAAATCTCCAATTTTCATGGAAATAATCTCTGTTGATCCCGCCATGAAGGAACTCTTTTTAGGCACTTCCTGTTGGAGGGTGACACCGCTCTGTCCCTGCCTGACAATTCTGTTCCTGGGTTGTCACCCTGTCACATGTGATCCCAGTGGAGACTATGAGGCTATGTTTCCACGACTACAAAAAATCGTGCGATTTTGCAGCGATTTTTGGCCGCAACTTGAGTTCTATGGACCCCAAGTCGCATCAAAGTGGGACCAAAGTAGTGCAGGGACTATTTTGAAGTCGCTGCGACTTGAAGACGCACAGATATGAACAGTTCTCATTGGAAATCATGGGGGGCGACTTGTCATGCGACTTTTCAGTCCCAAGTCGCATGAAAAGTCGGACTAGTGGAAACATAACCTGAACAGCTCAGACATGGGATATAATATGTTGTATTTCTGTAATACAAATACCTTCTGGTTGTGTTGCCCCTCCCCCCCCCAACCACAGCCAAATGCTGATTGCAGCGCCTGCGTAATCGCTCTCCCAGAACCGTGCACCGAGAGGTGTGGCTGAGATTCCCCAGCTAGACCTCCCACCTCTGCTCTCCAAGCCCCAGCCGCAGAGTCTCACTCCTCCTGTTACGACAATGGCGTTTGTAATACCAATATCTACTGGTTGTGTTGCCCCTCCCCCCAACCACATCCAAATGCAGATTGTGTAACCCCCCCCCCCGGAGAGGGTTTAGAATTTTAGGCCGGGTTCACACATCCAATTTGCATGACAGGAGAGTCCGGCCGTCTCTCGATGGAACCGGTTCACACAGCTCCGGGGCGGCCAAAGGGTTCGGTGCGTCTTTAGTTCCGATTCAGATGCGAATTCAGGCAAAAATTCAGTCCTGATTTGCACCGGAATCGGTGAACGGGGGGGGGGGGGCACCCCCGCTGTGAGCCTCGGCCGCTGCGTGTGTGCGCCCCTCAGACTGTACAGCTCAGGCCGGGAAGGCTTTGTGAACACCCAATGCGATCCGATTCCAAGAAAAGGGTCCGGCGCCATTTTGGTGCGAATGCGATGCGAATTCAGCCATGAAATCTCTATGAATTCACATCGCACAGACTTCGCAGCGGCGCGGTGCGAATCACACGCAGTGCCGGACATCACACAACCGCGTGGTGAACCCAGAAAAAAATATTGTTGTTTTTATCAAGATTGTCGCTCTTTATCTGTTTATAGCGCAAAAAATAAAAACCGCAGAGGTGATCAAATACCACCAAAAGAAGTTGTGGGGACAAAAAATGTTTATTTGGGTGCACGTCGCACAACTGCGCAATTGTCAGTTAAAGTGAACGCAGTGCTGATTAGCAAAAAAAATGGCCTGGTGAGGAAGGGGGGTAAATCTTCCGGAGGGCAAGCGGTTAAGCCCGGGCGCGCTTTGAATGCGATGCAAGAAAATATGGAACGCTTCACGAATTTGCGTGTCATCCTTGCGCAGGGGCCATGCTAATCTTCTCTGTATCGTTCCAATTTTAGTATATGTCCTGCCGAAGCGAGGACAATCCAAAGGTGACCCTGATCGGTATATAAGGCCAACCAGAGCCGGAACTGTCAGCTCATGGTGAGCCTGGTAATGATGAATTAATGGTAATAAAGATTCCAGAATCAATGTATCTAAACCAATCAAAAGTCATGGAAAACAAATATCACATCAGAATCTCCATACAAGTTACAAAACATTCCGATGCTCCATACACAGATCAATAACCAATCTTCTACAGATCAGATACAAGCAGCACATGCAAATGAGAAGAGCAGCCACAGGGGATTGTGGGAGGAGGGAGGGGCCATCCTTAGACTGTGTATCTGATTACATTGTATCTGATTACATTTATCTGATTACATTGTATCTGATCACATTGTATCTGATTACATTGTATCTGATTACATTTATCTGATTACATTGTAGCTGATCACATTGTATCTGATTACATTGTATCTGATTACATTGTATCTGATTACATTTATCTGATTACATTTATCTGATTACATTGTATCTGATTACATTGTAGCTGATCACATTGTATCTGATTACATTGTATCTGATTACATTTATCTCATTACATTTATCTGATTACATTTATCTGATTACATTGTATCTGATTACATTTATCTGATTACATTGTAGCTGATCACATTGTATCTGATTACATTGTATCTGATTACATTGTATCTGATTACATTTATCTGATTACATTTATCTGATTACATTGTATCTGATTACATTGTAGCTGATCACATTGTATCTGATTACATTGTATCTGATTACATTTATCTGATTACATTTATCTGATTACATTTATCTGATTACATTGTATCTGATCACATTGTATCTGATTACATTGTATCTGATTACATTTATCTGATTACATTGTAGCTGATCACATTGTATCTGATTACATTGTATCTGATTACATTGTATCTGATTACATTTATCTGATTACATTGTATCTGATTACATTGTATCTGATTACATTGTATCTGATTACATTGTATCTGATTACATTGTAGCTGATCACATTGTATCTGATTCTCAGTGTTGCTGCATCTGATCTGTCCACGTCATTATCACGTCAGTTTAGGGGAGGAGCTGCGGATTCGCCGCTACCATGGGTTTCATGGTTTTTAAAAAAAGGCAGTCCCCGCCCCTCCCACTTTAGGGGGGGGGGGGGGTTAAAGTTAAAAAGCAGCTCAACCGCCTATTTTTTTACCGCCCTCCAACTGCACACTGAGCATTTGCTCAGCTCCTTCTCCTGGCTGAAGAAAAGCCGCTTTAACCATTGCTGAACGTATAACTTAGATGTACGGTCGGCAAAGAATCAGGGCTGCACCGGACACGCCAAATCGCACGCCAAGCTGCGCTTCAGTGTGAACCTCGGCTCATGCACCGAGGTCTATTGAAGTCGCACCCAAAGTCGGCAAAAGCGGTGCAAGAACCACGTTTGCAAATCAGTGCCGTGCTGCAAAGTCGGCGTCGCAGCGATTGGAACGGGGCCATTGCCGGCCAATAGGGTGCGACTTGTTTCCATGACAATCGTTCAATGCAATGGAGGGCTTATACTATGTTCTCTCCTGATAAACTCTGATTATTAGATAATATCAGATTCTATTAATAACTCATCACATGTTTATGTTTATATTTAGTATCCTTTGTTTATATAATAAGAGGGATGTATATATAGCGCAGTGCTGGATGTACCTGTAGGAGAGGTAAGACGTGTCATCGGAGGAGGTGGGACGGGAGCGCAGTGACGATTGATGGGACACGTGTACATCGCCTATGACTGATCTCATCAATGATTTATAGGAGATCTAATCCAATCAGTGACATCTCACATCCTCTGTATCATGTTACTATCATTTTAAAAAGTCATTATCAATCTTTTAAAATCTCCAATTTTCATGGAAATAATCTCTGTTGATCCCGCCATGAAGGAACTCTTTTTAGGCACTTCCTGTTGGAGGGTGACACCGCTCTGTCCCTGCCTGACAATTCTGTTCCTGGGTTGTCACCCTGTCACATGTGATCCCAGTGGAGACTATGAGGCTATGTTTCCACGACTACAAAAAATCGTGCGATTTTGCAGCGATTTTTGGCCGCAACTTGAGTTCTATGGACCCCAAGTCGCATCAAAGTGGGACCAAAGTAGTGCAGGGACTACTTTGAAGTCGCTGCGACTTGAAGACGCACAGATATGAACAGTACTCATTGGAAATCATGGGGGGCGACTTGTCATGCGACTTTTCAGTCCCAAGTCGCATGAAAAGTCGCACTAGTGGAAACATAACCTGAACAGCTCAGACATGGGATATAATATGTTGTATTTCTGTAATACAAATACCTTCTGGTTGTGTTGCCCCTCCCCCCCCCCAACCACAGCCAAATGCTGATTGCAGCGCCTGCGTAATCGCTCTCCCAGAACCGTGCACCGAGAGGTGTGGCTGAGATTCCCCAGCTAGACCTCCCACCTCTGCTCTCCAAGCCCCAGCCGCAGAGTCTCACTCCTCCTGTTACAACAATGGCGTTTGTAATACCAATATCTACTGGTTGTGTTGCCCCTCCCCCCAACCACATCCAAATGCAGATTGTGTAACCCCCCCCCCCCGGAGAGGGTTTAGAATTTTAGGCCGGGTTCACACATCCAATTTGCATGACAGGAGAGTCCGGCCGTCTCTCGATGGAACCGGTTCACACAGCTCCGGGGCGGCCAAAGGGTTCGGTGCGTCTTTAGTTCCGATTCAGATGCGAATTCAGGCAAAAATTCAGTCCTGATTTGCACCGGAATCGGTGAACGGGGGGGGGGGGGGGGACACCAGACCCCCCGCTGTGAGCCTCGGCCGCTGCGTGTGTGCGCCCCTCAGACTGTACAGCTCAGGCCGGGAAGGCTTTGTGAACACCCAATGCGATCCGATTCCGGTGAGGACCAAGAAAAGGGTCCTGCGCCATTTTGGTGCGAATGCGATGCAAATTCAGCCATAAAATCGCACAGACTTCGCAGCGGCGCGGTGCGAATCACACGCAGTGCCGGACATCACACAACCGCGTGGTGAACCCAGAAAAAAATATTGTTGTTTTTATCAAGATTGACGCTCTTTATCTGTTTATAGCGCAAAAAATAAAAACCGCAGAGGTGATCAAATACCACCAAAAGAAGTTGTGGGGACAAAAAATGTTTATTTGGGTGCACGTCGCACAACTGCGCAATTGTCAGTTAAAGTGAACGCAGTGCTGATTAGCAAAAAAAATGGCCTGGTGAGGAAGGGGGGTAAATCTTCCGGAGGGCAAGCGGTTAAGCCCGGGCGCGCTTTGAATGCGATGCAAGAAAATATGGAACGCTTCACGAATTTGCGTGTCATCCTTGCGCAGGGGCCATGCTAATCTTCTCTGTATCGTTCCAATTTTAGTATATGTCCTGCCGAAGCGAGGACAATCCAATGGTCACTCTGATTGGTATATAAGGCCAACCAGAGCCGGAACTGTCAGCTCATGGTGAGCCTGGTAATGATGAATTAATGGTAATAAAGATTCCAGAATCAATGTATCTAAACCAATCAAAAGTCATGGAAAACAAATATCACATCAGAATCTCCATACAAGTTACAAAACATTCCGATGCTCCATACACAGATCAATAACCAATCTTCTACAGATCAGATACAAGCAGCACATGCAAATGAGAAGAGCAGCCACAGGGGATTGTGGGAGGAGGGAGGGGCCATCCTTAGACTGTGTATCTGATTACATTGTAGCTGATCACATTGTATCTGATTACATTTATCTGATTACATTTATCTGATTACATTGTATCTGATTACATTTATCTGATTACATTGTAGCTGATCACATTGTATCTGATTACATTGTATCTGATTACATTGTATCTCATTACATTTATCTGATTACATTTATCTGATTACATTGTATCTGATTACATTGTAGCTGATCACATTGTATCTGATTACATTGTATCTGATTACATTTATCTGATTACATTTATCTGATTACATTGTATCTGATCACATTGTATCGGATTACATTGTATCTGATTACATTTATCTGATTACATTGTATCTGATTACATTGTATCTGATTACATTTATCTGATTACATTTATCTGATTACATTGTATCTGATTACATTTATCTGATTACATTGTATCTGATTACATTTATCTGATTACATTTATCTGATTACATTGTAGCTGATCACATTGTATCTGATTCTCAGTGTTGCTGCATCTGATCTGTCCACGTCATTATCACGTCAGTTTAGGGGAGGAGCTGCGGATTCGCCGCTACCATGGGTTTCATGGTTTTTAAAAAAAGGCAGTCCCCGCCCCTCCCACTTTAGGGGGGGGGGGGGTTAAAGTTAAAAAGCAGCTCAACCGCCTATTTTTTTACCGCCCTCCAACTGCACACTGAGCATTTGCTCAGCTCCTTCTCCTGGCTGAAGAAAAGCCGCTTTAACCATTGCTGAACGTATAACTTAGATGTACGGTCGGCAAAGAATCAGGGCTGCACCGGACACGTCAAATCGCACGCCAAGCTGCGCTTCAGTGTGAACCTCGGCTCATGCACCGAGGTCTATTGAAGTCGCACCCAAAGTCGGCAAAAGCGGTGCAAGAACCACGTTTGCAAATCAGTGCCGTGCTGCAAAGTCGGCGTCGCAGCGATTGGAACGGGGCCATTGCCGGCCAATAGGGTGCGACTTGTTTCCATGACAATCGTTCAATGCAATGGAGGGCTTATACTATGTTCTCTCCTGATAAACTCTGATTATTAGATAATATCAGATTCTATTAATAACTCATCACATGTTTATGTTTATATTTAGTATCCTTTGTTTATATAATAAGAGGGATGTATATATAGCGCAGTGCTGGATGTACCTGTAGGAGAGGTAAGACGTGTCATCGGAGGAGGTGGGACGGGAGCGCAGTGACGATTGATGGGACACGTGTACATCGCCTATGACTGATCTCATCAATGATTTATAGGAGATCTAATCCAATCAGTGACATCTCACATCCTCTGTATCATGTTACTATCATTTTAAAAAGTCATTATCAATCTTTTAAAATCTCCAATTTTCATGGAAATAATCTCTGTTGATCCCGCCATGAAGGAACTCTTTTTAGGCACTTCCTGTTGGAGGGTGACACCGCTCTGTCCCTGCCTGACAATTCTGTTCCTGGGTTGTCACCCTGTCACATGTGATCCCAGTGGAGACTATGAGGCTATGTTTCCACGACTACAAAAAATCGTGCGATTTTGCAGCGATTTTTGGCCGCAACTTGAGTTCTATGGACCCCAAGTCGCATCAAAGTGGGACCAAAGTAGTGCAGGGACTATTTTGAAGTCGCTGCGACTTGAAGACGCACAGATATGAACAGTTCTCATTGGAAATCATGGGGGGCGACTTGTCATGCGACTTTTCAGTCCCAAGTCGCATGAAAAGTCGCACTAGTGGAAACATAACCTGAACAGCTCAGACATGGGATATAATATGTTGTATTTCTGTAATACAAATACCTTCTGGTTGTGTTGCCCCTCCCCCCCCCAACCACAGCCAAATGCTGATTGCAGCGCCTGCGTAATCGCTCTCCCAGAACCGTGCACCGAGAGGTGTGGCTGAGATTCCCCAGCTAGACCTCCCACCTCTGCTCTCCAAGCCCCAGCCGCAGAGTCTCACTCCTCCTGTTACAACAATGGCGTTTGTAATACCAATATCTACTGGTTGTGTTGCCCCTCCCCCCAACCACATCCAAATGCAGATTGTGTAACCCCCCCCCCCCCCGGAGAGGGTTTAGAATTTTAGGCCGGGTTCACACATCCAATTTGCATGACAGGAGAGTCCGGCCGTCTCTCGATGGAACCGGTTCACACAGCTCCGGGGCGGCCAAAGGGTTCGGTGCGTCTTTAGTTCCGATTCAGATGCGAATTCAGGCAAAAATTCAGTCCTGATTTGCACCGGAATCGGTGAACGGGGGGGGGGGGGGCACCAGACCCCCCGCTGTGAGCCTCGGCCGCCGCGTGTGTGCGCCCCTCAGACTGTACAGCTCAGGCCGGGAAGGCTTTGTGAACACCCAATGCGATCCGATTCCAAGAAAAGGGTCCGGCGCCATTTTGGTGCGAATGCGATGCGAATTCAGCCATGAAATCTCTATGAATTCACATCGCACAGACTTCGCAGCGGCGCGGTGCGAATCACACGCAGTGCCGGACATCACACAACCGCGTGGTGAACCCAGAAAAAAATATTGTTGTTTTTATCAAGATTGTCGCTCTTTATCTGTTTATAGCGCAAAAAATAAAAACCGCAGAGGTGATCAAATACCACCAAAAGAAGTTGTGGGGACAAAAAATGTTTATTTGGGTGCACGTCGCACAACTGCGCAATTGTCAGTTAAAGTGAACGCAGTGCTGATTAGCAAAAAAAATGGCCTGGTGAGGAAGGGGGGTAAATCTTCCGGAGGGCAAGCGGTTAAGCCCGGGCGCGCTTTGAATGCGATGCAAGAAAATATGGAACGCTTCACGAATTTGCGTGTCATCCTTGCGCAGGGGCCATGCTAATCTTCTCTGTATCGTTCCAATTTTAGTATATGTCCTGCCGAAGCGAGGACAATCCAAAGGTGACCCTGATCGGTATATAAGGCCAACCAGAGCCGGAACTGTCAGCTCATGGTGAGCCTGGTAATGATGAATTAATGGTAATAAAGATTCCAGAATCAATGTATCTAAACCAATCAAAAGTCATGGAAAACAAATATCACATCAGAATCTCCATACAAGTTACAAAACATTCCGATGCTCCATACACAGATCAATAACCAATCTTCTACAGATCAGATACAAGCAGCACATGCAAATGAGAAGAGCAGCCACAGGGGATTGTGGGAGGAGGGAGGGGCCATCCTTAGACTGTGTATCTGATTACATTGTATCTGATTACATTTATCTGATTACATTGTAGCTGATCACATTGTATCTGATTACATTGTATCTGATTACATTGTATCTCATTACATTTATCTGATTACATTTATCTGATTACATTGTATCTGATTACATTGTATCTGATTACATTTATCTCATTACATTTATCTGATTACATTTATCTGATTACATTTATCTGATTACATTGTATCTGATTACATTTATCTGATTACATTGTAGCTGATCACATTGTATCTGATTCTCAGTGTTGCTGCATCTGATCTGTCCACGTCATTATCACGTCAGTTTAGGGGAGGAGCTGCGGATTCGCCGCTACCATGGGTTTCATGGTTTTTAAAAAAAGGCAGTCCCCGCCCCTCCCACTTTAGGGGGGGGGGGTTAAAGTTAAAAAGCAGCTCAACCGCCTATTTTTTTACCGCCCTCCAACTGCACACTGAGCATTTGCTCAGCTCCTTCTCCTGGCTGAAGAAAAGCCGCTTTAACCATTGCTGAACGTATAACTTAGATGTACGGTCGGCAAAGAATCAGGGCTGCACCGGACACGTCAAATCGCACGCCAAGCTGCGCTTCAGTGTGAACCTCGGCTCATGCACCGAGGTCTATTGAAGTCACACCCAAAGTCGGCAAAAGCGGTGCAAGAACCACGTTTGCAAATCAGTGCCGTGCTGCAAAGTCGGCGTCGCAGCGATTGGAACGGGGCCATTGCCGGCCAATAGGGTGCGACTTGTTTCCATGACAATCGTTCAATGCAATGGAGGGCTTATACTATGTTCTCTCCTGATAAACTCTGATTATTAGATAATATCAGATTCTATTAATAACTCATCACATGTTTATGTTTATATTTAGTATCCTTTGTTTATATAATAAGAGGGATGTATATATAGCGCAGTGCTGGATGTACCTGTAGGAGAGGTAAGACGTGTCATCGGAGGAGGTGGGACGGGAGCGCAGTGACGATTGATGGGACACGTGTACATCGCCTATGACTGATCTCATCAATGATTTATAGGAGATCTAATCCAATCAGTGACATCTCACATCCTCTGTATCATGTTACTATCATTTTAAAAAGTCATTATCAATCTTTTAAAATCTCCAATTTTCATGGAAATAATCTCTGTTGATCCCGCCATGAAGGAACTCTTTTTAGGCACTTCCTGTTGGAGGGTGACACCGCTCTGTCCCTGCCTGACAATTCTGTTCCTGGGTTGTCACCCTGTCACATGTGATCCCAGTGGAGACTATGAGGCTATGTTTCCACGACTACAAAAAATCGTGCGATTTTGCAGCGATTTTTGGCCGCAACTTGAGTTCTATGGACCCCAAGTCGCATCAAAGTGGGACCAAAGTAGTGCAGGGACTACTTTGAAGTCGCTGCGACTTGAAGACGCACAGATATGAACAGTTCTCATTGGAAATCATGGGGGGCGACTTGTCATGCGACTTTTCAGTCCCAAGTCGCATGAAAAGTCGCACTAGTGGAAACATAACCTGAACAGCTCAGACATGGGATATAATATGTTGTATTTCTGTAATACAAATACCTTCTGGTTGTGTTGCCCCTCCCCCCCCCAACCACAGCCAAATGCTGATTGCAGCGCCTGCGTAATCGCTCTCCCAGAACCGTGCACCGAGAGGTGTGGCTGAGATTCCCCAGCTAGACCTCCCACCTCTGCTCTCCAAGCCCCAGCCGCAGAGTCTCACTCCTCCTGTTACGACAATGGCGTTTGTAATACCAATATCTACTGGTTGTGTTGCCCCTCCCCCCAACCACATCCAAATGCAGATTGTGTAACCCCCCCCCCCGGAGAGGGTTTAGAATTTTAGGCCGGGTTCACACATCCAATTTGCATGACAGGAGAGTCCGGCCGTCTCTCGATGGAACCGGTTCACACAGCTCCGGGGCGGCCAAAGGGTTCGGTGCGTCTTTAGTTCCGATTCAGATGCGAATTCAGGCAAAAATTCAGTCCTGATTTGCACCGGAATCGGTGAACGGGGGGGGGGGGGGGCACCAGACCCCCCGCTGTGAGCCTCGGCCGCTGCGTGTGTGCGCCCCTCAGACTGTACAGCTCAGGCCGGGAAGGCTTTGTGAACACCCAATGCGATCCGATTCCAAGAAAAGGGTCCGGCGCCATTTTGGTGCGAATGCGATGCGAATTCAGCCATGAAATCTCTATGAATTCACATCGCACAGACTTCGCAGCGGCGCGGTGCGAATCACACGCAGTGCCGGACATCACACAACCGCGTGGTGAACCCAGAAAAAAATATTGTTGTTTTTATCAAGATTGTCGCTCTTTATCTGTTTATAGCGCAAAAAATAAAAACCGCAGAGGTGATCAAATACCACCAAAAGAAGTTGTGGGGACAAAAAATGTTTATTTGGGTGCACGTCGCACAACTGCGCAATTGTCAGTTAAAGTGAACGCAGTGCTGATTAGCAAAAAAAATGGCCTGGTGAGGAAGGGGGGTAAATCTTCCGGAGGGCAAGCGGTTAAGCCCGGGCGCGCTTTGAATGCGATGCAAGAAAATATGGAACGCTTCACGAATTTGCGTGTCATCCTTGCGCAGGGGCCATGCTAATCTTCTCTGTATCGTTCCAATTTTAGTATATGTCCTGCCGAAGCGAGGACAATCCAAAGGTGACCCTGATCGGTATATAAGGCCAACCAGAGCCGGAACTGTCAGCTCATGGTGAGCCTGGTAATGATGAATTAATGGTAATAAAGATTCCAGAATCAATGTATCTAAACCAATCAAAAGTCATGGAAAACAAATATCACATCAGAATCTCCATACAAGTTACAAAACATTCCGATGCTCCATACACAGATCAATAACCAATCTTCTACAGATCAGATACAAGCAGCACATGCAAATGAGAAGAGCAGCCACAGGGGATTGTGGGAGGAGGGAGGGGCCATCCTTAGACTGTGTATCTGATTACATTGTATCTGATTACATTTATCTGATTACATTGTAGCTGATCACATTGTATCTGATTACATTGTATCTGATTACATTGTATCTCATTACATTTATCTGATTACATTTATCTGATTACATTGTATCTGATCACATTGTATCTGATTACATTGTATCTGATTACATTTATCTGATTACATTTATCTGATTACATTGTATCTGATCACATTGTATCTGATTACATTGTATCTGATTACATTTATCTGATTACATTGTAGCTGATCACATTGTATCTGATTACATTGTATCTGATTACATTTATCTGATTACATTTATCTGATTACATTGTATCTGATTACATTGTAGCTGATCACATTGTATCTGATTACATTGTATCTGATTACATTTATCTGATTACATTTATCTGATTACATTGTATCTGATCACATTGTATCTGATTACATTGTATCTGATTACATTTATCTGATTACATTGTAGCTGATCACATTGTATCTGATTACATTGTATCTGATTACATTGTATCTGATTACATTTATCTGATTACATTTATCTGATTACATTGTATCTGATTACATTTATCTGATTACATTGTATCTGATTACATTTATCTGATTACATTGTAGCTGATCACATTGTATCTGATTCTCAGTGTTGCTGCATCTGATCTGTCCACGTCATTATCACGTCAGTTTAGGGGAGGAGCTGCGGATTCGCCGCTACCATGGGTTTCATGGTTTTTAAAAAAAGGCAGTCCCCGCCCCTCCCACTTTAGGGGGGGGGGGTTAAAGTTAAAAAGCAGCTCAACCGCCTATTTTTTTACCGCCCTCCAACTGCACACTGAGCATTTGCTCAGCTCCTTCTCCTGGCTGAAGAAAAGCCGCTTTAACCATTGCTGAACGTATAACTTAGATGTACGGTCGGCAAAGAATCAGGGCTGCACCGGACACGTCAAATCGCACGCCAAGCTGCGCTTCAGTGTGAACCTCGGCTCATGCACCGAGGTCTATTGAAGTCGCACCCAAAGTCGGCAAAAGCGGTGCAAGAACCACGTTTGCAAATCAGTGCCGTGCTGCAAAGTCGGCGTCGCAGCGATTGGAACGGGGCCATTGCCGGCCAATAGGGTGCGACTTGTTTCCATGACAATCGTTCAATGCAATGGAGGGCTTATACTATGTTCTCTCCTGATAAACTCTGATTATTAGATAATATCAGATTCTATTAATAACTCATCACATGTTTATGTTTATATTTAGTATCCTTTGTTTATATAATAAGAGGGATGTATATATAGCGCAGTGCTGGATGTACCTGTAGGAGAGGTAAGACGTGTCATCGGAGGAGGTGGGACGGGAGCGCAGTGACGATTGATGGGACACGTGTACATCGCCTATGACTGATCTCATCAATGATTTATAGGAGATCTAATCCAATCAGTGACATCTCACATCCTCTGTATCATGTTACTATCATTTTAAAAAGTCATTATCAATCTTTTAAAATCTCCAATTTTCATGGAAATAATCTCTGTTGATCCCGCCATGAAGGAACTCTTTTTAGGCACTTCCTGTTGGAGGGTGACACCGCTCTGTCCCTGCCTGACAATTCTGTTCCTGGGTTGTCACCCTGTCACATGTGATCCCAGTGGAGACTATGAGGCTATGTTTCCACGACTACAAAAAATCGTGCGATTTTGCAGCGATTTTTGGCCGCAACTTGAGTTCTATGGACCCCAAGTCGCATCAAAGTGGGACCAAAGTAGTGCAGGGACTACTTTGAAGTCGCTGCGACTTGAAGACGCACAGATATGAACAGTTCTCATTGGAAATCATGGGGGGCGACTTGTCATGCGACTTTTCAGTCCCAAGTCGCATGAAACGTCGCACTAGTGGAAACATAACCTGAACAGCTCAGATATGGGATATAATATGTTGTATTTCTGTAATACAAATACCTTCTGGTTGTGTTGCCCCTCCCCCCCCAACCACAGCCAAATGCTGATTGCAGCGCCTGCGTAATCGCTCTCCCAGAACCGTGCACCGAGAGGTGTGGCTGAGATTCCCCAGCTAGACCTCCCACCTCTGCTCTCCAAGCCCCAGCCGCAGAGTCTCACTCCTCCTGTTACGACAATGGCGTTTGTAATACCAATATCTACTGGTTGTGTTGCCCCTCCCCCCAACCACATCCAAATGCAGATTGTGTAACCCCCCCCCCCGGAGAGGGTTTAGAATTTTAGGCCGGGTTCACACATCCAATTTGCATGACAGGAGAGTCCGGCCGTCTCTCGATGGAACCGGTTCACACAGCTCCGGGGCGGCCAAAGGGTTCGGTGCGTCTTTAGTTCCGATTCAGATGCGAATTCAGGCAAAAATTCAGTCCTGATTTGCACCGGAATCGGTGAACGGGGGGGGGGGGGGGGGACCAGACCCCCCGCTGTGAGCCTCGGCCGCTGCGTGTGTGCACCCCTCAGACTGTACAGCTCAGGCCGGGAAGGCTTTGTGAACACCCAATGCGATCCGATTCCAAGAAAAGGGTCCGGCGCCATTTTGGTGCGAATGCGATGCGAATTCAGCCATGAAATCTCTATGAATTCACATCGCACAGACTTCGCAGCGGCGCGGTGCGAATCACACGCAGTGCCGGACATCACACAACCGCGTGGTGAACCCAGAAAAAAATATTGTTGTTTTTATCAAGATTGTCGCTCTTTATCTGTTTATAGCGCAAAAAATAAAAACCGCAGAGGTGATCAAATACCACCAAAAGAAGTTGTGGGGACAAAAAATGTTTATTTGGGTGCACGTCGCACAACTGCGCAATTGTCAGTTAAAGTGAACGCAGTGCTGATTAGCAAAAAAAATGGCCTGGTGAGGAAGGGGGGTAAATCTTCCGGAGGGCAAGCGGTTAAGCCCGGGCGCGTTTTGAATGCGATGCAAGAAAATATGGAACGCTTCACGAATTTGCGTGTCATCCTTGCGCAGGGGCCATGCTAATCTTCTCTGTATCGTTCCAATTTTAGTATATGTCCTGCCGAAGCGAGGACAATCCAAAGGTGACCCTGATCGGTATATAAGGCCAACCAGAGCCGGAACTGTCAGCTCATGGTGAGCCTGGTAATGATGAATTAATGGTAATAAAGATTCCAGAATCAATGTATCTAAACCAATCAAAAGTCATGGAAAACAAATATCACATCAGAATCTCCATACAAGTTACAAAACATTCCGATGCTCCATACACAGATCAATAACCAATCTTCTACAGATCAGATACAAGCAGCACATGCAAATGAGAAGAGCAGCCACAGGGGATTGTGGGAGGAGGGAGGGGCCATCCTTAGACTGTGTATCTGATTACATTGTATCTGATTACATTTATCTGATTACATTGTAGCTGATCACATTGTATCTGATTACATTGTATCTGATTACATTGTATCTCATTACATTTATCTGATTACATTTATCTGATTACATTGTATCTGATCACATTGTATCTGATTACATTGTATCTGATTACATTTATCTGATTACATTTATCTGATTACATTGTATCTGATCACATTGTATCTGATTACATTGTATCTGATTACATTTATCTGATTACATTGTAGCTGATCACATTGTATCTGATTACATTGTATCTGATTACATTTATCTGATTACATTTATCTGATTACATTTATCTGATTACATTGTATCTGATTACATTGTAGCTGATCACATTGTATCTGATTACATTGTATCTGATTACATTTATCTGATTACATTTATCTGATTACATTGTATCTGATCACATTGTATCTGATTACATTGTATCTGATTACATTTATCTGATTACATTGTAGCTGATCACATTGTATCTGATTACATTGTATCTGATTACATTGTATCTGATTACATTTATCTGATTACATTTATCTGATTACATTGTATCTGATTACATTTATCTGATTACATTGTATCTGATTACATTTATCTGATTACATTGTAGCTGATCACATTGTATCTGATTCTCAGTGTTGCTGCATCTGATCTGTCCACGTCATTATCACGTCAGTTTAGGGGAGGAGCTGCGGATTCGCCGCTACCATGGGTTTCATGGTTTTTAAAAAAAGGCAGTCCCCGCCCCTCCCACTTTAGGGGGGGGGGGGGGTTAAAGTTAAAAAGCAGCTCAACCGCCTATTTTTTTACCGCCCTCCAACTGCACACTGAGCATTTGCTCAGCTCCTTCTCCTGGCTGAAGAAAAGCCGCTTTAACCATTGCTGAACGTATAACTTAGATGTACGGTCGGCAAAGAATCAGGGCTGCACCGGACACGTCAAATCGCACGCCAAGCTGCGCTTCAGTGTGAACCTCGGCTCATGCACCGAGGTCTATTGAAGTCGCACCCAAAGTCGGCAAAAGCGGTGCAAGAACCACGTTTGCAAATCAGTGCCGTGCTGCAAAGTCGGCGTCGCAGCGATTGGAACGGGGCCATTGCCGGCCAATAGGGTGCGACTTGTTTCCATGACAATCGTTCAATGCAATGGAGGGCTTATACTATGTTCTCTCCTGATAAACTCTGATTATTAGATAATATCAGATTCTATTAATAACTCATCACATGTTTATGTTTATATTTAGTATCCTTTGTTTATATAATAAGAGGGATGTATATATAGCGCAGTGCTGGATGTACCTGTAGGAGAGGTAAGACGTGTCATCGGAGGAGGTGGGACGGGAGCGCAGTGACGATTGATGGGACACGTGTACATCGCCTATGACTGATCTCATCAATGATTTATAGGAGATCTAATCCAATCAGTGACATCTCACATCCTCTGTATCATGTTACTATCATTTTAAAAAGTCATTATCAATCTTTTAAAATCTCCAATTTTCATGGAAATAATCTCTGTTGATCCCGCCATGAAGGAACTCTTTTTAGGCACTTCCTGTTGGAGGGTGACACCGCTCTGTCCCTGCCTGACAATTCTGTTCCTGGGTTGTCACCCTGTCACATGTGATCCCAGTGGAGACTATGAGGCTATGTTTCCACGACTACAAAAAATCGTGCGATTTTGCAGCGATTTTTGGCCGCAACTTGAGTTCTATGGACCCCAAGTCGCATCAAAGTGGGACCAAAGTAGTGCAGGGACTATTTTGAAGTCGCTGCGACTTGAAGACGCACAGATATGAACAGTACTCATTGGAAATCATGGGGGGCGACTTGTCATGCGACTTTTCAGTCCCAAGTCGCATGAAAAGTCGCACTAGTGGAAACATAACCTGAACAGCTCAGACATGGGATATAATATGTTGTATTTCTGTAATACAAATACCTTCTGGTTGTGTTGCCCCTCCCCCCCCCAACCACAGCCAAATGCTGATTGCAGCGCCTGCGTAATCGCTCTCCCAGAACCGTGCACCGAGAGGTGTGGCTGAGATTCCCCAGCTAGACCTCCCACCTCTGCTCTCCAAGCCCCAGCCGCAGAGTCTCACTCCTCCTGTTACAACAATGGCGTTTGTAATACCAATATCTACTGGTTGTGTTGCCCCTCCCCCCAACCACATCCAAATGCAGATTGTGTAACCCCCCCCCCCCGGAGAGGGTTTAGAATTTTAGGCCGGGTTCACACATCCAATTTGCATGACAGGAGAGTCCGGCCGTCTCTCGATGGAACCGGTTCACACAGCTCCGGGGCGGCCAAAGGGTTCGGTGCGTCTTTAGTTCCGATTCAGATGCGAATTCAGGCAAAAATTCAGTCCTGATTTGCACCGGAATCGGTGAACGGGGGGGGGGGGGGCACCAGACCCCCCGCTGTGAGCCTCGGCCGCCGCGTGTGTGCGCCCCTCAGACTGTACAGCTCAGGCCGGGAAGGCTTTGTGAACACCCAATGCGATCCGATTCCAAGAAAAGGGTCCGGCGCCATTTTGGTGCGAATGCGATGCGAATTCAGCCTAGGGTTGCCACCTTTTCATCAAGCCAAACCCGAACACTTTAGCAGGGCACGGCAATTTTTTTTTTTGTAGCACATTAAATTCATTACCTCTGTATAATGCAATGAACTGCATTTTTTTTATGTCGTATACACTATATATATAGTTTTGTGATTAAATAACATTTCTGGAGGGTATGACGGGGGCAATATGTACAGGAGAGGAGTGTGGAGGGTATGATGGGGCAGTATGTGCAGGAGAGGAGGGTGTGAAGGGGCAGTATGTACAGAAGAGGAGTGTGGAGGGTGTGATGGGGGCAGTATGTACAGGAGAGGAGGGTGGAGGGTGTGATGGGGCAGTATGTACAGGAGAGGAGTGTGGAGGGTGTGATGGGGGCAGTATGTACAGGAGAGGAGGGTGTGAAGGGGGCAGTATGTACAGGAGAGGAGTGTGGAGGGTGTGAAGGGGGCAGTATGTACAGGAGAGGAGGGTGTGAAGGGGGCAGTATGTACAGGAGAGGAGGGTGTGAAAGGGGCAGTATGTACAGGAGAGGAGTGTGGAGGGTGTGAAGGGGGCAGTATGTACAGGAGAGGAGTGTGGAGGGTGTGATGGGGGCAGTATGTACAGGAGAGGAGGGTGTGAAGGGGGCAGTATGTACAGGAGAGGAGTGTGGAGGGTGTGATGGGGGCAGTATGTACAGGAGAGGAGGGTGTGAAGGGGGCAGTATGTAAAGGAGAGGAGTGCGGAGGGTGTGAAGGGGGCAGTATGTACAGGAGAGGAGGGTGTGAAGGGGGCAGTATGTACAGGAGAGGAGGGTGTGAAAGGGGCAGTATGTACAGGAGAGGAGTGTGGAGGGTGTGATGGGGGCAGTATGTACAGGAGAGGAGGGTGTGATGGGAGCAGTATGTACAGGAGAGGAGTGCGGAGGGTGTGATGGGGCAGTATGTACAGGAGAGGAGTGTGGAGGGTGTGATGGGGGCAGTATGTACAGGAGAGGAGGGTGTGAAGGGGGCAGTATGTACAGGAGAGGAGTGTGGAGGGTGTGATGGGGGCAGTATGTACAGGAGAGGAGGGTGTGATGGGAGCAGTATGTACAGGAGAGGAGTGCGGAGGGTGTGATGGGGCAGTATGTACAGGAGAGGAGTGTGGAGGGTGTGATGGGGGCAGTATGTACAGGAGAGGAGGGTGTGAAGGGGGCAGTATGTACAGGAGAGGAGCGTGGAGGGTGTGAAGGGGGCAGTATGTACAGGAGAGGAGTGTGGAGGGTGTGATGGGGGCAGTATGTACAGGAGAGGAGTGCGGAGGGTGTGATGGGGCAGTATGTACAGGAGAGGAGTGTGGAGGGTGTGATGGGGGCAGTATGTACAGGAGAGGAGTGCGGAGGGTGTGATGGGGGCAGTATGTAAAGGAGAGGAGTGCGGAGGGTGTGACGGGGCAGTATGTACAGGAGAGGAGTGTGGAGGGTGTGAAGGGGGCAGTATGTAAAGGACAGGAGTGCGGAGGGTGTGATGGGGGCAGTATGTAAAGGAGAGGAGTGCGGAGGGTGTGATGGGGCAGTATGTACAGGAGAGGAGTGTGGAGGGTGTGATGGGGCAGTATGTACAGGAGAGGAGTGTGGAGGGTGTGACGGGGGCAGTATGTAAAGGAGAGGAGTGCGGAGGGTGTGATGGGGGTAGAATGGGGAGGGATTTCTTGCAGTGTCTGTGGGGTGACCATGGAATGATGTCCCTCAGCTGGGGGGTAGGAAGCTGCTCTGAGTGATATCTGTATGAAGTGGTCTGATGTAAGCTGGGGGGAGTTGGGGGCTGAGAAGTGGTCAGATAGTAATGTCTATAATAAAAAAGCTATTGTGGTCATCTACAAAAATATACAACAATAATACTCAATGAAAACAATCTGTTATAAGATGCCAGCCCGCAGAACTCTGTATGTCCAGAATATGTGAAGGTAATGGATGACCATTGATATAACCCTGTGTTATCCAGGCTCTGAGTCTGGACAATCAGAGGTGTAGACTTACCACATACACAAAGGGTTAAGTGAATGGTCATAAATTACATCACATAATCTGGACAGAGGATGGGGGATGTTTGTATCTGTAGATAAGTGTGCTGCTTGGGAGATACTGTGAGTTGGCTGTGATCGGGCTACAGACTCTTCAACCACCTCCCCACACACACTCACTTGCTGTCTCTTCTGATTCTCCCTGTCCTAACCCTTCAATGCAGTGCAAAAGAAATCCTCCTGGAACTTTGCACCCTAGGAAACTTTCGTTTCCTAAAAAAGATAAATCAGCTCACCTCCTAGTGAGCAGCGGCCAGCCCGACAGCAGCTCCAGTGATCTCCTCAGCTCCGCCCCCCTCTTCTCTCAGAACACGGCACTAGTGATTGGAGAGGGGGGATCCGAGATAACAGAGACTGCAGGAGCCTGGAGGGGGGAGACAGAAGGCAGCTTCAGATTCCCAACACACACACCAGCACAGTGTGTGTATTTAGAGAGAAGAAATGACACTGCTGGTGTGACTGACTCCACAGTGACAAGTATGTTAATGAAGCTCCCCCTCTGCCAGAATGGTCTGTCCGGGTTTCAGGCAGTCTGAAAACCGGGCAGATGATTCAGAACCCGGACTGTCCGGGTGAATCCCGTACAGGTGGCAACCCTAATTCAGCCATGAAATCTCTATGAATTCACATCGCACAGACTTCGCAGCGGCGCGGTGCGAATCACACGCAGTGCCGGACATCACACAACCGCGTGGTGAACCCAGAAAAAAATATTGTTGTTTTTATCAAGATTGTCGCTCTTTATCTGTTTATAGCGCAAAAAATAAAAACCGCAGAGGTGATCAAATACCACCAAAAGAAGTTGTGGGGACAAAAAATGTTTATTTGGGTGCACGTCGCACAACTGCGCAATTGTCAGTTAAAGTGAACGCAGTGCTGATTAGCAAAAAAAATGGCCTGGTGAGGAAGGGGGGTAAATCTTCCGGAGGGCAAGCGGTTAAGCCCGGGCGCGTTTTGAATGCGATGCAAGAAAATATGGAACGCTTCACGAATTTGCGTGTCATCCTTGCGCAGGGGCCATGCTAATCTTCTCTGTATCGTTCCAATTTTAGTATATGTCCTGCCGAAGCGAGGACAATCCAAAGGTGACCCTGATCGGTATATAAGGCCAACCAGAGCCGGAACTGTCAGCTCATGGTGAGCCTGGTAATGATGAATTAATGGTAATAAAGATTCCAGAATCAATGTATCTAAACCAATCAAAAGTCATGGAAAACAAATATCACATCAGAATCTCCATACAAGTTACAAAACATTCCGATGCTCCATACACAGATCAATAACCAATCTTCTACAGATCAGATACAAGCAGCACATGCAAATGAGAAGAGCAGCCACAGGGGATTGTGGGAGGAGGGAGGGGCCATCCTTAGACTGTGTATCTGATTACATTGTATCTGATTACATTTATCTGATTACATTGTAGCTGATCACATTGTATCTGATTACATTGTATCTGATTACATTGTATCTCATTACATTTATCTGATTACATTTATCTGATTACATTGTATCTGATCACATTGTATCTGATTACATTGTATCTGATTACATTTATCTGATTACATTTATCTGATTACATTGTATCTGATCACATTGTATCTGATTACATTGTATCTGATTACATTTATCTGATTACATTGTAGCTGATCACATTGTATCTGATTACATTGTATCTGATTACATTTATCTGATTACATTTATCTGATTACATTGTATCTGATTACATTGTAGCTGATCACATTGTATCTGATTACATTGTATCTGATTACATTTATCTGATTACATTTATCTGATTACATTGTATCTGATCACATTGTATCTGATTACATTGTATCTGATTACATTTATCTGATTACATTGTAGCTGATCACATTGTATCTGATTACATTGTATCTGATTACATTGTATCTGATTACATTTATCTGATTACATTTATCTGATTACATTGTATCTGATTACATTTATCTGATTACATTGTATCTGATTACATTTATCTGATTACATTGTAGCTGATCACATTGTATCTGATTCTCAGTGTTGCTGCATCTGATCTGTCCACGTCATTATCACGTCAGTTTAGGGGAGGAGCTGCGGATTCGCCGCTACCATGGGTTTCATGGTTTTTAAAAAAAGGCAGTCCCCGCCCCTCCCACTTTAGGGGGGGGGGGGTTAAAGTTAAAAAGCAGCTCAACCGCCTATTTTTTTACCGCCCTCCAACTGCACACTGAGCATTTGCTCAGCTCCTTCTCCTGGCTGAAGAAAAGCCGCTTTAACCATTGCTGAACGTATAACTTAGATGTACGGTCGGCAAAGAATCAGGGCTGCACCGGACACGTCAAATCGCACGCCAAGCTGCGCTTCAGTGTGAACCTCGGCTCATGCACCGAGGTCTATTGAAGTCGCACCCAAAGTCGGCAAAAGCGGTGCAAGAACCACGTTTGCAAATCAGTGCCGTGCTGCAAAGTCGGCGTCGCAGCGATTGGAACGGGGCCATTGCCGGCCAATAGGGTGCGACTTGTTTCCATGACAATCGTTCAATGCAATGGAGGGCTTATACTATGTTCTCTCCTGATAAACTCTGATTATTAGATAATATCAGATTCTATTAATAACTCATCACATGTTTATGTTTATATTTAGTATCCTTTGTTTATATAATAAGAGGGATGTATATATAGCGCAGTGCTGGATGTACCTGTAGGAGAGGTAAGACGTGTCATCGGAGGAGGTGGGACGGGAGCGCAGTGACGATTGATGGGACACGTGTACATCGCCTATGACTGATCTCATCAATGATTTATAGGAGATCTAATCCAATCAGTGACATCTCACATCCTCTGTATCATGTTACTATCATTTTAAAAAGTCATTATCAATCTTTTAAAATCTCCAATTTTCATGGAAATAATCTCTGTTGATCCCGCCATGAAGGAACTCTTTTTAGGCACTTCCTGTTGGAGGGTGACACCGCTCTGTCCCTGCCTGACAATTCTGTTCCTGGGTTGTCACCCTGTCACATGTGATCCCAGTGGAGACTATGAGGCTATGTTTCCACGACTACAAAAAATCGTGCGATTTTGCAGCGATTTTTGGCCGCAACTTGAGTTCTATGGACCCCAAGTCGCATCAAAGTGGGACCAAAGTAGTGCAGGGACTATTTTGAAGTCGCTGCGACTTGAAGACGCACAGATATGAACAGTACTCATTGGAAATCATGGGGGGCGACTTGTCATGCGACTTTTCAGTCCCAAGTCGCATGAAAAGTCGCACTAGTGGAAACATAACCTGAACAGCTCAGACATGGGATATAATATGTTGTATTTCTGTAATACAAATACCTTCTGGTTGTGTTGCCCCTCCCCCCCCCAACCACAGCCAAATGCTGATTGCAGCGCCTGCGTAATCGCTCTCCCAGAACCGTGCACCGAGAGGTGTGGCTGAGATTCCCCAGCTAGACCTCCCACCTCTGCTCTCCAAGCCCCAGCCGCAGAGTCTCACTCCTCCTGTTACAACAATGGCGTTTGTAATACCAATATCTACTGGTTGTGTTGCCCCTCCCCCCAACCACATCCAAATGCAGATTGTGTAACCCCCCCCCCCCCCGGAGAGGGTTTAGAATTTTAGGCCGGGTTCACACATCCAATTTGCATGACAGGAGAGTCCGGCCGTCTCTCGATGGAACCGGTTCACACAGCTCCGGGGCGGCCAAAGGGTTCGGTGCGTCTTTAGTTCCGATTCAGATGCGAATTCAGGCAAAAATTCAGTCCTGATTTGCACCGGAATCGGTGAACGGGGGGGGGGGGGGCACCAGACCCCCCGCTGTGAGCCTCGGCCGCCGCGTGTGTGCGCCCCTCAGACTGTACAGCTCAGGCCGGGAAGGCTTTGTGAACACCCAATGCGATCCGATTCCAAGAAAAGGGTCCGGCGCCATTTTGGTGCGAATGCGATGCGAATTCAGCCTAGGGTTGCCACCTTTTCATCAAGCCAAACCCGAACACTTTAGCAGGGCACGGCAATTTTTTTTTTTGTAGCACATTAAATTCATTACCTCTGTATAATGCAATGAACTGCATTTTTTTTATGTCGTATACACTATATATATAGTTTTGTGATTAAATAACATTTCTGGAGGGTATGACGGGGGCAATATGTACAGGAGAGGAGTGTGGAGGGTATGATGGGGCAGTATGTGCAGGAGAGGAGGGTGTGAAGGGGCAGTATGTACAGAAGAGGAGTGTGGAGGGTGTGATGGGGGCAGTATGTACAGGAGAGGAGGGTGGAGGGTGTGATGGGGCAGTATGTACAGGAGAGGAGTGTGGAGGGTGTGATGGGGGCAGTATGTACAGGAGAGGAGGGTGTGAAGGGGGCAGTATGTACAGGAGAGGAGTGTGGAGGGTGTGAAGGGGGCAGTATGTACAGGAGAGGAGGGTGTGAAGGGGGCAGTATGTACAGGAGAGGAGGGTGTGAAAGGGGCAGTATGTACAGGAGAGGAGTGTGGAGGGTGTGAAGGGGGCAGTATGTACAGGAGAGGAGTGTGGAGGGTGTGATGGGGGCAGTATGTACAGGAGAGGAGGGTGTGAAGGGGGCAGTATGTACAGGAGAGGAGTGTGGAGGGTGTGATGGGGGCAGTATGTACAGGAGAGGAGGGTGTGAAGGGGGCAGTATGTAAAGGAGAGGAGTGCGGAGGGTGTGAAGGGGGCAGTATGTACAGGAGAGGAGGGTGTGAAGGGGGCAGTATGTACAGGAGAGGAGGGTGTGAAAGGGGCAGTATGTACAGGAGAGGAGTGTGGAGGGTGTGATGGGGGCAGTATGTACAGGAGAGGAGGGTGTGATGGGAGCAGTATGTACAGGAGAGGAGTGCGGAGGGTGTGATGGGGCAGTATGTACAGGAGAGGAGTGTGGAGGGTGTGATGGGGGCAGTATGTACAGGAGAGGAGGGTGTGAAGGGGGCAGTATGTACAGGAGAGGAGTGTGGAGGGTGTGATGGGGGCAGTATGTACAGGAGAGGAGGGTGTGATGGGAGCAGTATGTACAGGAGAGGAGTGCGGAGGGTGTGATGGGGCAGTATGTACAGGAGAGGAGTGTGGAGGGTGTGATGGGGGCAGTATGTACAGGAGAGGAGGGTGTGAAGGGGGCAGTATGTACAGGAGAGGAGCGTGGAGGGTGTGAAGGGGGCAGTATGTACAGGAGAGGAGTGTGGAGGGTGTGATGGGGGCAGTATGTACAGGAGAGGAGTGCGGAGGGTGTGATGGGGCAGTATGTACAGGAGAGGAGTGTGGAGGGTGTGATGGGGGCAGTATGTACAGGAGAGGAGTGCGGAGGGTGTGATGGGGGCAGTATGTAAAGGAGAGGAGTGCGGAGGGTGTGACGGGGCAGTATGTACAGGAGAGGAGTGTGGAGGGTGTGAAGGGGGCAGTATGTAAAGGACAGGAGTGCGGAGGGTGTGATGGGGGCAGTATGTAAAGGAGAGGAGTGCGGAGGGTGTGATGGGGCAGTATGTACAGGAGAGGAGTGTGGAGGGTGTGATGGGGCAGTATGTACAGGAGAGGAGTGTGGAGGGTGTGACGGGGGCAGTATGTAAAGGAGAGGAGTGCGGAGGGTGTGATGGGGGTAGAATGGGGAGGGATTTCTTGCAGTGTCTGTGGGGTGACCATGGAATGATGTCCCTCAGCTGGGGGGTAGGAAGCTGCTCTGAGTGATATCTGTATGAAGTGGTCTGATGTAAGCTGGGGGGAGTTGGGGGCTGAGAAGTGGTCAGATAGTAATGTCTATAATAAAAAAGCTATTGTGGTCATCTACAAAAATATACAACAATAATACTCAATGAAAACAATCTGTTATAAGATGCCAGCCCGCAGAACTCTGTATGTCCAGAATATGTGAAGGTAATGGATGACCATTGATATAACCCTGTGTTATCCAGGCTCTGAGTCTGGACAATCAGAGGTGTAGACTTACCACATACACAAAGGGTTAAGTGAATGGTCATAAATTACATCACATAATCTGGACAGAGGATGGGGGATGTTTGTATCTGTAGATAAGTGTGCTGCTTGGGAGATACTGTGAGTTGGCTGTGATCGGGCTACAGACTCTTCAACCACCTCCCCACACACACTCACTTGCTGTCTCTTCTGATTCTCCCTGTCCTAACCCTTCAATGCAGTGCAAAAGAAATCCTCCTGGAACTTTGCACCCTAGGAAACTTTCGTTTCCTAAAAAAGATAAATCAGCTCACCTCCTAGTGAGCAGCGGCCAGCCCGACAGCAGCTCCAGTGATCTCCTCAGCTCCGCCCCCCTCTTCTCTCAGAACACGGCACTAGTGATTGGAGAGGGGGGATCCGAGATAACAGAGACTGCAGGAGCCTGGAGGGGGGAGACAGAAGGCAGCTTCAGATTCCCAACACACACACCAGCACAGTGTGTGTATTTAGAGAGAAGAAATGACACTGCTGGTGTGACTGACTCCACAGTGACAAGTATGTTAATGAAGCTCCCCCTCTGCCAGAATGGTCTGTCCGGGTTTCAGGCAGTCTGAAAACCGGGCAGATGATTCAGAACCCGGACTGTCCGGGTGAATCCCGTACAGGTGGCAACCCTAATTCAGCCATGAAATCTCTATGAATTCACATCGCACAGACTTCGCAGCGGCGCGGTGCGAATCACACGCAGTGCCGGACATCACACAACCGCGTGGTGAACCCAGAAAAAAATATTGTTGTTTTTATCAAGATTGTCGCTCTTTATCTGTTTATAGCGCAAAAAATAAAAACCGCAGAGGTGATCAAATACCACCAAAAGAAGTTGTGGGGACAAAAAATGTTTATTTGGGTGCACGTCGCACAACTGCGCAATTGTCAGTTAAAGTGAACGCAGTGCTGATTAGCAAAAAAAATGGCCTGGTGAGGAAGGGGGGTAAATCTTCCGGAGGGCAAGCGGTTAAGCCCGGGCGCGCTTTGAATGCGATGCAAGAAAATATGGAACGCTTCACGAATTTGCGTGTCATCCTTGCGCAGGGGCCATGTCTAATCTTCTCTGTATCGTTCCAATTTTAGTATATGTCCTGCCGAAGCGAGGACAATCCAAAGGTGACCCTGATCGGTATATAAGGCCAACCAGAGCCGGAAATGTCAGCTCATGGTGAGCCTGGTAATGATGAATTAATGGTAATAAAGATTCCAGAATCAATGTATCTAAACCAATCAAAAGTCATGGAAAACAAATATCACATCAGAATCTCCATACAAGTTACAAAACATTCCGATGCTCCATACACAGATCAATAACCAATCTTCTACAGATCAGATACAAGCAGCACATGCAAATGAGAAGAGCAGCCACAGGGGATTGTGGGAGGAGGGAGGGGCCATCCTTAGACTGTGTATCTGATTACATTGTATCTGATTACATTGTATCTGATTACATTTATCTGATTACATTGTATCTGATTACATTTATCTGATTACATTTATCTGATTACATTTATCTGATTACATTGTATCTGATCACATTGTATCTGATTACATTGTATCTGATTACATTTATCTGATTACATTGTATCTGATCACATTGTATCTGATTCTCAGTGTTGCTGCATCTGATCTGTCCACGTCATTATCACGTCAGTTTAGGGGAGGAGCTGCGGATTCGCCGCTACCATGGGTTTCATGGTTTTTTAAAAAAAGGCAGTCCCCGCCCCTCCCACTTTAGGGGGGGGGGTTAAAGTTAAAAAGCAGCTCAACCGCCTATTTTTTTACCGCCCTCCAACTGCACACTGAGCATTTGCTCAGCTCCTTCTCCTGGCTGAAGAAAAGCCGCTTTAACCATTGCTGAACGTATAACTTAGATGTACGGTCGGCAAAGAATCAGGGCTGCACCGGACACGTCAAATCGCACGCCAAGCTGCGCTTCAGTGTGAACCTCGGCTCATGCACCGAGGTCTATTGAAGTCGCACCCAAAGTCGGCAAAAGCGGTGCAAGAACCACGTTTGCAAATCAGTGCCGTGCTGCAAAGTCGGCGTCGCAGCGATTGGAACGGGGCCATTGCCGGCCAATAGGGTGCGACTTGTTTCCATGACAATCGTTCAATGCAATGGAGGGCTTATACTATGTTCTCTCCTGATAAACTCTGATTATTAGATAATATCAGATTCTATTAATAACTCATCACATGTTTATGTTTATATTTAGTATCCTTTGTTTATATAATAAGAGGGATGTATATATAGCGCAGTGCTGGATGTACCTGTAGGAGAGGTAAGACGTGTCATCGGAGGAGGTGGGACGGGAGCGCAGTGACGATTGATGGGACACGTGTACATCGCCTATGACTGATCTCATCAATGATTTATAGGAGATCTAATCCAATCAGTGACATCTCACATCCTCTGTATCATGTTACTATCATTTTAAAAAGTCATTATCAATCTTTTAAAATCTCCAATTTTCATGGAAATAATCTCTGTTGATCCCGCCATGAAGGAACTCTTTTTAGGCACTTCCTGTTGGAGGGTGACACCGCTCTGTCCCTGCCTGACAATTCTGTTCCTGGGTTGTCACCCTGTCACATGTGATCCCAGTGGAGACTATGAGGCTATGTTTCCACGACTACAAAAAATCGTGCGATTTTGCAGCGATTTTTGGCCGCAACTTGAGTTCTATGGACCCCAAGTCGCATCAAAGTGGGACCAAAGTAGTGCAGGGACTACTTTGAAGTCGCTGCGACTTGAAGACGCACAGATATGAACAGTACTCATTGGAAATCATGGGGGGCGACTTGTCATGCGACTTTTCAGTCCCAAGTCGCATGAAACGTCGCACTAGTGGAAACATAACCTGAACAGCTCAGATATGGGATATAATATGTTGTATTTCTGTAATACAAATACCTTCTGGTTGTGTTGCCCCTCCCCCCCCCCCAACCACAGCCAAATGCTGATTGCAGCGCCTGCGTAATCGCTCTCCCAGAACCGTGCACCGAGAGGTGTGGCTGAGATTCCCCAGCTAGACCTCCCACCTCTGCTCTCCAAGCCCCAGCCGCAGAGTCTCACTCCTCCTGTTACAACAATGGCGTTTGTAATACCAATATCTACTGGTTGTGTTGCCCCTCCCCCCAACCACATCCAAATACAGATTGTGTAACCCCCCCCCCCCGGAGAGGGTTTAGAATTTTAGGCCGGGTTCACACATCCAATTTGCATGACAGGAGAGTCCGGCCGTCTCTCGATGGAACCGGTTCACACAGCTCCGGGGCGGCCAAAGGGTTCGGTGCGTCTTTAGTTCCGATTCAGATGCGAATTCAGGCAAAAATTCAGTCCTGATTTGCACCGGAATCGGTGAACGGGGGGGGGGGGCACCAGACCCCCCGCTGTGAGCCTCGGCCGCTGCGTGTGTGCGCCCCTCAGACTGTACAGCTCAGGCTGGGAAGGCTTTGTGAACACCCAATGCGATCCGATTCCGGTGAGGACCAAGAAAAGGGTCCTGCGCCATTTTGGTGCGAATGCGATGCAAATTCAGCCATAAAATCGCACAGACATCGCAGCGGCGCGGTGCGAATCACACGCAGTGCCGGACATCACACAACCGCGTGGTGAACCCAGAAAAAAATATTGTTGTTTTTATCAAGATTGACGCTCTTTATCTGTTTATAGCGCAAAAAATAAAAACCGCAGAGGTGATCAAATACCACCAAAAGAAGTTGTGGGGACAAAAAATGTTTATTTGGGTGCACGTCGCACAACTGCGCAATTGTCAGTTAAAGTGAACGCAGTGCTGATTAGCAAAAAAAATGGCCTGGTGAGGAAGGGGGGTAAATCTTCCGGAGGGCAAGCGGTTAAGCCCGGGCGCGCTTTGAATGCGATGCAAGAAAATATGGAACGCTTCACGAATTTGCGTGTCATCCTTGCGCAGGGGCCATGCTAATCTTCTCTGTATCGTTCCAATTTTAGTATATGTCCTGCCGAAGCGAGGACAATCCAATGGTCACTCTGATTGGTATATAAGGCCAACCAGAGCCGGAAATGTCAGCTCATGGTGAGCCTGGTAATGATGTATTGGGGGGGGGGGGAATAATGATTTAGGGATTAATGTATCGGTGGTGATAACGATTTGAGGAAATGAATATGATCAGATCAGCTTCTCCTTATAACACATTCCGATGCTCCATACACAGATCAATAACCAATCATCTACAGATCAGATACAAGCAGCACATGCAAATGAGCACAGGAGCCACAGGGGATTGTGGGAGGAGGGAGGGGCCATCCTTAGACTGTGTGTCCAATTACATTGTATCTGAATACATTGTATCTGATTACATTATAGTGTCATTGTATTAGAAGCTGTTGTGGGGGATGGGAGGGAGGACAAACCGCATAGAGACCAATTCGATTTGGCGGCGATCATCTTTAGCTGCTTTCTCTTTAATAGTAAAATGTTTAGAAGAAAATTGTATATAACTACTGTTTTCCCCCTGCGCTTGTTTTCGGGGGAAACGCGGTATATATACCACAACGCAAACAAACCCAAATAAAGTAGATTCGAGTGCCAGTAATGGGCATAAATCATGTAGATGATCTGGTGAGTTCAACCACTTTGGGGGGGGGGGGGCACGTTACCATTTATGTGGATACCGACTTTTTTCGCAGCACTTTGGGAATTGTCAGCACAGCAGCGATTGTGAAGGAGGTTTTGCAATTGGACCTTTATTCATGCAATTTTGCACATTTATTTGAACTTTCACTGGCCGCATGCTTGCTTGTTAATTTATATTTTTTCACTGTTTCTTCTGCCTACAGGATTTATGCACATTACTAGCACTCTAATATACTATATTTGGGTTTGTTTGCGCTGTGGTATATATAGTTATACACTATTTTTTTATCCATATGTTTGATTTTTTTTTCACGCACAGCAGCGGCAAGTTTAATCCCAATTTTACACGTAGCACGGGGGCGATTGTTTAATAGAGTGTTAAACAAATAAAATGTTGTTTCTTCTGCGAGGACCCCTTTAACCCTTTCACTACCAGACCCATTTTTGAAGTTTGGTTTTTTTTTGCATGTTTTTTTGCACACATGGTTAAAATAATATATGACATGTGACATGCAGTGGTGGCAGTAAAAGGTTTTTAAAAAATTGCTATGTTATGTTAATAATGTATTTTTTTTTTCATTTAATTGCTCTAATATGATGGGGGGCCTCTGATATGATGGGGGGCTTCTGATATGATGGGGGACCTCTGATATGATGGGGGGCCTGTGATATGATGGGGGGCCTGTGATATGATAGGGGACCTCTGATATGATAAGGGGACCCCTGTTGTGATGGGGGACCTCTGATGTGATGGGGGACCTCTGATATGATGGAAGGACATCTGATGTGATGGAAGGACCTCTGATGTGATAAGGGGACCTCTGATGTGATGGGGGACCTCTGATGTGGTGGGGGACCTCTGATGTATTGATGGACCTCTGATGTGATGGGAGGACCTCTGATGTGATGGGAAGACCTCTGATGTGATGGGAGGACCTCTGATGTGATGGGAGGACCTCTGATGTGGTGGGGGACCTCTGATGTATTGATGGACCTCTGATGTGATGGGAAGACCTCTGATGTGATGGGAGGACCTCTGATGTGATGGGGGACCTCTGATGTGGTGGGGGACCTCTGATGTATTGATGGACCTCTGATGTGATGGGAGGACCTCTGATGTGATGGGAAGACCTCTGATGTGATGGGAAGACCTCTGATGTGATGGGAGGACCTCTGATGTGATGGGAGGACCTCTGATGTGATGGGAAGACCTCTGATGTGATGGGAAGACCTCTGATGTGATGGGAGGACCTCTGATGTAATAAGGGGACCTCTGATGTGATGGGGGGACCTCTGATGTGATGGAAGGACATCTTATGTGATGGGGGACCTCTGATGTGATGGGGGGACCTCTGATGTGATGGGGGGACCTCTGATTTGATGGAAGGACCTCTGATGTGATGGAAGAACATTTGATGTGATGGAAGGACCTCTGATGTGATGGAAGGACATCTTATGTGATAGGGGACCTCTGATGTGATGGGGGGAACTCTGATGTGATAGGGAGACATGTGATGGTAGGACCTCTGATGTGATGGGGGCCTCTGATATGATGGGGGACCTCTGATATGATAGGGGACCTCTGATGTGATGGGAGGACCTCTGATGTGATGGAAGGACCTCTGATGTGATGGAAGGACCTCTGATGTGATGGAAGGACCTCTGATGTGATATGGGGACCTCTGATATGATGGGGGGACCTCTGATGTGATGGAAGGACATCTGATGTGATGGAGGACCTCTGATGTGATGGAGGACCTCTGATGTGATGGAAGGACATCTTATGTGATGGGGGAACTCTGATGTGATAGGGAGACATGTGATGGTAGGACCTCTGATGTGATGGGGGGACCTCTGATGCAATGGGAGGACCTCTGATGCGATTGGAGGACCTCTGATGTGAAGGAAGGACCTCTGATGTGATGGGGGGGGGGGGTCCTCTGATCTGATGAGGGAACTCTGATGTGATGGGGGCAGGGGAGGGCTGGCAGCCTTAGGCCTGGGGGGCAAGTCCAGTCAAGTGGCCCATTGAACTACCGAATCAGCTCACCATCCATCTACACCACATTGCCCACACAGAGAGAGAGAGAGAGAGTGAGGGAGACTGCTCCACATTGCCTGCACAGAGAGCGGGAGAGACCACTTGACACTGCCTGCACAGAGAGAGAGACCGCTTCACACTGCCTGCACAGAGAGAGAGAGAGAGAGACCGCTTCACACTGCCTGCACAGAGAGAGACCGCTTCACACTGCCTGCACAGAGAGAGAGAGACCGCTTCACACTGCCTGCACAGAGAGAGAGAGAGACCGCTTCACACTGCCTGCACAGAGAGAGAGAGAGAGAGAGACCGCTTCACACTGCCTGCACAGAGAGAGACCGCTTCACACTGCCTGCACAGAGAGAGAGAGACCGCTTCACACTGCCTGCACAGAGAGAGAGAGAGAGAGAGACCGCTTCACACTGCCTGCACAGAGAGAGACCGCTTCACACTGCCTGCACAGAGAGAGAGAGACCGCTTCACACTGCCTGCACAGAGAGAGAGAGACCGCTTCACACTGCCTGCACAGAGAGAGAGAGACCGCTTCACACTGCCTGCACAGAGAGAGACCGCTTCACACTGACTGCACAGAGAGAGAGACCACTTCACACTGCCTGCACAAAGAGACAGAGAGAGACCGCTTCACACTGCCTGCAAAGAGAGAGAGACCACTTCACACTGCCTGCAAAGAGAGAGAGACCACTTCACACTGCCTGCAAAGAGAGAGACCACTTCACACTGCCTGCAAAGAGAGAGAGACCACTTCACACTGCCTGCAAAGAGAGAGACCACTTCACACTGCCTGTAAAGAGAGAGAGACCGCTTCACACTGACTGCACAGAGAGAGAGAGAGAGAGAGGGAGAGAGAGAGACCGCTTCACACTGCCTGCAAAGAGAGAGAGAGACCGCTTCACACTGCCTGCACAGAGAGAGAGAGAGAGAGAGAGAGAGAGAGAGACCGCTTCACACTGCCTGCAAAGAGAGAGAGAGACCGCTTCACACTGCCTGCAAAGAGAGAGAGACCACTTCACACTGCCTGTAAAGAGAGAGAGACCACTTCACACTGCCTGTAAAGAGAGAGAGACCACTTCACACTGACTGCACAGAGAGAGAGAGAGAGAGAGAGAGACCACTTCACACTGCCTGTAAAGAGAGAGAGAGATCGCTTCACACTGACTGCACAAAGAGAGAGAGAGACCACTTCACACTGCCTGTAAAGAGAGAGAGAGATCGCTTCACACTGACTGCACAAAGAGAGAGAGAGACCGCTTCACACTGCCTGTAAAGAGAGAGAGAGATCGCTTCACACTGACTGCACAAAGAGAGAGAGAGACCGCTTCACACTGCCTGCAAAGAGAGAGAGACCGCTTCACACTGCCTGTAAAGAGAGAGAGACCGCTTCACACTGCCTGTAAAGAGAGAGAGAGACCGTTTCACACTGACTGCACAGAGAGAGAGAGAGAGAGAGAGAGAGACCGCTTCACACTGACTGCACAGAGAGAGAGAGAGACCGCTTCACACTGCCTGCACAGAGAGAGAGAGACCGCTTCACACTGCCTGCACAGAGAGAGAGAGAGACCGCTTCACACTGCCCCATAGAGAGAGAGAGAGACCGCTTCACACTGCCCCATAGAGAGAGAGAGACCGCTTCACACTGCCTGCATAGAGAGAGAGAGACCGCTTCACACTGCCTGCACAGAGAGAGAGAGAGAGAGACCGCTTCACACTGCCTGCAAAGAGAGAGAGACCGCTTCACACTGCCTGCACAAAGAGAGAGAGAGACCGCTTCACACTGCCTGCAAAGAGAGAGAGACCGCTTCACACTGCCTGTAAAGAGAGAGAGAGACCGTTTCACACTGACTGCACAGAGAGAGAGAGAGAGAGAGAGAGAGACCGCTTCACACTGACTGCACAGAGAGAGAGAGAGACCGCTTCACACTGCCTGCACAGAGAGAGAGAGACCGCTTCACACTGCCTGCACAGAGAGAGAGAGAGACCGCTTCACACTGCCCCATAGAGAGAGAGAGAGACCGCTTCACACTGCCCCATAGAGAGAGAGAGACCGCTTCACACTGCCTGCATAGAGAGAGAGAGACCGCTTCACACTGCCTGCACAGAGAGAGAGAGAGAGACCGCTTCACACTGCCTGCACAGAGAGAGAGAGAGAGACCGCTTCACACTGCCTGCAAAGAGAGAGAGAGAGACCGCTTCACACTGCCTGCACAGAGAGAGACCGCTTTACACTGCCCCATAGAGAGAGAGAGACCGCTTCACACTGCCCCATAGAGAGAGAGAGACCGCTTCACACTGCCTGTAAAGAGAGAGAGAGTGACCGCTTCACACTGCCTGCACAGAGAGAGACCGCTTCACACTTCCCCATAGAGAGAGAGAGACCGCTTCACACTTCCCCATAGAGAGAGAGAGACCGCTTCACACTGCCTGTAAAGAGAGAGAGAGTGACCGCTTCACACTGACTGCACAGAGAAAAGTGACCCGAGCATGGATCGCTTTTCAGTGGAGTGGCAGTGCCTGCGACAAGCGAGCCTTTGGGCTCACACTAGTGTGCTGTGTTTGGCTGCAGTGCTGGTGTACCCGGCGGGTTTCTTTAGCTGCTGTCCCCGAGACTTCTTTTAGGCCGCACATTTTTGCTGCATTTTCTAAAAGCGCACCAAAGATGCAGCATGCAGGACATTTTCTGTGCTTTTTTAGAACATGCAGTAAAAAAATGGGCAACCTAAAAGACGTCTATAATGGGACTAGGGGCACCATGCAGGAAGACTACCAGCTCTGCAGCATACCAGTGTCAGTGTGAACCTCTTCATACCACAGAGGAGGGCGAGGAACTGCCACAAGCTGCTGGAAAGAAAACTCTCTAGCTGCAGGGAGGAATTTGGGAGAGCAGGGAGGGGGGAGGAGCTCACTTACATGGATGCTCACTGATTCCAGCCCACTGCTCAGTTTTAACTTTCCCGCCCCACACATCTTCTTCACAGACAGCACACAGGCTGCACGGAGTGTGGGCGGGGGCTGCCCGGAGTGTGGGCGGGGCTGCACGGAGTGTGGGCAGGGGCTGCACAGAGTGTGGGCGGGGCTGCACTGATGTGATGGGGGGGGGCGGGGGCGGGGGCTTTGATGTGGTGGGAGGACCCCTGATGTGATGGAAGGACTTCTGATGTAATGGGAACCTCCAATACGTCTTTAAGGCTTCACGCACACGGCCGTACGGAACGCAGAGCCTGCGTAGTCACTCTGCAGGGACTCAGCACCCAATGAGATGAATTAGATGAGGCTGTACGCCATTGTTGGGCGTATGCTCCAAACATAATTAGCGTGCATTCGGCATGTGGTGCTTCACAAAATCCCCTGGCGCATAACCATGTAGAGCGGCATCGTCTAATTAATCTCAACGGGCGACGGTACGCCGGGAGAGTGACAAGGCACGTTCTGCTCTGCGTGAAACCAAAAACTGGTTATACACCATTAGAATTTAGTTTCAAATTTTTTCAATTTAGGAAATCAAATGCTAAAAGAAAAGAAAGTTTTGAACAACATCGGTCATCGAATGTACTGAGAATGTTTGTACATTCGTATGAAAACCTACTAGCGTATGGCCAGCTTTATGTCCCCAGCGATCTAACCGTATATATATATATATATATATATATATATATATATCCACTTTAAGACCAGCCTCGTTTTGGATTTTAGGTGTTTACAAGTTTAAAACAGGTTTTTTTGCTAGGAAATTACTTAGAACCCCCAAACATTATTTTTTTTTTTCTAACACCCTAGAGAATAAAATAGCGGTCATTGCAATACTTTTTTTTGCACCGTATTTGCACGGCGGTTTTCTAAGCGCAATTTTTTTGGAAAAAATTCACTTTTTTGATTAAAAAAATAAGACAACAGTAAAGTTAGCCCAATTTTTTTTTTTATATTGTGAAATATAATGTTACGCCAAGTAAATTGATACCCATCATGTCACGCTTCAAAATTGCGCCCGCTCGTGGAATGGCGTCAAACTTTTACCCTTAAAAATCTCCATAGGCGACGTTTAAAAAATTCTACAGGTTGCATGTTTTGCGTTACAGAGGTCCAGTGCTAGAATTATTGCTCTCACTCTACCGGTCGCGGCGATACCTCACATGTGTGGTTTGACCACCGTTTTCATATGCGGGCGCTACTCACGTATGCGTTCGCTTCTGCGCGCGAGCTCGTCGGGACAGGGCGCTTTAAAAAAAAATTTTTTTCTTTTATTATTTATTTTACTTTATTTTATTTATTTTTTTCACTGTTTTTTTAAAAAAAAAAATTTGGATCACTTTTATTCCTATTACAAGGAATGTAAACATCCCTTGTAATAGAAAAAAGCATGACAGGTCCTCTTAAATATGAGATCTGGGGGGTCAAAAAGTCCTCAGATCTCATATTTACACTAATAGCCCTTGCACACTGGGGCGGGGGCGGCGTCTGCGGTAAAACGCCGCTATTATTAGCGGCGTTTTACCGCCGGTATGCGGCCGCTAGCGGGGCGGTTTTACCCCCCGCTAGCGGCCGAGGAGGGGTTAAATACCACCGCAAAGCGCCTCTGCAGAGGCGCATTGCCGGCGGTATAGCCGCGCCGTCCCATTGATTTCAATGGGCAGGAGCGGTAAAGGAGCGGTATACACTCCGCTCCTTCACCGCTCCGAAGATGCTGCTGGCAGGACTTTTTTTACCGTCCTGCCAGCGCACCGCTCCAGTGTGCAAGCCCTCGGGGCTTTCACACTGGAATGCAAGGAGCGGCACTTTCGGGTCGGTTTGCAGGCGCTATTATTAGCGCAATAGCGCCTGCAAACCGCCCCAGTGTGCAAGGGCTCTAAAGTGCAAAAAAAAAAAAAAAGTCGTTTAAAAAAATGACACAAAAAATATTGTGCCTTTAAGAGAAGTGGGCAGAGCTGACATAATGACGTCGCTCCGGCCGTCCTATGGTATAGAGAAGGGTGGGGGCCATCTTGGCCTCACTCGTCTCTATACCTCAGCAGTGATAGGTCCCGATCTCCTCCGCCGCTACCAACGGCGCCGGTAAGCGGCGGAGGATGCGGGAGAGCGGCGGGAGGGGGGGTGGCACCTCTCCCTCCGCCGATAACGGTGATCTCGCGGCGAACCCGCCACAGAGACCACCATTATCATGTACAGAAACGCCGGCCCTAAAGATGGATACCTCGGTTGTGGCAGCAGCTGCTGCCGTTACCGAGATATCCATCTTTAAAAAAATGACGTATATATACAGTGAGCGGTCCTGAAGTGGATATATATATATATACATTTTTTTTTTATTATTATTTAATGGTTCATAACAAGAAGGAAAAAGTAATTGAGTACGTTATATTTGGGGCAAGAAAATATGGAACGCTTCACGAATTTGCGTGTCATCCTTGCGCAGGGGCCATGCTAATCTTCTCTGTATCGTTCCAATTTTAGTATATGTCCTGCCGAAGCGAGGACAATCCAATGGTGATCCTGAGAATTATATAAACCCCCCAAGTACTGAACTGACCAACTTATGAAGAGTGAAAAATATTGATACTTTAATTTATATATTCCAAACTAATTCTATGAATTACTTTTCTTCCTGATAAATAATGTCTGTAAATTGAAAAGTTGATTTAAATAAAGAAAATAAGCTACATAAAGCATATTTTGAAGCAAAGCGCCGCATGCAAATCAACAACTCTGCCGCTAAGCATAGTGGGAGTGCATAACCCGCCCACCAAACGTCATTGAACAGCTGCATACCGATACACAAACAAGTTACATAGAAACCAAATAGCCATAGAGTAAATGTGTAGCAGAGTGGCGCAGCGGAAGCGTGCTGGGCCCATAACCCAGAGGTCGATGGATCGAAACCATCCTCTGCTAGGCGTATTTTTTTTCTTTTGTAATTAAAAAGGATACTTTTTTTATATAAACTCTGTTTATTGGTGGCTTTTTAAGAAAATAAAAATACATCTTAGTCCATTTGTTTTTTAATAGTATATTTAACCCATTTAATTTATTTTTAACCACTTCAATACAGGGCTTTTATATACCCTTCCTTCCCAGACCAAATTTTAGCTTTCAGCGCTCTCACACTTTGAATGACAATTACTCAGTCATGCTACACTGTACTCAAACCAAATTTTTATCATTTTTTTCTCACAAACATAGCTTTCTTTTGGTGGTATTTAATCACTGCTGTTTTTTTTATTTTTTGCAATATAAGCGAAAAAAGAGAGAATTTTTTGAAAAAAAAACACTTTTTTTTAATTTTTATTGTAAAATTTTGCAAATAAGTAATTTTTCTTCATAAATTTGGGCCAAAATGTATACTGCTACATATCTTTAGTAAAAATAACCCAAATTAGTGTATATTATTTGGTCTCTGTGAAAGTTATAGCGTCTATAAGCTATGGTGCAAATCATTGAAAAATGATCACATCTGATTACACCTGATGTACTGAATGCCTATCTCATTTCTTGAGGCCCTAACAAGCCAGGAAAGTACAAATACCCCCCAAATTACCCCTTTTTGGAAAGCAGACATTCCAAGGTATTTAGCAAGAGGCATGGTGAGCTTTTTGAAGTTGTAATTTTTTCCCACAATTCTTGGAAATATATATTTTTTTTTTTTTGCACAAAATTGTCATAAAAACAAGTTATTTCTCTCACACAGCACATGCATACTTGCAATGACACCCCAAAATACATTCTGCTACTCCTCCTGAGTATAGTGATACCACATGTGTGAGACTTTTACACAGCCTGGCCACATACAGAGGTCTAAAATCCAACTAGCACCGTCAGGCATTTTACGAGCATAAATTGCACATCTCATATGATGACAACCTATCACACTTTTGAAGGCCCTGGAGCACCAGGACAATGGAAACGCCCACAAAATGACCCCATTTTGGAAAGCTAACACCCCAACGTATAATCTATGAGGCATAATTAGTCTTTTGAATGGTTCATTTTTTTCCCGAAGTTTTTGGAAACTGTGGAAAAAAAATGAAAACGCATTTTTTTTACACAAAGTTGTCAATTCATAAGATATTTACAACACATAGCATGTACATAGCAAAAATGACACCCCAAAATACATTCTGCTACTCCTCCTGAGTATGGCGATACCAAATGTGTGAGACTTTTACACAGCCTGGCCACATACAGAGGCCCAACATTGAAGTAGCAGCTTCAGGCATTCTAGGAGCATAAATTACACATCTCATTTCTCAACCACCTATTACAATTTTGAAGGCCCTGGAGCACCAGGACAATGGAAACGCCCACAAAATGACCCCATTTTGGAAAGCTAACACCCCAACGTATAATCTATGAGGCATAATTAGTCTTTTGAATGGTTCATTTTTTCCCCGAAGTTTTTGGAAACTGTGGAAAAAAAATGAAAACGCATTTTTTTTACACAAAGTTGTCCATTCATAAGATATTTCCAACACATAGCATGTACATAGCAAAAATGACACCCCAAAATACATTCTGCTACTCCTCCTGAGTGTGGCGATACCAAATGTGTGAGACTTTTACACAGCCTGGCCACATACAGAGGCCCAACATTGAAGTAGCAGCTCCAGGCATTCTAGGAGCATAAATTACACATCTCATTTCTCAACCACCTATTACAATTTTGAAGGCCCTAGAGCACCAGGACAATGGAAACGCCCACAAAATGACCCCAATTTGGAAAGCTAACACCCCAACGTATAATCTATGAGGCATAATTAGTCTTTTGAATGGTTCATTTTTTTCCTGAAGTTTTTGGAAACTGTGGAAAAAAAATGAAAACGCATTTTTTTTACACAAAGTTGTCCATTCATAAGATATTTCCAACACATAGCATGTACACAGCAAAAATGACACCCCAAAATACATTCTGCTACTCCTCCTGAGTGTGGTGATACCAAATGTGTGAGACTTTTACACAGGCTGGCCACATACAGAGGCCCAACATTGAAGTAGCAGCTCCAGGCATTCTAGGAGCATAAATTACACATCTCATTTCTCAACCACCTATTACAATTTTGAAGGCCCTGGAGCACCAGGACAACGGAAACGCCCACAAAATGACCCCATTTTAGAAAGCTAACACCCCAACGTATAATCTATGAGGCATAATTAGTCTTTTGAATGGTTCATTTTTTTCCCAAAGTTTTTGGAAACTGTGGAAAAAAAATGAAAACGCATTTTTTTTACACAAAGTTGTCCATTCATAAGATATTTCCAACACATAGCATGTACATAGCAAAAATGACACCCCAAAATACATTCTGCTACTCCTTCTGAGTATGGCGATACCACATGTGTGAGACTTTTACATAGTCTGGCCACATACAGAGGCCCAACATCCAAGTAGCACTGTCAGTTGTTCTAGGAGCATACATTACACACAAATTCCTGCCAACCTATCACATTGTTGAAGGCCCTTCATATTTCTAACACATAGCATGTACTGTACAAACCAATTACAAACCAAAATACATTCTGCTGAGTAAAGGGTAAAAAAAAGATTACCTGCAGTTTTAGTAGTGCAGTGGTCCACAGAGAAGAGCATCGGTCCAGGCAGCAGGCAGGAACGTGGACAGCGACAGCAAAACAGGCAGCAGGCAGGAATAGTCAGTACAGGTAGAGATGTCAGCACAGCCAAAGCATTAGTCCAGATAGCAGGCAGGGATGTGGTCAGCAGCAGCAAAAGGATCAAAGGATCGTCCATGCAGCAGGCAGGAATACTGTCCATAGTTAGTACATGCAGCAGGCAGAGGTATGGTCAGCACAGCCAGAGTATTTGTCCAGGGAGCAGGCAGTACCATCAAGCTTAGGGCATTGGTCAGGAAAGAATGGGGACAGGGGTAGAGGCTTCTCCCACCCAAATCGCTTTGAAGCCTCCGGGCAACCAGACCCTGTTATGGGAACACAGAAAACCAAAAACTGGTTTTCTGAACTCCGAACACTATTCTGGAGCCCCTCACATATGTGAGACCCCTGTGTAGCAGGGTGAAAGATCAATCCAAGGGGCAGGCAAAAACATGGTAGACAGGCCGAGGTCAGTGCAGGTAAAAAGCAGAAATAGACGGTAGGCAGAGGCATAGTCGATACAGTCCAGGGTCAGTTCACGTGAAAGGCAAAAACATGGCGGAAAAACAATGCAGATGGTAGGCAGAGGCATAGTCGAGAAACAGGCCAGGGTCGGTTCACATGGAAGGCAATAATATGGTTGGTTGAGGAAGGTAAATATTCAGGACAGAAATTAAAAACGGGGAAATGGCAGTATTAGAAATATGGACTAATAATTTTCCAGAGTGTGATATCGCCTGAAGCATTCTCCGATGCAAAGGCCAGGTTGGGAGGGACAGTCGGTACAATGGAAGCTGGTATCTTTCCTAATTCCTCTTTTGGTGCACACCCGACATTTTTTTTGGCGTCGTCTTCCGGATCCTGTTGGTGGAATATGGTCTGGGAAATGGCGCTCATGTAGTCTGCTGACAGAATCGGAGCGAATGCTTTCTGGGGGGGATACTTGCTGATAAATCAGGGCAGTGACAATGTCTTCAATAAACTTTATTAAGGTGGTGGGTGTTTCTGTGGATTTTTGGTATATTATGAAAGAATTTAAAAGGGCCAAATGAAAAAAGTAAATTCCGACTTTTTTGTACAAGAATAAGGATTTTCTTGTTGAAAGATAGGGCTGCAACAACTGATCGTTTAAATCCACCCCCCCCCCATGTATTTATTGTACTCAGTGATACAGGTGGACTTGCGAACGGTACCGCATCTTCTGTGAAGTTCCACCGAGGTGTCATCGTGGATGGTGGACATGATGTACACGTCTTTTCTATCCCTCCACTTCACAGCCAACACTTCTTCGTTCCTCAAGCTTGTCGATTCCCCCCTTGGAATGTTTGTGGTGACAAGACACTGTGGGAAGCCCTTTCGGTTTTTTCTAGCTGTACCACAGGCCAAAGTTTGTTTGAGATGTAGGTGGCGGAGAAGGGGCAAACTCGTATAATAATTATCCATATAAATATGGTACCCCTTTTGGAGGAGTGGGAATGCCAACTCCCAAACAATTTTCCCACTTATTCCCATGTACGAGGGACACTCAGGGGGCTGGAGCTGGGAATCTTTCCCTTCGTACACGCGGAATGCGTACACATAACCGGTGGCACTTTCACAAAGCTTGTTAAGCTTCAAGCCATACCTCGCCCTCTTACTGGGTATATATTGTTTGATTCCCAGCCGGCCTGTGAAATGCACCAGGGATTCGTCCACAGATATATTTTTTTCAGGGACATAAACTTCGGCAAACTTCTGGGAAAAAAAATTAATTAGGGGGCGAACTTTATATAATTTGTCAAAGTTTGGGTGATTTCGGGGGGGGGGCACTGTGAGTTGTCATTGAAATGCAAGAAGCGCATTATGATTTCGTATCGGGACCTGGACATGGCTGCTGAAAAAATTGGCATATGGTGGATGGGTTTGGTCGACCAATACTTATGAATTTCATTTTTTTTTGTAAGCCCCATGTTCAGGGTTAGGCCTAAAAACAATTTTAGCTCCACTACTGTTAGCGGTCTCCACTCAAAAGGGCGGGCATAGCTGGAGCTGGGGTTGGCTGCAATAAATTGTTGGGCAAACAGATTAGTTTGGTCCACGATGCCTTGAATCCAATCGTTCGGGAAAAATAAATTAAAAAAATCCATTTGTGTAAATCCTGCAGTGTTGACCTGCACACCAGACTGTGCTGTAAAAGGGGGGATCGTGGCTGACCCTGTGGTAGAAGGCAGCCACAATGGGTTTGCCAAGGAATCTGGAAGATGGGTTTGGGCCCTACTTCTTTGGCGTCCACTTGTGCTGGGTCTTTCCTCCTGGGGTCTAGCAGCGCTTGTACTGGGCCCCTCCTCCTGGGGTCTACCGCCGCTGGCACTGCTGGTAGCTGCCTGGTTTTCAGACCGTCGTCTTTTTGGACGGACTACTTCCTCCTCTAAATCTGATCCTGATGTGCTGCCTTCAGGGGGCTCATATTCTGAATCAGAACCAGAATCTGAACTGAGCAGTGAGAGCTCCCCGTTGCTCTCATCGGTCAGACTCAGGATCTGGTATGCCTCTTCTGGGGTGTACATCTTTCTGGACATAGTGGCTGACTGGCTGTATGTACTCTGGTGGCAAGTGATGAGGTGGCGGGTACTCTGGTGGCAGATGATGAGGTGGCGGGTACTCTGGTGGCAGGTGATGAGGTGGCGGGTACTCTGGTGGCAGGTGATGAGGTGGCAGGTACTCTGGTGGCAGGTGATGAGGTGGCAGGTACTCTGGTGGCAGGTGATGAGGTGGCAGGTACTCTGGTGGCAGGTGATGAGGTGGCGGGTACTCTGGTGGCAGGTGATGAGGTGGCGGGTACTCTGGTGGCAGGTGATGAGGTGGCGGGTACTCTGGTGACAGGTGATGAGGTGGCGGGTACTCTGGTGGCAGGTGATGAGGTGGCGGGTACTCTGGTGGCAGGTGATGAGGTGGCGGGTACTCTGGTGGCAGGTGATGGACAGGTACTCTGAGGTGACAGGTACTGAGGTGACAGGTACTGAGGTGACAGGTACTCTTTATTTAGGAGGGGCGATCTGGGCACAGTAGTACATGTAATTAGTAACTCACTGTTAGCTGATCTCTTCTCCTCACACTGGATCGGTGTGTGAGGAGAAGAGCCCAGCAACAGCAGTTACTGTGTGACTGTGTGTGTTGTTTACATTAGTGACCGGCTGTGATTGGACACAGCCGGTCATGTGTTGCAGAGCCATGTCATTGGCTACAGTGATCGGGGCTGAGCTGTATCCAGGGGAAAAGCCTCAGCCCCGATCACCGCTCTGATCACTCCTCTTCCGCCGGAACCCGCCTAATACACGCTTCCCAATGCCGCTCTGCATCCGCCGTTACCGACGCTCCGCCGCCCGCCGCCGCCGCCGCTTCAATACCCCCATCGGGGAACGGCTGTGTCCTGAGGGACACAACGGTACCCCGATCGCCGCACTGCGGGCCCCCGGGGGCCCGCAGTAGCGGCGAAAAGCCGAGGCCGTCATATGACGCCCACCCAGGATGGGAGATCCCATCTGTGGACGTCATTTGACTATGGCCGGGTATTGAAGCGGTTAAAGTAAGGCATTGTTGAAACCTCCCTGCACCAATGAGGAGGCACTGATGGGCACTGATTGGGAGACATACTAAAAGGAATGACAGAATGGAATGCCCATAGACTTTAACAGGGAGATGGAATGCCCATAGAGAGTAATGGAACAAAGTGGAATGCCCATAGAGAATAATGGAAAAAAAAATTCTATTTCTGACAGACTCTTTAGACATATCATCAATTTCTTTTTTTAAAACCTACTTTTAAATATCAGTGGCCATGTTTAATATGAGATTAGGTGGGATTATTGTTGTTTTTTATGGCATAACAAAGGTGAATGACAGAAGGGAATGTCCATAAAGTATAATGGGAAGTAAAATCTAAACTCATTTGCAGGCAAATCTGAGAGACGTAGCAATTCCACCTTTCCCACAGCTGTTCCTCAAGTAGAATAGCGGATTGTAAGATTGAGATTATTTGGGATTACAGCTGTTTTCTACGGAATGACAAACATATGACAGAATGGAATGCCCATAGAGTATAATGGGAAGCAAGATGTGACCTGGAGTCAGAACCATTGGACATATCAGATCAATCTTTAGCAGACATTCTCTCCATGTTCAGTGAAGATGTTCAAAATTTAGATGAACCGAGATTAGCATTGTTTTCTATGAAATGACAAAAGGTGAATGACAGAAGGGAATGCCCATAGAGTATAATGGGAAGCAAAATAAAACTTGTTTGCAGGCAAATCTGAGAGACGTAGCAATTTCACCTTTCCCACAGGTGTTCCTCAAGTAGAGTAGCAGATTGTAAAGTTGAGATTATTTGGGATTACAGCTGTTTTCTATGGAATGACAGATAAATAAAAGAAAGGAATGCCCTTAGACTTTAGCAGGGAGATGGAATGCTCATAGAGAATAATGGAACAAAATAGAATGCCCATAGAGAATAATGTGAAGCTAAATGTGACCTGGACTCAGAACCATTAGACATATCAGATCAATCTTTAGAAGACATTCTCTCCATGATGAATGGCAATGTTTAATATTGTGATGAAGTGGGATTAGCATTGTTTTCTATGGAATGACATGGGTGAATGACAGAAAGGAATGTCCATAGAGATTAGTGGAACATAATGGAATGCCCCTAGGGAATAATGGGGAAAAAAATAAATTATTGACAGAGTCTTTAGACATATCAAATTAATTTTTTGCAAACCTACTTTTAAATATCAGTGGCCATGTTTAATATTGAGATTAGGTGGGATTATTGCTGTTTCTATGGCATAACAAAGGTGAATGACAGAAGGGAATGTCCATAGAGTATAATGGGAAGCAAAATATGAACTCATTTGTATGCAGATCTTGGAGACATAGGGATTTCACCTTTCCCATAGTTGTTCCTCAAGTAGAGTAGCAGATTGTCAAATTGAGATTTTTTGGGATTACAGCTGTTTTCTACGGAATGACAGATAAATGATAGAAAGGAATGCCCATAGAGTAGAATGGGAACCAAGATGTGACCTGGAGTCAAAACCTTTCAACATACCAAATAAATCCTTAGCAGATATACTCTCCAAGTTCAGTGACAAGATTTAAAATCGAGAGTATTTGGATTATAATTGTTTTCTAAGGAATGAAAGAAGGAAATGCCCATAGAGCAGCCCTCAAAAATTCCACTCGCCTGCTCACATTTTGCAAGTGGATTTTGAGAGCTGGCAGATGTGGGCTGCCCGGGGGGGGCGAGCACCACCGGCAGGCGGGTTGTATTGGAGCCGTTCTCCCAGAGATCAGAGCAGAAGAGAGATTAGAGCCGCCTACCGCATGATCAGAGTGCCGGTAACATAACAGCTTTTATTTCATTAGCTGTGTGTTCCCCGCCATGCCCCGTCACATACAGCCCCTCCTCTTTGTCCAAGTACTTTGATAGACAGATCACCCGTCCAATCCTGGGACGAGTGATCTGTCTTTCAAAGTTCCCTGGACAAGGGGGGAGGGGCTGTATGTGAGGGGGCACGGCGGGGAACACACAGCTAATGAAATAAAAGCTGTTATGTTACCGGCGCTTTGATCATGCGGGGGACGGCTCTCCTCTCTCTTCCCCTGCACAGGTAGGCTGAGGACACGGGCTGCATTGGTGGACACGAGCTGCATTGGCGGACATGGATAAAGTTTTGTTAATATTAATTTTTTAACTTAATTCTGCATAAAACATTTAAGTGTCATTTCATGAGATAATTTATGAGGTTAGAATTAGGGGCGGGGCAGGGTAGGGTTTGGCGGGGCAACTGGTGGCGAGTAACCCTTGAGGCCTGGCTAGTAGCTCAGGACTTGAAATTTTGAGCCCTGCCATAGAGTAGAATGCAGATCAACTCTTTTGCAGGCAAACCTGAAAGATATAGCTAGTTAAAAGGGACATGTATTCCTTCTAAAACAACAACCTCATTTAAAGGCTTTATTTAAGATTGTTTTATGTATAAAAATTGAAGATGCAATGCCGATCTGTGCAATATTCTCTTTACTTCAAATATTCATATACATTACAGATAATCTGAGATAAGCGACTGCACATTTTCCAACATAACAATGTTCTTCATCAAGCACACATGCTGCTTGATGAAGAACAAAGATCGGGATTGCATCTTCAATTTTTATACATAAAAAAAAAAAGTCTTAAATAAAGGCAAAGCCTTTAAATGAGGCTGTTGTCTCAGATGGAATATATGTCCCTTTTAAATAGCTATATCTTTCAGGTTTGCCTGCAAAGGAGTTAATATATATATTATAATTTATGAGCTTTTCCTTCTTTCATTCCTTAGAAAACAATTATAACCCAATTTGTCTTGATTTTAAATATTGCCACTGAATTTGGAGAGTATATCTGCTAAAGATTTATTTGATATGTTGAATGGTTCTGACTCCGGGTCACATCTTACTTCCCATTATAGTCTATGGGCATTCCTTTCTATCATTTATCTGTCATTCCGTAGAAAACAACTTTAATCCCAAATAATCTCAATTTTAGAATCTGCTACTCTGAGGAACAGCTGTGGGAAAGGTGAAGTTGCTATGTCTCTCAGATTTGCCTGCAAACAAGTTTATATTTTTCTTCCCATTATACTCTATGGGCATTACCTTCTGTCATTCACCTTTGTCATTCCATAGAAAACAATAATAATCCTGCTTCTTCTCAATTTTGAACATCACCACTAAACATAAAGAGTATGTCTACTAAAGATTGATCTGATATGAGCAATGGTTCTGACTCCAGGTCACATCTTGCTTCCCATTATACTCTATGGCAGTGGTTCTCAACTCCTGTCCCCAGGACCCACTAACAGGCCAGATTTTAAGCATTACCTTGGGGAGATGCAGACTAGAATATTTCAATCACTGAGCAGCAAATTATATCACCTGTGATGTATTTCAGTTATCCTGCAAAACTGGCCTGTAAGTGGGTCCTGAGGACAGGAGTTGAGAGCCACTGCTCTATGGGCATTCCTTTCTATTATTTATCTGCCATTCCTTAGAAAACAGCTGTAATCCCAAATAATCTCAATTTTACAATCTGCTACTCTACTTGAGGAACAGCTGTGGGAAAGGACAAATTGCTACGTCTCTCAAATTTGCCTGCAAATGAGTTTAGATTTTACTTCCCATTATACTCTATAGGCATTCCATTCTGTCATATGTTGGTCATTCCATAGAAAACAATAATAATCCCGCTTAATGTCAAATTTGGACATCAACACTGGACATAGAGAGTATGTCTGCTAAAGATTGATCTGATATGAGCAATGGTTCTGACTCCAGGTCACATCTTGCTTCCCATTATACTCTATGGGCATTCCTTTCTATTATTTATCTGCCATTCCATAGAAAACAGCTGTAATCCCAAAAAATCTCAATCTTACAATCTGCTATTCTACTTGAGGAACAGCTGTGGGAAAGGTGGAATTGCTATGTCTCTCAAATTTGCCTGCAAATGAGTTTAGATTTTACTTCCCATTATACTCTATGGGCATTCCCTTCTGTCATATGTTGGGCATTCCATAGAAAACATTAATATTCCCACTTAATGTCAAATTTGAACATCATCACTGAACATAGAGAGTATATCTGCTAAAGATTGATCTGATATGAGCAATGGTTCTGACTCCAGGTCACATCTTGCTTCCCATTATACTACTCACGTATGCGTTCGCTTCTGCGCGCGAGCTCGTCGGGACAGGGCGTTTTAAATTTTTTTTATTTTTTTTATTATTATTTATTTTACTTTATTTTATTTATTTTTTCACTGTTTTTAAAAAAAAAAAATTTGGATCACTTTTATTCCTATTACAAGGAATGTAAACATCCCTTGTAATAGAAAAAAGCATGACAGGTCCTCTTAAATATGAGATCTGGGGGGTCAAAAAGTCCTCAGATCTCATATTTAGACTAAAATGCAAAAAAAAAAAAAAAAAAAGTCGTTTAAAAAAATGACACAAAAAAAATTGTGCCTTTAAGAGAAGTGGGCGGAGCTGACGTAATGACATCGCTCCGGCCGTCCTATGGTATAGAGACGGGTGGGGGCCATCTTGGCCTCACTCGTCTCAGTACCTCAACAGTGACAGGTCCCGATCTCCTCCGCCGCTACCGACGGCTCCGGTAAGCGGCGGAGGGTGCGGGAGAGCGGTGGGAGGGGGGGTGGCACCTCTCCCTCCGCCGATAACAGTGATCTCGCGGCGAACCCGCTTTCAGATAAAAGTGGTCCCTGCGGCGGATTCGCCGCAAGATCACTTTTATCGGTGGCGGGAGAGGGGCCCCCCTCCTCCCGCCGTGATCCGGTGCCCTCCGCCGCTTACCGGAGCCGTCGGTAGCGGCGGAGGCGATCGCGTCCTGCTCTCTGGTGTGTCTGGAGACGAGTGAGGCTAAGATTGCGCTCACTCGTCTCCATGACATTGCTGGGCGGAAGCGACGTCAAAACGTCACTTTCGTCCACGCCTCTTAAAGGCATATTTTTTCAAATGTCATTTTTCTAAATGACTTTTTTTTTTTTTTTTATTGCATTTTAGTGTAAATATGAGATCTGAGGTCTTTTTGACCCCAGATCTCATATTTAAGAGGACCTGTCATGCTTTTTTCTATTACAAGGGATGTTTACATTCCTTGTAATAGGAATAAAAGTGACACGATTTTTTATTTTTTTTTAAACAGTGTAAAAATAAATAAAATATTGTAAAATAAATAATAAAAATAAAAATTTTTTTTTTTAAACCCCCCTGTCCCGACGAGCTCACGCGCAGAAGCGAACGCATACGTGAGTAGCGCCCGCATATGAAAACGGTGGTCAAACCACACATGTGAGGTATCACAGCGACCGGTAGAGCGAGAGCAATAATTCTAGCCCTAGACCTCCTCTGTAGCGCAAAATATGCAACCTGTAGAATTTTTTAAACATCGCCTATGGAGATTTTTGAGGGTAAAAGTTTGACGCCATTCCACGAGCGGGCGCAATTTTCAAGCATGACATGTTGGGTATCAATTTACTTGGCGTAACATTATATTTCACGATATAAAAAAAAATTGGGCTAACTTTACTGTTGTCTTATTTTTTTATTCAAAAAAGTGAATTTTTTCCAAAAAAAGTGCGCTTTTAAGACCGCTGCGCAAATACGGTGCAAAAAAAAGTATTGCAATGACCGCCATTGTATTCTCTAGGGTGTTAGAAGAAAAACCATATATAATGTTTGGGGGTTCTAAGTAATTGTCTAGCAGAAAAACCTGTTTTAACCACTTCAATACCCGCCTATAGTAAAATGACGTCCTCCTCTTTGCGGGGTGATATCTGAATGATGCTTGCAGCTAGATGCATCATTCAGATATCATTCTTTTCAGCTGCCGATTCTGTGCACGATAAGAACGATCATAGCGGCAGTTCCGCCGCTTGATCGTTCTTATAGGCGACGGGAGGGGACGTCCCCCCCCTCCCGCCGCCATCCGGTGCTTCTCCGGGCTCTCCCGTGCCATCGGGGACCCGGAGAATGAATCGGCCGGCGCCGGATGTTGACGATAGAGATGACTGGTGACCAGATGGTCACCAGTCATCTCTATGACCGTGGGAGGCCCGGGCGCGTCGTTATGACGTCACGCCCGGGTACCCGGAACTAACCGAAGCCGCGATCGCGGCTGTCAGCATGAGATCGGTAAATTTTTTTTTTCCGATCTCATGCTTTCCAGCCTAGAGGAGAGATGTGGGGTCTTATTGACCCCACATCTCTCCATAAAGAGGACCTGTCACATAGATTCCTATTACAAGGGATGTTTACATTCCTTGTAATAGGAATAAAAGTAATTAAAAAAAAAAAAAATGTTAAAAAAAGTGTAAAAATAAAAAAAATGAAGTAAAAAAAAAAATTAAATAATAAAATTTTTTTTTTAAAACGCCCCTGTCCCCGATAGCTCGCGATCAGAAGCGAACGCACACGTAAGTCCCGCCCACATATGTAAACGCCGCTCAAACCACACATGTGAGGTATCGCCGCGTGCGTTAGGGCGTGTGCAACAATTCTAGCACTAGACCTCCTCTGTAACTCTAAACTGGTAACCTGTAAAAAATTTTAAAGCGTCGCCTATGGAGATTTTTAAGTAATGAAGTTTGGCGCCATTCCGTGATTGTGCGCAATTTTAAAGCGTGACATGTTAGGTATCCATTTACTCGGCGTAACATCGTCTTTCACATTATACAAAAAAATTGGGCAAACTTTACTGTTTTGTTATTTTTTAATTCATGAAACCGTTTTTTTTCCAAAAAAAAGGCGTTTGAAAAATTTTTGCGCAAATACCGTGTGAGATAAAAAGTTGCAATGACCGCCATTTTATTCCCTAGGGTGTCTGCTAAAAAAACATATATAATGTTTGGGGGTTCTGAGTAATTTTCTAGCAAAAAAATAATGATTTTTACATGAAGTAGAGAAATGCCAGAATAGGCCCGGTATTGAAGCGGTTAAACATGTAAACACCTAAAATCCAAAACGAGGCTGGTCCTTAAGTGGTTAATGGTTCATAACAAGAAGGAAAAAGTAATTGAGTACGTTATATTTGGGGCAAGAAAATGTGGAACGCTTCACGAATTGACGTGTCATCCTTGCGCAGGGGCCATGCTAATCTTCTCTGTATCGTTCCAATTTAAGTATATGTCCTGCCGAAGGGCGGACAATCCAATGAGAATCCTGAGAGTTATATAAACCCCACCAAGTACTGGACTGACCAACTTAGGGAGAGTGTTAAATATTGATACTTTAATTTATATATTCCAAACTAATTCTATGAATTACTTTTCTTCCTGATAAATAATGTCTGTAAATTGAAAAGTTGATTTAAATAAAGAAAATAAGTAACATAAAGCATATTTTGAAGCAAAGCGCCGCATGCAAATCAACATCTCTGCCGCTAAGCATTGTGGGTAGGCAGAACCCGCCAACTCTGTCGCTAAGCATTGTGGGAGTGCAGTACCCGCCCACCAAACGTCATTGAACAGCTGCATACCGATACACAAACAACTTACATAGAAACCAAATATTCCGAGAGTGAATGTGCAGCGGAAGCATGCTGGGCCCGCAACCCAGAGGTCGATGGATCGAATCCATCCTCTGCTAGGTGTGTTTTTTTTCTTTTGTAATTAAAAAGGATACCTTTTTTTATATAAACTCTGTTTATTGGAGGCTTTTTAAGAAAATAAAAATACATTTTATTCCATTTGTTTTTTAATAGTATATTTAACCCATTTAATTTATTTTTAAAGTAAGGCATTGTTGAAACCTCCCTGCACCAATGAGGAGGCACTGATGGGCACTGATTGGGGGACATACTAAAAGGAATGACAGAATGGAATGCCCATAGACTTTACCAGGGAGATGGAATGCCCATAGAGAGTAATGGAACAAAGTGGAATGCCCATAGAGAATAATGGAAAAAAAAATTCTATTTCTGACAGACTCTTTAGACATATCATCAATTTCTTTTTTTTAAAACCTACTTTTAAATATCAGTGGCCATGTTTAATATGAGATTAGGTGGGATTATTGTTGTTTTTTATGGCATAACAAAGGTGAATGACAGAAGGGAATGTCCATAGAGTATAATGGGAAGTAAAATCTAAACTCATTTGCAGGCAAATCTGAGAGACGTAGCAATTCCACCTTTCCCACCGCTGTTCTTCAAGTAGAGTAGCGGATAGTAAGATTGAGATTATTTGGGATTACAGCTGTTTTCTATGGAATGACAGATAAATAATAGAAAGGAATGCCCATAGAGTATAATGGGAAGCAAGATGTGACCTGGAGTCAGAACCATTGGTCATATCAGATCAATCTTTAGCAGACATACTCTCTATGTTCAGTGATGATGTTCAAATTTGACATTAAGCGGGATTATTATTGTTTTCTATGGAATGACAAACATATGACAGAATGGAATGCCCATAGAGTATAATGGGAAGCAAGATGTGACCTGGAGTCAGAACCATTGGACATATCAGATCAATCTTTAGCAGACATTCTCTCCATGTTCAGTGAAGATGTTCAAAATTTAGATGAACCGAGATTAGCATTGTTTTCTATGAAATGACAAAAGGTGAATGACAGAAGGGAATGCCCATAGAGTATAATGGGAAGCAAAATAAAACTTGTTTGCAGGCAAATCTGAGAGACGTAGCAATTTCACCTTTCCCACAGGTGTTCCTCAAGTAGAGTAGCAGATTGTAAAGTTGAGATTATTTGGGATTACAGCTGTTTTCTATGGAATGACAGATAAATAAAAGAAAGGAATGCCCTTAGACTTTAGCAGGGAGATGGAATGCTCATAGAGAATAATGGAACAAAATAGAATGCCCATAGAGAATAATGTGAAGCTAAATGTGACCTGGACTCAGAACCATTAGACATATCAGATCAATCTTTAGAAGATATTCTCTCCATGATGAATGGCAATGTTTAATATTGTGATGAAGTGGGATTAGCATTGTTTTCTATGGAATGACATGGGTGAATGACAGAAAGGAATGTCCATAGAGATTAGTGGAACATAATGGAATGCCCCTAGGGAATAATGGGGAAAAAAATAAATTATTGACAGAGTCTTTAGACATATCAAATTAATTTTTTGCAAACCTACTTTTAAATATCAGTGGCCATGTTTAATATTGAGATTAGGTGGGATTATTGCTGTTTCTATGGCATAACAAAGGTGAATGACAGAAGGGAATGTCCATAGAGTATAATGGGAAGCAAAATATGAACTCATTTGTATGCAGATCTTGGAGACATACTGATTTCACCTTTCCCATAGTTGTTCCTCAAGTAGAGTAGCAGATTGTCAAATTGAGATTATTTGGGATTACAGCTGTTTTCTATGGAATGACAGATAAATGATAGAAAGGAATGCCCATAGAGTAGAATGGGAACCAAGATGTGGCCTGGAGTCAAAACCTTTCAACATACCAAATAAATCCTTAGCAGATATACTCTCCAAGTTCAGTGACAAGATTTAAAATCGAGAGTATTTGGATTATAATTGTTTTATAAGGAATAAAAGAAGGAAATGCCCATAGAGCAGCCCTCAAAAATTCCACTCGCCTGCTCACATTTTGCGGCTGGATTTTGAGGGCTGGCAGATGTGGGCTGCCCGGGGGGGGGGGGGGCACCACCGGCAGGCGGGTTGTTTGGGAGCCGTTCTCCCAGAGATCAAAGCAGAAGAGAGATTAGAGCCGCCTACCGCATGATCAGAGCGCCGGTAACATAACAGCTTTCATTATAATAGCTGTGTGTTCCCAGCTGCACCCCGTCACCTACAGCCCCTCCTCTTTGTCCGGGCACTTTGATAGACAGATCACCCGTCCAATCCTGGGACGAGTGATCTGTCTTTCAAAGTTCCCTGGACAAGGGGGGAGGGGCTGTATGTGAGGGGGCACGGCGGGGAACACACAGCTAATGAAATGAAAGCTGTTATGTTACCGGCGCTTTGATCATGCGGGGACGGCTCTCCTCTCTCTTCCCCTGCACAGGTAGGCTGGGGACACAGGCTGCATTGGCGGACACAGGCAGCCTGCATTGGCGGACATGGATAAAGTTTTGTTAATATTAATTTTTTAACTTAATTCTGCATAAAACATTTAAGTGTCATTTCATGAGATAATTTATGAGGTTAGAATTAGGGGCGGGGCAGGGTAGGGTTTGGCGGGGCAACTGGTGGCGAGTAACCCTTGAGGCCTGGCTAGTAGCTCAGGACTTGAAATTTTGAGCCCTGCCATAGAGTAGAATGCAGATCAACTCTTTTGCAGGCAAACCTGAAAGATATAGCTAGTTAAAAGGGACATGTATTCCTTCTAAAACAACAACCTCATTTAAAGGCTTTATTTAAGATTGTTTTATGTATAAAAATTGAAGATGCAATGCCGATCTGTGCAATATTCTCTTTACTTCAAATATTCATATACATTACAGATAATCTGAGATAAGCGACTGCACATTTTCCAACATAACAATGTTCTTCATCAAGCACACATGCTGCTTGATGAAGAACAAAGATCGGGATTGCATCTTCAATTTTTATACATAAAAAAAAAAAAGTCTTAAATAAAGGCAAAGCCTTTAAATGAGGCTGTTGTCTCAGATGGAATACATGTCCCTTTTAAATAGCTATATCTTTCAGGTTTGCCTGCAAAGGAGTTAATATATATATTATAATTTATGAGCTTTTCCTTCTTTCATTCCTTAGAAAACAATTATAACCCAATGTGTCTTGATTTTAAATATTGCCACTGAATTTGGAGAGTATATCTGCTAAAGATTTATTTGATATGTTGAATGGTTGTGACTCCGGGTCACATCTTACTTCCCATTATAGTCTATGGGCATTCCTTTCTATCATTTATCTGTCATTCCGTAGAAAACAACTTTAATCCCAAATAATCTCAATTTTAGAATCTGCTACCCCGAGGAACAGCTGTGGGAAAGGTGAAGTTGCTATGTCTCTCAGATTTGCCTGCAAACAAGTTTATATTTTTCTTCCCATTATACTCTATGGGCATTACCTTCTGTCATTCACCTTTGTCATTCCATAGAAAACAATAATAATCCTGCTTCTTCTCAATTTTGAACATCACCACTAAACATAAAGAGTATGTCTACTAAAGATTGATCTGATATGTCCAATGGTTCTGACTGCAGGTCACATCTTGCTTCCCATTATACTCTATGGCAGTGGTTCTCAACTCCTGTCCCCAGGACCCACTAACAGGCCAGATTTTAAGCATTACCTTGGGGAGATGCAGACTAGAATATTTCAATCACTGAGCAGCAAATGATATCACCTGTGATGTATTTCAGTTATCCTGCAAAACTGGCCTGTTAGTGGGTCCTGAGGACAGGAGTTGAGAACCACTGCTCTATGGGCATTCCTTTCTATTATTTATCTGTCATTCCTTAGAAAACAGCTGTAATCCCAAATAATCTCAATCTTATAATCTGCTACTCTACTTGAAGAACAACTGTGGTAAAGGATAAATTGCTATGTCTCTCAGATTTGCCTGTAAATGAGTTTAGATTTTACTTCCCATTATACTCTATGGGCATTCCCTTCTGTCATATGTTGGTCATTCCATAGAAAACAATAATAATCCCGCTTAATGTCAAATTTGGACATCAACACTGGACATAGAGAGTATGTCTGCTAAAGATTGATCTGATATGACCAATAGTCCTGACTTCGGGTCACATCTTGCTTCCCATTATACTCTATGGGCATTCCTTTCTATTATTTATCTGTCATTCCATAGAAAACAGCTGTAATCCCAAATAATCTCAATCTTACTATCTGCTATTCTACTTGAGGAACAGCTGTGGGAAAGGTGGAATTGCTATGTCTCTCAGATTTGCCTGCAAATGAGTTTAGATTTTACTTCCCATTATACTCTATGGGCATTCCATTCTGTCATTCACCTTTGTTATGCCATAAAAAACAACAATAATCCCACCTAATCTCATATTAAACATGGCCACTGATATTTAAAAGTAGGTTTTAAAAAAAGAAATTGATGATATGTCTAAAGAGTCTGTCAGAAATAGAATTTTTTTTTCCATTATTCTCTATGGGCATTCCATCTCCCTGTTAAAGTCTATGGGCATTCCATCTCCCTGTTAAAGTCTATGGGCATTCCATTCTGTCATTCCTTTTAGTATGTCCCCTGATTGGCGCTGCACTGATGAATAGACACGGTCGAGGCGGCACTAATGGGGACTGATAGGCGTCACTAAAGGTGGCACTGAGGGACACTGATAGATGGCACTGATGAGGCGGCACTGATGGGCACTGATTGGCACTGTTGGGGCTGCACTGATGATCAGTGCCCTGATTATGAGTGTAAAAGGATCCTGCCGGTTTAAAGCTCTCCTCTCCTCGCACTGTGACAGCGCGTGAGAAGAGGAAAGCCAAAAACCAGCAATTGTGCTTACACGTGATCAGCTATGATTGGACACAACTAATCACATGGTAAATGGCCGCCCTGTTTGGCCCTTTACCCCGATCTGTGATCAACTGTTTCCAAAGGACACAGTGATCACAGGGCGCACCGACTGCGTGCCACAGTGGATGTGGGCAAGGCGTGGTTCTGGGGGGGGATGTCCATGGACGCCCGCCCAGAACTGAATGACCACATTGTAGCCATCTTTTGGCTATAGCAAGGTCGGGATGTGGCTAAGTATACAGACGATTGTATCTTGGTGCATGTGAGCACCTGAGTACATTTATAATGTGGGAGGAAGCGAATAAAATGTGGCTGAGTGGGGGACGAGGAGAAAGAAAGTGCTGGAGAGGTCATCTTAAAGGAGAAGTGTTTGCAATATTCAGGCAGACCCCTTTTTGTGGCTGGATGCAGAAAGATGTGCAATATCAACAGAAGACCACCAGGGGAGCCTTGCAGTGTATTGCATGTCCATTTAAAGGTGACATGGGCCTATTTTGACCCCACATAACTTAGGTCAATAATCCCAGGTGAGGGAACAACTGGTGAAGGTGAAGGCACGACTGGTGGAGGTGAAGGCATAGCTGGTGAAGGTGAGGGCATGGCTGGTGGAGGTGAAGGCACGGCTGGTGAAGGTGAGGGCATGGCTGGTGAAGGTGAGGGAACAACTGGTGGAGGTGAGGGCACGGCTGGTGAAGGTGAGGGCACGGCTGGTGGAGGTGAAGGCACTGCTGGTGGAGGTGAAGGCACGGCTGGTGGAGGTGAAGGCACGGCTGGTGAAGGTGAGGGCACGGCTGGTGGAGGTGAAGGCACGGCTGGTGGAGGTGAAGGCACGGCTGGTGGAGGTGAAGGCACGGCTGGTGGAGGTGAAGGCACGGCTGGTGGCAAGAGAAATATAGCGAAGGTTTCACATGTGGAAGAATACAGGACTGTTGTATTTCATCCAGAGACTTTACTTCACTCTATTATATTCATTTTTTTATATATATACAGTATAAACAGGGGGCAATAGAGTGTAAAATTAGAGATACACCATTTAGTAGAAACCACATTACACATGTGCCAGGAAATTTACACCACACTGTGCATGCGCAGAGCTACCTACATTACACATGCGCAGAGCTACTTACATCACACTGTGCATGTGCAAAGCCACCTACATCACACTGTGCATGTGCAAAGCCATCTACATCACACTGTGCATGTGCAAAGCCACCTACATTACACTGTGCATGTGCAAAGCCACCTACATCACACTGTGCATGTGCAAAGCTACCTACATCACACCGTGCATACGCAGAGATACCTACATCACACCGTGCATGTGCAAAGCTACCTACATCACACCGTGCATGCGCAGAGATACTTACATCACACCGTGCATGTGCAAAGCCATCTACATCACACTGTGCATTCGCAAAGCTACCTACATCACACTGTGCACACACAAAGCTACTTACATCATGCTGTGCATGTGCAAAGCTAACTACATCCCACTGTGTACCTGCAAATCTACCTACATTACACTGTGCCTGCGCAAAGCCATCTACATCACACTGTGCATGCACATGGCAATCCACAATACACATGTGCTGGGTAATCTAAGCAACACTGCGCATGAGTGCTGCACCATCTATACCACACTGCACATGCATGGCGCACCATCAGAGTGCCATCCGCAAATACCAGGAAAAGACAGGCGACCCCCTGATGATGTAACACAGAGGTCTCTACACTGCAGCCCAGGGGCTAGATGCGGCCCTTTATATTATAAAGTGTTGCGCAAACTGTTGGTGCGATATAAATCCTGTATAATAATCAAGGCTTTTCTCAGAGAATGGGTGCAGGAACCCCTCCCTTCTGAGCCACCACTTGTCTCCGCCCTCTACCCACCTCAGAGGACCGTCCCTTGTCTCCGCCCCCTACCCACCTCAGAGGACCGTCCCTTGTCTCCGCCCCCTACCCACCTCAGAGGACCGTCCCTTGTCTCCGCCCCTACCCACCTCAGAGGACCGTCCCTTGTCTCCACCCCCTACCCACCTCAGAGGACCGTCCCTTGTCTCCGCCCCCTACCCAGCTCAGAGGACCGTCCCTTGTCTCCGCCCCTACCCACCTCAGAGGACCGTCCCTTGTCTCCGCCCCCTACCCACCTCAGAGGACCGTCCCTTGTCTCCGCCCCCTACCCACCTCAGAGGACCGTCCCTTGTCTCCGCCCCTACCCACCTCAGAGGACCGTCCCTTGTCTCCACCCCCTACCCACCTCAGAGGACCGTCCCTTGTCTCCGCCCCCTACCCAGCTCAGAGGACCGTCCCTTGTCTCCGCCCCTACCCACCTCAGAGGACCGTCCCTTGTCTCCACCCCCTACCCACCTCAGAGGACCGTCCCTTGTCTCCGCCCCTATCCACCTCAGAGGACCATCCCTTGTCTCCACCCCCTACCCACCTCAGAGGACCATCCCTTGTCTCCACCCCCTACCCACCTCAGAGGACTGTCCCTTGTCTCTGCCCCCTAGCCACCTCAGAGACTGTCCCTTGTCTCCACCCCTACCCACCTCAGAGGACCATCCCTTGTCTCCGCCCCTACCCACCTCAGAGGACCATCCCTTGTCTCCACCCCCTACCCACCTCAGAGGACTGTCCCTTGTCTCTGCCCCCTAGCCACCTCAGAGACTGCCCCTTGTCTCCACCCCTAGCCACCTCAGAGGAACATCCCTTGTCTCCGCCCCCTACCCACCTCAGAGGTTAATCCTTTGTCTCCGCCCCCTAGCCACCTCAGAGGAACATCCCTTGTCTCCGCCCCCTACCCACCTCAGAGGTTAATCCTTTGTCTTCGCCCCCTAGCCACCTCAGAAGACCATCCCTTGTCTCCGCCCCCTACCCACCTCTGAGCATCATCCCTTGGTTCCACCCCCAACCCACCATCCAGTACCGCCCCTTTTAGAGAATACAAAACCAAGTATCATTTTGTAATCATTTTTATGGAATTTGTTAATAACAAGAAAAGCAGTAAAATAGATCCTCTGCAGCCAGCAACATCAGATCCCTCCCCCCCCCCCCACAACAACGGACTCCACCCCAGCAACAATAGATCCCCTGCAGCAACAATAGACCCCACCCCAGTAACAATACATCTTGGACTGCGATATTGCGGTGGACAGATCGCACACTAACTGACATATTTGACACTTTTTTGGGGACCAGTGACACCAATACAGTTATCAGTGCTAAAAATATGCACTGTCACTGTACTATTGACACTGGCGGGGAAGGGGGTTAACATCAGGCGTGATCAAAGGGTTAAATTTGTCCTTAGGGGGTGCTTCCTAACTGTGGGGGGGATGGTCTGACTGGGGGAAGACAGAGATCGGTGTTCCTGCTAATCTCTATCTTCTCCCCTGTCAGAACGGCGATCTACCTTGTTTACATAGGACAGACCGTCGTTCTGCCTCTCTCAGGAACGATCGCGGGTGGCCAGCGGACATCGGGTGATTGTCTCCCCCTCTATCCAATCAGCGCGCAATCGCGCCTGCAGGCAGGCGCGCGTGGGGGGGGGGGCGCTACCCAGTGGCTGTTGCATGAGATGACGTACAGCCCATTGAAATTAGTGGGCTGACCTAAATGCGCCGTACGTGAATGCGCACACTTGGGCGCACCTTTTGGTGTGAGGGAGTCCTTATCGTATTGTTCCTTCATTCCTTCTTTTGTTTTCCTGAATCAAGGAGCTGCGTGAGGGTGGGGGGCGCACTTGGGCATCCTCCTCGCCCTCATTGTCAGCGGACCTTTTCTTAAATACAAGAGCTCGCCGAAAAAGTACATCTGGATCGACAATCTAACCGCAATATGTAACTTTTTTTTTTTTAGTATAGCCATGGCAACAGTACACAACAAGAATCACTACTCTATAGGGGTGCAAGAAAATATGGAACGCTTCACGAATTTGCGTGTCATCCTTGCGCAGGGGCCATGCTAATCTTCTCTGTATCGTTCCAATTTTAGTATATGTCCTGCCGAAGCGAGGACAATCCAAAGGTGGCCCTGATCGGTATATAAACCCTCTATGAGTTACAAATGCCACATTATGGAGAGCAACATTTTCTTTTTATAGAACAAATTCTCTAAAATACATATTCCAAAATAATTCTATGTTATCCTCCTCCTAAAAAAGAATGTTGTTTGTTAAAAATCACATTTTCTACGAAGAATATTTGAGGATTTTAAAGGGAAAATCAGTATGCAAATCAAGGGAGCTGCCAGGAGGCATTGTGGGAGCATAGACCCCGCCCACCAGGCAATAGGAAGTCTTTACAGAGCAGCTGCAGCTACTTTGGGATTTGTTGGAGATGGACGATGAGCTGCTTGTACTGTTTGTGCGTTTATATCTTTATTGTCTGTGTTTTTATTGTACATATTTTATGTTGTGTGTTTTTATTATGTGTTTGTAGCTTTATTTTCTGTTTAAGTTTTAAAGTATTATTTAAGTTTAATTGTATTATTTAGGTTTTTCCAGTATTATATGTGTCTGTATTATATTTATTTGTATATTTTGTTTTTTAAATTTTTTTTTAAATTCTTCCCAATTTGTGATTTTATAATAAATGGCCAGGGATGTGTTCTTGATCTGCTGGCGATGATACTTGTATAAGATGCAGGAAATGAGATGCACAGAAGCAAAGCAATTTCACGTCACATAGCTGCTGTGTGATGTGAAATTGCCAAAATGTTAAATTACAGCGAAGGTGTTTATTAAATCGTGTTTCTCTGAGGTCTATGGCTGTTTGGTCACATTCATAAGCAGTACTTCCAGCTTCTGACATCAGATGGTTCCATGGTGTAATGGTTAGCACTCTGGACTCTGAATCCAGCGATCCGAGTTCAAATCTCGGTGGGACCTAGTCTTCTATTTTTCTTTTTTTTTCTTTAAATACTAGTTTTGGCTAGTACATTTTCTTTCTTTATTTATTTATTGGTTGCTCATCCTATTTTTGCTCTTTTACAATAATTAATGTTTTCTGTTTTTGTTGTTTTATTTGTATCACTGTATTTGTTGTAATTGTGTTTTCTTTTTAATAATAATAGTAATAATTTATTATTATCACATGTGTTGTCTGCATCAGTAAAATTAAAAATACTTTTTGCTTGTGTCAACCAATGACAGCCCCAGACCTCAATTATTGTATTGTACTTATTGTATGTTTGTATCTTTCTTGTATGTATGATTATATATAAAATATATTAATAATAATTCATATAATTTATTATTATCACATGACCTTTGTTGTCTGCATCAGTTAGCGCTACGAAAATCCTATAGTATAATAATAATAATAATTACCAAAAAAAATGCTTTTTTGCTTGTGTCAACCAATGACAGCCCCAGACCTCAATTATTGTATTGTATTTGTTGTATGTGTTTGTATTGTGTGTTTGTATCTTTCTTGTATGTATGTATGTATGTATGTATGTATGTATGTATGTATGTATTATTATTATTATTATTATTAGTAGTAGTATATAAAAATATATTAATAATAATAATTAATATAATTTATTATTATCACATGAGCTGTGTTGTCTGCATAGTATATATAAAAATCCTATAATAATAATAATAATCAGTAAAAATAAAAATAATTTTTTGCTTGTGTCAACAAATGACAGCCCCAGACCTCAATTATTGTATTGTATTGTATGTGTTTGTGATCTTTCTTGTATGTATTATTATTATTATATAAAACTATATTAATATTAATAAATATAATTTATTATTATCACATGACCTGTGTTGTCTGCATCAGTTAGTGCTATAAAAATCTATATAATAATAATAATGATAATCTGTAAAAATAAAAATACTTTTTTGCTTGTGTGAACCAATGACAGCCCTAGACCTCAATTATTGTATTGTATCTTTGTTGTATATGTTATTATATTTTTCTTATTCGATATAATAATAGTAATAATATTTATTAATAATAATTATTTATATTATAAATATGATATTATATTTTTCTTATTTGATATAATAATAACACTTACAAGAAAGATATGATACAATACAATACTATAATTGAGGTCTGAGGCTGTCATTGGATGACACAAGCAAAAAAGTATTTTTATTTTTACTGATTATTATTATTATTGTCACATGGCCTGTGCTGTCTGCATCAGTAAAAATATCTTTTTGCTTGTGCCAAATATTGACAGCCTTAAACAGTGGTTAAAGTGATATTAAAGGCAAATTAAAAAAAAAGGTTATTCTTACCTGCTCTGTGCAACGACATTACACAGAACGGTCCCTTACCTCCTCTTCTGGAGTCCCCCACTGGTTCTGTGCGCTTCTCCCTGCTACATAGTGCCCCCTCAACAAGCCGTGCACTATGGGGGGGAGGGGGGGGTTTGCGTTGGACTGTGTGCGTCCATAGATATATAAAGCACCTGTAAGCCTTGTCCCCGCTACCGCCTCACAGGAATGTGACTGACAGCATTAGGAGCCTACGGCTCCCACCGCTCTCAGTGCCTCCTATGCAGCTGGGACAGCACGAGATCGGTGAGAGGAGGCAGGTAAATGTTAGATGGGGGGACAGTTAGTGGGGCTTTTTCTTATCTGAATGCAAGGTAAGAGACAGTTTGAGCTTATTTATAACCACATTAATAAAAAATATTCAATTTCCCTGTATTGGCATCTGTTGGACAGTTTTTTGTGTGTGTAAAATTATAAAAAAAAACAAACATAAAAGATGTCATTAAAATTAAAAGAATTTGAAAAAGACTAGGTCCCACCGAGATTTGAACTCGGATCGCTGGATTCAGAGTCCAGAGTGCTAACCATTACACCATGGAACCAGCTGATGTCAGGCTCAGGAAATGCTGTTTATAAATGTAACCAGTACAGATATAGAATTCAGCGTAATATGGAATAAATGGAATATTATAAAATATGAACCTTAGCTATAATTCAACTTGGCTATAATAAATAATGCCTTCAGTTTTTTTTTTTATTTTATTTTAATTTTTTTTATTGGAAACTATTGCAATGGCTTTACCTAAACAAAAAAAAATATTACGTGTTGCAGAAGATTAAAAGTTGTACTTCTGGGGTTGGTTCGCACTAGCGGCGCTCTCTGAAGATCGCTCTTTGACAGGCAGTGAGGAGATGTTGTATCGTGATGCAAAAGCGATGGGGGGGGGGGGCGCTTGCAGAATGGCCCCGAAAACATGAACGGGTTGTGTTCGGCGGGCTCTGTGCCCACAGAAAGTGGCAGCTGTGGCATGTGTACACCCCTAGCCACTACCTCTTCAGCCCGAAGGGAGTAGTGGTTGGGGGGGTTGATAAAAGTGTGGCTCAATTGTGGGGTTTTACCCCCACCTCATATGTGAACGAGCCCTTAGTCTGCATTCACTATCTGTGCTTGATGCTGCCATCACCAGCATGATGCTGCCACCACCATGTTTCACAGTGGGGATGGTATTCTTTGGGTGATGTGATGGATTTGCGCCAGACATAGAGTTTTCTTTGATGGCCAAAAAGTTAAATTTTAGTCTCATCAGCACCTTCCTCCCTACATTTTGGGAGTCTCCCACATGCCTTTTCACAAACTCAAAACGTGCCATTTTGTTTTTTGCTGAAAGTAATGCTTTCTTCTGGCCATTCTGCCATAAAGCCCAACTCCATGGAGCGTACGGCTTATTGTCGCTTTCACTGAAAGTCAAAAAATGTCCCTTCAATAGTGGTGTCACTGGAAGGAAAAAAAATGTCCTTGCATTGCAAGAAAACCTCCAAAACATTTTTAGAGCCGAGTTGCGGAAACCCCAGCCTATCACCGATCAAAGTTGCAAAACTGTGTTCAGATATAATTCCCCTCCATCATGAAGGGGTTAATCTTTGAACTTCTCTTAGGATAAAATAAATATAGATACAATGTATAGAGAGTGAAACCTCCCCTATAATAAAATCCCAATCTTCAAAAGAGGAGGTTCCATGGTGTAATGGTTAGCACTCTGGACTCTGAATCCAGCGATCCGAGTTCAAATCTCGGTGGGACCTTGGCTTTTTTTTCTATTTGTTATCAATCAATCTGATTTTGGATATTTGAAACTTCACATTTTCCTCCAACATGTTCCACTCATTTAGGAATATTATCTTGCTGTGGAAGAATACAGAATATGACATACATAGGAAGGAGGGCAGATATAGTAATAAAAGGGGAAAGACATCCGCTGAGTTGTACTCTAAATTAGTACACCCTCTTCCTGCAATCAGCTGGTTCCATGGTGTAATGGTTAGCACTCTGGACTTTGAATCCAGCGATCCGAGTTCAAATCTCGGTGGAACCTGTCTTTTCTTTTTTTTTTTACCCCATTTTTTATTTATTTATTTTTTCTATGCCAAACAGTTTATTTTTTTTTTTTGGGCTTATATTTGCTTATTTCTCTTCCATTTTTTATATATTTTCTATACCAAACAGGTTTTTTTTGCTTAGATTAGTATTTTTTTTCCCTTTACTTTCTATATCAACACTTTATTTTTCGGCCTATTTGCTTTTTTTTTTTTCTATACGTAAAAATATACATATTTTTTTGGCTTAAATTTTTATCTTTGTTTTTTTTTTTTTTTTACCATTTCTTTTTCTTTCTATACCAACCACTCCATTATTTTTTTGGGCTAATATTTGCTTTTTTATATTTGTTTTCTATTTTCCATACTAAACATTTTTTTTTTTTGGCTTATATATATTTTTTTCTATCCAAAACAGTTTAATATTTGCAGGGTTATATTTGCTTTTTCAAAAATATTTATTTTTCTATCACGAAGTTTATTTTTTTGCTTTTTTTAAACCAGTTTTTTTCCCTTATATTTGCATTTTTTTTTACATTTATTTTTCATTTTCTATAACAGACAGTTTTTTTGGCCTATGCCTTTTTCTGTATGTTATAGAAACTGGAAAACAAATACAAATGTAAATATAAGACAAAAAAATTCAACTGTTGGTATACAAAAAAAAAAAACAAAAAAATTAAAAATACATGAAAAACGCAAATATCAGAAAAAAAAACTGGTTCAACCACATCAGCCCCGGGAGATGCAGCAATGCTGCACCCAAACAAAATTGACGTCCTTTTTTTTCCCCACAAATAGTTTTCTTTTGGTGGCATTTTGCGCTATAAACCAAAAAAAAGCGACAATTTTGGAAAAAATAACGCACACGTTTTGTACTTTTTGCTATACTAAAGATCCCCAATTTTTTTTTAAAAAAAACAAGCACATATTTTTCTTCAGTTTAGGCCGATATGTATTCTTCTACATATTTTTGGTAATAAAAATAGCAATAAGCGTATATTGATTGGTTTGTGCAAAAGTTATAGCATCTACAAAATAGGGGAAAGATTTATGGCATTTTTATTATTATTTTTTTTTTTTTTACTAGTAATGGCAACGATCTTTAATCGGGACTGCGACATTATGGTGGACAGATCGGACACTTTTGACACCAGTGACAATTATACAGCGATCAGTGCTATAAAAATGCCCTGATTACTGTATAAATGTCACTTGCAGGGAAGGGGTTAACACTAGGAGGCGATCAAGGGGTTAACTGTGTCCCCTAGTGTGTGTTCTAACTATAGGGGGATGGGAGTGACTGGAGGAAATGACAGATCGTTGTTCCTAGCTAGTAGGAACTCCCGATCTGTCGCTCCTCTCAGAACAGGGATTTGTGTGTTTATATATACACACACACACACACACACACACCTGTTCTGGCTCTCGTGCCCACAATCATGCGTTGCCGGCAGTCATCGCGACTGCCGGCCACGCGCATCGGCAGCCCCGCAGTGCAGCATGCTCGCGCCTGCCATCCCGCTTAAAAAGGCACCGACGTACAGCTACGATGGTTCGGGGGATCGTGCCAACCTGCCGCGGTATAATGACAGCGGCTGGTCGGCAAGTGGTTTAACAAAAAAAAAAAAAAAAAGAGAAGGGAGGAAATAAACTTCGTTATAGGAAAAAAAAAAAAAAAAGTTTGGAAAATAAATAGAAAAAAGCAAATATAAGTCAAGGAAAAAAAAATCTAATAAAAGAAATAGAAAAAAAGCAAATGTAAGCCAGAAAAACTATATTTTTTTCTTTACCAGTCTATTTTCTTGGCTTACATTTGCTTTTTTAACCACTTGCTGCCCGCCCTATTACAGAATGACAGCGGCAAAGTGGTTTGATATTCCTGATCGGACGTCATAAGATGTGATCAGGAATATCGAGCCACTGCGCGCCCCCGGGGGCGCGCATCGCGGCGATCGTTGTTGCGGGGAGTCAGTCTGACACCCCGCAACACTGATCTAGGTAAAGAGTCTCCGACGGAGACTCTTTACCACGTGATCAGCCGTGTCCAATCACGGCTGATCACGATGTAAATAGGAAGAGCCGGTGATCGTCTTTTCCTCACTCGCGTCTGACAGACGCGAGTAGAGGAGAGCCGATCGGCTGCTCTCCTGACAGGGGGGGGTCTGTGCTGATTATTTATCAGCACAGCCCCCCCTCGGATCCCACCCAGGACCACCAGGGAAGCCGCCCAGGACCACCAGGGAAGCGATCCACACTGGACCACCAGGTATGCCCCTAGACCACCAGGGAAATGCCACTGTGTGCCCAGGCAGCTGCCAGTCAGTGTCCACTTCAATGCATACCACTGCCAGTGCCACCAGGGATGCCCATCAGTGCCTCATATCAGTGCCACGTATCAGTGCCCATCAGCACCACCCTATCAGTGCCACCCATCAGTGCCCATCAATGCCGCCTACCAGTGCCCATCAGTGCCGCATATCAGTGCCCATCGTCAGTGCCCGCTCATTGGTGCCACCTCATCGGTACCGCCTTATCAGTGCCCATCAGTGAAAGAGAAAACTTACTTATTTACAATTTTTTTTTAACAGAAACAAAAGCAAAACTTATTTTTTTCAAAATTTTCGGTCTTTTTTTATTTGTTTAGCAAAAAATAAAAACCACAGAGGTGATCAAATACCACCAAAAGAAAGCTCTATTTGTGGGAACAAAATGATAAAAATGTAGTTTGGGCACAGTGTAGCATGACCGCGTAATTGTCATTCAAACTGCGACAGCGCTGAAAGCCGAAAATTGGTCTGGTGCCCGGTATTGAAGTGGTTAAAATTTATTTTCCAAACATGTTTTTTTCTATAACAAAAGTTAATTTTTTTGTCTTATAAATATTAACATAATAAAAAAAAAAAATAAAAGAAAAAGAAAATATAAATGTGTTATATAGCGATATTTTGCCATGGACACTAGAAATCAACACAGAATTCATTCAAGTAAATGAATCTTTTGGCACCTACATAACACACATGTGCAGCAGCAAAAGGGTGGGCTTTAATTACGACACACCGCACATATACACGTCGTTGGACGGGTGAGGTTTCTGTGCTGAGAGCACGCTCACCGAACACCCCCCAGCACAGAGACCAAGCTCTTAGCATTTAGTGGTGATCAGGACTAGCTCCCAATCATGTGACCACTGTGATGACCAATCACAGTGGTCACAGGACCACTGATCTTTCCCGCTCCCGGAGCGGTCGCTTGCCAGGGCATTGGCAGTTGAAGAATTGTTTTTTTTTTTTTTTTTTATCACTTTTATTCCTATTACAAGGAATGTTAACATCCCTTATAATAGAAATAGTGCCTGTAAAGCGACTGAAAAAAGCCTCAGCTGCAATCCCAGTGTGAAAGCCCGAGTGCTTTCACACTGGGGGCGCTGCGCTGGCAGGGCGTCACAAAAAGTCCTGCAAGCAGCTTCTTTGCAGCGCTGTAGGAGCGGTGAATACACCGCCCCTGCCCATTGAATTCAATGGGCAGTGCGGCCGATCCGCTGGCAAAGCGGGCGGTTATAACCCCTTTTCGGCCGCTAGCGGGGGTTAAAACCGCCCCGCTAGCAGCCGAATAGCGCCGCTTTACCGCCAACGCCCGGGTGCTTTCAGCGTGAAAGGGCTCTTAGAAAAAAAAAAATTCAGGTCCCACCGAGATTTGAACTCGGATCGCTGGATTCAGAGTCCAGAGTGCTAACCATTACACCATGGAACCACCTGGAGACAAGTGGTTGCCGTTCCCACAGTTCTGGTCAAGCCAATTAAAGCCCCACTGATATATAATCCCAGCCAATCCCCCCTGCCCCCCCCCCCCCCCCCCAATGACGGCATGTTAGCTCCGTTTGAGTTGAGGTGCCTGGATTATCTGTATTTAGACACTTTATAGGCGCCCTGTTTTATTGGTAGCCTACGGTAATAGAAAACCGGTCTTATTGGTAACACATAAATAGAAGCAGCACTGTAATAGGAGTGTCAGGTTATGGGGGAAGCCAAAATAAATGAACACCATCAGATGTGCGAATATATATAGTGGAGGGGATTGGAGTTAACTTTGCATTACAAGATTGAAAAAGCTGAAAGTCATAGGCTGACTTTTGCTTGGAATAACCCTTTAAAAATCAGGAGGAGAATAAAAACTACCAATTACAATGGCTGTATCAGAGTGTATCTATAATTAAAAGGGAGGAAGAAAAAAAAAAAATAGAAGAAGAAGAAGGGAAGTCTTTCAATAGGGACAACTACTTCAGTAACGCCTGTCTAAGGATTTTCCGCCCCAGAAAGTTCCATTTCCAGGTCCAACTATGTCTATGAGATATGGAGTAAAGGGAAATATCCCCAATCAAATGGAAAAAAAGTTTGGGGTGCAATCGAAAATAGACACACAAGGTCCTGGACAACCCCTGAAAGGCTTCCTCAAACTCTTAATGCAGAAAAAAAGTCAACGTAGGAAAAAACAGACATAAAACAAAGGGAGGATTCTTTAAAGAGGAACTGCAGCCTGCTCACATAATTTGTAATAAAAAAAAAACATCTTTGCCATTTTGAAGCTTCCCTCCAACCACTCTGCATACTATTTTATATATACTGCGATTCTGTACTTGCCAAATATGCTGCCGAAATCTCCCTCCACAGAGTCTGGCTGCAGCCATCTTAACTGTGGGCAGCTGAAGCTGCTGCCTGTTCACTTCCTGGATTAACACAGAGGAACACCTCCAGCTCTCATTGGCCCCCTTATGACTCATCCCCCCCCTCCCTTCCTGGCAAACTCTTACGAGAGTGAGAGAGAGAGCTGTGCAAAAACAGAGTCCAATCAATGAGCAAGATGATACATTGACTCTCATACGACTTGACAGATGTTCCTTGGTTTGACGTTACCCAAGAGCTAAAACCATGTGGTTGCAGTCCACTTTTCTTTGGCATCAAGGGGGTAATGACAGAGGCCATCTGACCAATTAAGCAGCTGAGGAGTGGCCCTGTGAGGTTGGTGTGTTTAGGAGTGTATCCCAGCTACAGTTTTCCAAAAGAAAAAGTATTAATATCTCTGAACACCTACAGGTTGTAGTCTGCTAACCTGCAGATTATTGTCCAGCATGAAATTAGCTTCGAAGTGCATATAAATATGGCATGTTTCGGATGTCTACTTTACCCAGGAGGGATAAGGAGTTCCATTGGTACCCCATATCCACTAATATAGGGGTGTTTGGACATAAAACACTACAAGTTAACCGAGGAAGGAAAAATACATCCTTTTATCTGTGCTGTTATTATTTCATGAGTTATGAAATATACGGAAGTTTTAGCGTTTTGGCTGCTAACCTGTCTATCGGGAATGCTGATTGCTACGGTATTTACGGGGGGGGGGGGGGAGCTGGCAGGAATCTTTTAAAACTTCAGTCACTCAATCTGGCAAGTCAGACAGCTTTATGAGCATGGAAATGTGTATTGAGGGTTAGATTCTACTAGTCCTGTAAACAGACTTTAGCCCTTTAAAATTAGGAGGGGGAGGAGAATAAAAACTACCTCTTAAGATGGTTGTATCAAAGTGTATCTAAAAGTCAACTTTTTTTTTTAAAGTTTTGGATTGAGTGGCGACCCCATCAAGTTTTTACGGTTGTTTGTACCACCACTAGGAAAATTGGCCCTGGTACTGGTGATCATTACAAAATTGGGGCAAAATAAATAAATAAATGGAAGTCTTCCAATGGGGACAACTCCTTCAGTGACAACTGTCAAAGGATTTTCCTCCGCGGGGGGGGGGAATCTATTTCCAGTTCCAGTTGTGAGATATGGAGTGAATGGAAATCTCCCCAATCAAATGGAAAGAAAATGTTTTGGCTGGGGTGCAATAAAAAAAAACAGACACACAAGGCAGTGGACAACCCATGAAAGGCTTCCTCAAACTCTTTTAATGCAGAAAAAATGACAACACATATTTAAAAAAAACAAAAAACAAAAAGAAAAACACCACCACAACAGACATAAAACAAGGAGAGGGAAGTAAATTTGAAAAGTATCCTTACAGTAACTTACAGTAAGATCTTTAGAGTGTCCTTGTTGGGTCTCTGATGTGACGGATTAGGTCTCCCAATTGACTTCCAGGTCCAGGGAGGATGATCATAGTATGAAAAGCTATGCATTCATAGTGTATACATCGACTAAAACAAGTCTAAGAGATTATCTATAATCACCATTTGTCACAAAGTATTACAGAAAATATAAATAAACATGGACGACTAAAAATGCCAATATACGTTACAATCACGTATGGTCTTGATATGCAACAACATCTTGGAGCTCGACGTTCTGGGATTTACTCAGAACCCGGTGCTCCTTCTAGAACAAATACTGCGTTGAGACTTCAGATTAAAATAAAAATGGAGAGTACAACCAACCACAGGAAATGGACGCAACTCGTGAAGACAATATCGTGGCAGGTTCGAGGAAGATCAGATGGCATTTGTGCCAACATCTTCGAGTGCTACATCTGGTACCATTTGCTCCTGCTGGTAGGGTTAGCAGCATCAAGTTTATGTAAGGGACTTCCAAGACTAAGGCAAAGCAAGTGTTCCACAGAATTCGGGTAGAGGATGCCCATTTTTTTTTTTTTGAACCAATCTTATATTTAGTAGCTCAGCCGATTATGCTGAGGTGATGGGAATTCATACAAAATGGCCACCACAATGCACATGCAACTATGACACAGAAGAAATTATAATAGAAGAAGCAAAGCCCCATAAGAGGTTTGTAAAGAGGCTGAAGAAGGCCGAACATAAAATTGTAGCCCTCGAAGGATGGAGCCCTTCAGTCATTGGGGGGGGGGGGGGGGGTTCCAGCTAGAGTGGTGCCTGTTGAAGCCTGGTCATCAAAGAACCTTCCATCTATCCACCTTCATGACCCCTGTCCACCTTACGGCCTTCTACCTATTTTGATGACCCCTTTCCAGCTCAATGATCCTGTCCACCTTGATGACCCCTGTCCAGCTTACTGAGTTCTATTTACTTTGATGACATCTGGGGCTGTGACTGGTTGACCACCAGCTCCATGTCAACCCGAGGCACATTGTGCCAAAAAGGCAACCGCGTGAAATATACAGTGACTCATGTGCAGCTTTGTTTGGCCACTGAAGTCAACAGCCTCGTCTATTGCAGTGGCCTCCAAACTATGGCCCAGGGGCTGGATGCGGCCCTTTGCCTGCCTTTATCAAGCCCGTAGGGTCTCTTTCCTCACACTGACACCAATGATGGGGCACTATTCCTCCCCCTAGTACATATTTGCATGTACTGGGGAGGGGGGGGGGGTTAAACAATTTCTACTTTCAATGGCCAGTCCGGCCCCTAAATAGTATTAAAAAGGACAGTAAACTGGCCCTTTGTTTAGAAAGCTTGGAGACCCGTGATCTATTGGCTGCCTTGGGTCGCTTGTCTGGTAGCAGGGTTCTTGACAATCAGCCTTATCCCAGCAAGCACCCATACCAAAACAGAAAGCAAGTCCCCTAAAATCGAGTAATGGGGCACTTTTGGATAGAAGACTATATTCGTGTTTCCCATGCCCGTTTACAAAAACAAAATCAAATTGATCTATAAAAAAAAAAAAAAAAAAAAGTTATCAGCCAAAAATGTAGATGTAATGTGGAAGAGTTAGTACCCCCGTCAGGTTACTAATGCAGTCTATGCCCCATCTCTATTTTGTACTGGTGTCACCAGGGCAGAAAGTAATGGGAAATCCAAAATTTTAAAGCCCACTATTTGGGCAGATTTCTTCTCAATTCCTGTGTCTACTGGACAGGAAGTGAAAAAAAAATAAAAAAATATATATAACCCCAAAAACCAACCTTTCCCAACTCTATCCTACTAAAAATAAAAATTGGTTTTGAGATATACTTAAAAATGGGATAACCTCTTGAAGCCCGCTAAGCAGTTTTGGAAATAGTGAAGACCCTTCGTCCACCAAGGTCTGGACCACCACAGTAGACAGAAGGTTCCACCAAGATGGCAGGAAGGTTGGGTCTGAACCAACGGCCGAGGGAAAAATAAGGCATTTATGTATAAATGAGACGATAAACACGCACTGCAAATGAAACCCTTTTTGGCGCCACCAGGCTGACCTAGCAGCAAAGGGTTAGGAGTTTCGCTGTAAGTCAGACAAGGCCAAAATGCTTAGAACTGGTCCAAGAATGGCACACCAAAAAAAAAAAAAAAAAAAAAAAAAAAGAAGATCAGTCAGCAATTTGAACCTATAACAAGTCTGAGCCAACCGGTTCATCCGATTTCATCCAGGGGCACCCTCCTGCCCAAGGCGCAGCATCGGCCATGTTGTCTCCTCTCCTGGGGGGGGGCAGAAGACACGCTGGTTGCCGGCAGCATCCACCCAGTCCATTGCATAGAAGCAGCACGAGTCCGCAGGCCTCACCATTTCATGTCCACCCGCGCGGTGTTCTGGGCTGTGGGTACGAATTTGGTGTGTAGCAGTTCCCTGGATTTCTGCGACTCGGCGCCCTCCAGCCAGGTAGTGTACAGCTCCTGTATGTGCGGGTTATCCTGCGGGCTCTGCACCGGGACTCGGGTGTGCAAGGCTTCCATCTCCTGCAGCATCGCCCGTTCCAGTTTCCCGTCCGCCGTCTGCGCTTGGCCTTTTCCGTTCAGGCAGCCTAGGGGTGATGGGGGAATAAAAAAGGGGTAAATACAGGTACATCTCATAACATTAGAATATCAAAAAGTTAATTTCAGTAACTCAATTCAAAAAGTGAAACTATTGTACATAGATGCATTACACACAGAGTGATATATTTTAAGCATTTCTCTTTAATTTTGATGATTATGGCTTACAGCTAGTGAAAACCCATAACACAGTATCTCAGAAAATTACATAATAAAAAAAAAAAAAAAAAAAAAAAAAGAAGGCTTTTTAATGGAGAAATGTTGTCTTAGTGAGAAGTCTGTCCATGTACAGTATAGGATGCACTCAGTACTTGGTCGGGGCTCCTTTTGCATGAATTACATGCGGCGTGGCATGGAGGAGATCAGCCTGTGGCACTGCTGAGGTGTTATGGAAGGTCAGGTTGTGGAGTATTTTCAGGAGGAAGGTGAGAGACACCAGACCCAACGATGCAGATGAGCTGAAGGTCGTTATCAAAGCAACCTGGGCTTCCATAACACCTCAGCAGTGCCACAGGCTGATCTCCTCCATGCCACACCGCATTGATGCCGCAATTCATGAAAAAGGAGCCCCAACCAAGTATTGAGTGCATCCTATACTGTACATGGACAGACTTTATTATACTGTACATGGACAGACTTTACTATACTATACTGTACATGGACAGACTTTACTATACTGTACATGGACAGACTTTACTATACTGTACATGGACAGACTTTACTATACTGTACATGGAGAGACTTTACTATACTGTACATGAGAGACTTTACTATACTGTACATGGACAGACTTTACTATATTATACTGTACATGGACAGACTTTACTATACTGTACATGGACAGACTTTACTATACTGTACATGGAGAGACTTTACTATACTGTACATGGACAGACTTTACTATACTGTACATGGACAGACTTTACTATACTATACTGTACATGGACAGACTTTACTATACTGTACATGGACAGACTTTACTATACTGTACATGGACAGACTTTACTATACTGTACATGGAGAGACCTTTACTATACTGTACATGGAGAGACTTTACTATACTGTACATGGAGAGACCTTTACTATACTGTACATGGACAGACTTTACTATACTGTACATGGACAGACTTTACTATACTGTACATGGACAGACTTTACTATACTGTACATGGACAGACCTTACTATACTGTACATGGACAGACTTTACTATACTGTACATGGAGAGACCTTACTATACTGTACATGGAGAGACCTTACTATACTGTACATGGGCAGACTTTACTATACTGTACATGGACAGACTTCTCACCAAGACAACATTTCTCTATTAAAAATCTTTTTATTAGTCTTATGTAATATTCTAATTTTGACTCCAAATTTTGGAGAAACAGTCAGATTACTTTTCCACGTTTCTGGCACGTAGTGCTGCCAACTGAAAATGAATATGCTGCCCTACACGTGACAGGCAGAAACGCGTCGAGCCTAAAAGCTCCACATGCTCTTCTGAACAATCTCATGAAGACAGGGTTCAGATTCAGACCTTCGGATCTTTACTCTGCCCGGCTTCAGGTCCCACCAGGAGCCAATGGCTGCACAGAACGCTTGGTGTACCCATCTTCGGGCGCCAAAAAGAAAAAAAAAGTGTCCATGATGAAAACACGGAAGCCTTCCAATGCGATGAGCCTGTTGACCCATTTTTCTGAAACCCCCCCCCCCCCCCCCAACTATACAATGGCTGCCCCCATAAGTGAAGCAGCAAAAAAAGAGCTTCCGAAACCACCTACCTCCGGGGCAGGCTAGGACCTCCACAAAGTGATAGTGGAACTTCCCTTTGCGCAGTTTCAGCACCATGTTCTGGATGTTTCGGAAGCCGTAGGCAGCTGCAAAACGCAGAACAGTCTCGCCGTCTTTTTCTAGGCACACTTCCTGGAAGTCTTTGTTCCTGTGCAAAAAACAAAAAACACATTAAAATAAATAAATAAATAAATAAAAAATTAAAAAAACACACAACAGGGACTTTAAAATTTCCATTTATTAATCCTTTGGA